>CM045999.1:104765488-105267367 GCA_025175895.1 Wurfbainia villosa
CCTTCTTGAGTCATCTCCTTCCCAACTCAGCACTGTCTGTTTTCTGAGTCGCCTATTTTTCCGCCTCGATACTCTGCCTGCTTCCCGAGCCATTTTCTTCCCAGCTCAGCATTCTACTTGCTTCCCGAGCCATTTCCTTTCCGAATCAATATTCTACTTGCTTTCTGAGTCGTTTCCTTCCGACTCAGCACTCAGTTTGTTTTCCGAATCATCTCTTTCCAACTCGTCACTCCCAACACTTAACCATATTATTGCAATATCATTATATATTAAATGCGTGCATTTGCTCCATGAATTGCATCACGATCATTAAGCTAATTGCATTATATACCTTTCAAATATCATTTGAGTAATCAGCACCGTGGATAATTGCCTTAAATCTAGTTCAAACACTTTGGATCCACCTGGCTAGAATTTATTTGAGCATAGAAATGAAAGAAGAGAACCCAGAGATAGCAGCGATGAACAATGTCGTCTATATTGGAGGGCATAGGTTCCCCCAAGTTCAACACCAATGACAATGAACTCAACTTTAACCTTGATTTCTAATCATTGTTTCTAGCGGACCCCAAATATGTCTTCTAATGTGGGAAAAAACTAAAGAAAAATTATCCATCCATCACCTGGATTACATGAAAGCAATTACAAATATAATTTGGAGAATGTTTTAAATATTTCTAACAGCTGTGAATTCCTATATTTTTGTCCATCTCAAAGCTCAAAATAAAAATATTGCATACTGTTTTTCTTCGCAAAAAAACCAACATTGTTTCATATCTCATGGTTGAAATAAAAGAATGTGTTTGCGTTAGATTGTTGGAACTGTATAACATAATTATCAATTCCAAATAATTGAAGACAAAATTGCACTTGGCCTAACTCGAGTCAAAAGATATGAAAAATCAGTCAACCAACATAATGCATAGAAATAAGAAAGATTAGAGAAAATGAATTGGACACAAGGCAAATCTCACACTCTCAAGGCAAAGATTTTGCCAGTCCATATGAGTTTTATTTTAATCTTTTCCCAAGGATACAACTGGTGTAACCTCTATTCTGGCATTTCTGTGTGGAGGCGCTTTGTAGATTGCTTCAATGTTGAGCACTATAAGAAAATTTAGCCTTAAAATTTCAAATAAGAGAAAAAATAAAGGCGGGACACTATAAAAGTAATCACTCTTGATTAGAACTATGAACTCGGATGCAAAAAATAATTAAAAAAAAAATCACCATTGAATGACTTTCCTATTATAGAGAGCAAGTAATGCCTTTAAGGTACCCATTTCATTAGGGATGTGTCCATGTCAAGATTTGTTACCTTTATTAATAAAAAATAAATAAATTAAAACTGAATTATAATTTATTTAACCAACCTCATCTTGTGGGATAAGGCTTGGTTGTTGGTTGAATTATAAATTATTTAGTGTTTTCTAAATAAAAAACCCCAATATCATTGTTGCGTCTATGCTATAGAGAGTTGTTGGGTTAGCATTTTGTCTGGGTGTATTATACTAATAGTGAACTCTTTTGATGTTTTCCTTAAGTTATTATACTATTGTTTGATTCTGCAGCTGAAAAGGTTAAACAGCCTATGTTTTCTGGACATCAAGAAGATGAGGAGCCTACAATTCACCCTACAATTCACCTCTCAGTGAGAAAGTCATTGGCTTTTGAAGATACAGTTTCTAGTGGCGGTTTCAGTACTGATAATAAGGTGTCATCATGCTTTGTGGAAAATGATTCAAGGGAGGCACATGTTAGCTTTGTAAATCATTTGAAGGAACTGGAACGTCCAACATCAGATGATCATGTTTCCAAGGAGTTGAATGAACATTCTGACTTCAATCTAAATCTAAATGTCAGGGAGAATGGATTTGATCTAAACCTTGTGGAAGAAGTCACTCTTCCTTCGAAGCTATATGAGTTTGAAGAGTTTGTAGACTCTCTTAATAATCTAAGCCATAATGATGAGTGTCCTTTCGAGCAACCTGTGGTGCGACAATCATCGATTAGAAAATCAGATACTGATGATTTTCACCATAAGTCTGAAACATTCCATAATCTAGAGCCCTCAGTACCAGCTTCATTTCAAAGTAATGATCCACACTCACCATTTGAATCTTTTAATATGGTTTCAGATTTTATAGTCAGGGAGAAAGTAATGAGTGGTGGGACTGTCTCTCTAAACGGTTCCAATGAACAGTCAGGATATCCAATTCACCCTCTCAGTACTCAGAACCTCTCTGAGTTGGAAACTGATGATGTTGTTTTAGATTATTTTATCTCAGATGCTGATATTAAAGTTTGTGAAGCTGCATATTCTTTGGGTTTGGCTGTAGATGAGGCTGCCGCCACCACAAGAAAATATAACAACCCGCTATCTATGTTATCTGATGAGGGTGCTGCTGAGAATGGGGTGCTACTTGCTAATGCTGATAATCCATGTACAGATCTGC
This sequence comes from Wurfbainia villosa, assembly GCA_025175895.1. Taxonomy (NCBI): domain Eukaryota; kingdom Viridiplantae; phylum Streptophyta; class Magnoliopsida; order Zingiberales; family Zingiberaceae; genus Wurfbainia; species Wurfbainia villosa. The sequence continues at coordinate 104,767,945 of CM045999.1, forward strand.
TCACACGATCAGGTCATTTTGTTGATATCGAGTATCTTCGAGATCTCATATCTGATGCCAAAAGCAGCAAGGTAAATATTATTTCTTGGTATTATTATGTTTATTCATTTTTCCTATGACCTATGAGAATATGCTGTGTACAATATTATTGTGGAAATTCTAGTGTCTAATCAAATCAAATTCTAACTAGGCTCTTCTAATTGTTTTTTTAGTTCATAGAGCTCTGAAGCATGTGAATTGGTATTTTCAGTCTTATGCAAAGGAATAATTTAATATTCCATGAGGTTTAGGGCCATTTTTCATCCAAGCTTGATAGTGACTGCCCCTGCCTCCATGGGCTTAGCGGAGTTGGTACTCACATGGTTGTTACTACCAATGAGATAGGGGTCGATCCCTGGAGTTTATTCTCCTAGGACTAATTGCCCGTTCATATAGGAGGCCGATCTATTACCATGATTTACCTCTCTTACGATGACTGTGAACCTGGTTGGTAGGGGTGTTTGGGGTGAATGAATCACCTTTTTGCTACCAATTGATAGTGATTGCCCCCCTTAATAAAAAGAAGGCTTCACATCGCTGTTTCTCAGATATTGCATTTGATGATCTCTAATTTGAGGTCATCCTTACAATTCTAAATCATGTTTCTGGGCTACCATGTTATGTATTTTCTGCATTCAATATTTGCCTATTTGCTATTGAATTGTCACCTTTTTGGTTGTTTATTTTAGTTTATTTTGTTAGTGTCTGACATCGAATTTCCGGAAGATAGAAATCCATCGTTATGTTGTGAATACATGCATTCATACGTACATATATACATACATATATATGTATGTATATATTCTATTTGAATTACTTTAATCATTAAAACTGCTCACAGGTAAATTTATTTTCTGCTGTGGAATCGATGACTAATATGGTGAAAGAGGTAGAGCTTCACGAGGAGAGGAGCAAGCATGCCAAAGAAGCAGCCTCAAGTGCTGCTGAAGATATTCTTTCTGATGCAGAGGAACTTAAAAAGATTCTAATACATGCAAAGGAAGCAAAGGACATGGTTGTTTTATTATTTGCATTATCTGATATGTTTGTCCTGGTTATTTGTTTCTAGAGGTGGTTTTGTTAAAATTGTGCTTGCTTTTTCAGCATGCTGGAGAGATTTATGGTGAGAAAGCTATATTAGCAACTGAAGCTCGAGAATTGCAATATAGACTGTTTGGTTTGTCAAATGACACAAAAAAATTCCTTACGGTGATTGAGGAGGTTAGTTTCTGACTCCACTTTTGGACGGAAAACAGATATGCTCGCTGTTTCTTCCATTATTCTATATAGATCCTTATTATATGCGTGTTGACTTTTATTTCCTCTGGTATAGTCACAAATATCAAAAATAACAAATTGCCCAATGAGGTTTGTAAGGCTGCTATATTGTATTCTTGTGCAACATTGAGTTCTATTTAGTTGTAATTCCTTTATATGGTTACTGAACTTTCTTGTCTTATGGCGCCTCTAGTATAAACATTGTCTGATTTCAAAATTAACTTAAAACCAAAACATTTAAAATTTACAATATATTTCCTCATATTTTAATAGGTAATCCTTCTTGTTTAAAACTGACTCAATTACTTGCATACAAATTGAGGGGTCAATTTTGCTTACATATGCAAGTTGCATAGAAGACAGAATCTATTTAGCTACTTTCAAGTCTCAAACAAAATCATCTACATCTACGAGAAAATAGACCTTTTGTTCGTTAGACAAAATCTTGTTATCTCACTGCCTGTTTGATAAAACTCTATACTGACATGAATGCTACCCTATGTTTTGGGAAATGCAAAATGTACAGATTTGTTCCCTTATTCATTTTACACCATCATATTAGAAAATATATCAATACTACTAATATTAATCTATTTTCCAAAGTAGTATCGGTTATGAGCCTTGGAAGTTAAACTTGATTCACAGATGATCCTTTTGTGACTTGGGCAACTTGAAGGGCATCCTCGGTGACCAGCTTCTTTCTCCACTTGAGCATCAAGAAGAGTTTGAGCCATGCGATGACTTCACTGAACCGATGCATGCAGGAATAAAATATGTTTTGTCTGCTTCCTGTACAGCTTGCTTTGTCAGGAGATGATGCAATCAGAGACATTGACCATCTTTTTATATCATAATGTCTATTGCTCCTTTCTCTCAGTGAATATTTTGAAGTAGATCTGTACATTATCGCAATTGTCTGTCTCACATTTCACTGGTTCCATGCTTTCCTTAAGTATTTTTAAAACCTTAAAAAGACTGGAATCAGTTAGTAGCCTTTCGAAAGTAAGAAATTTAAGTTTTGGTTTATCATGTTTCATCAAGAGTCCCACTTTTATTCGGTTACGATATCCACCTTTTGTTTATATCATGGAAAACATTTTGAGTATGTCTTATTAACTTGTTTCTAAAGAATTCAACTGTGGTCACTTATGTATATTGCTTCTTGAGCAAATTTTTTTACGATACATACAACAACAGTGTAGGTTCTAACATTTTGGGTTGGCTATTTCCTTACTCGTGCTCTTTCTGTTACTGAAGTTTCTATTCCCTGGCTTTCAATTTTTCCTCTGATTTTTCACTTTTTTCTGAAGTTGGTTAACTTTATTGATATATATATATGTTCATTGGATTTTCTACAAATTGTATCATGGATGGGTCTTTTATTTTTTTTAACAAATTTTTTTTGCTCTTCTGGTACTGATTCTAAATCTTAAATAGTTTGGGTGAACACTGTTTTGATGATGATTATGGCTATCTTTTTGCTCTTTTGGCGTCTCTTTTGCTTTATAGATTGTGATATACAGTTTATGTTTCTCATGATTTTTTTCTTGTTTTTAATTCTAGTTACTTTGTTGCACGCCCAGGATTATTTAAATAGTGTTCTTAAAACTTCATCAATATGGTATTTTTTTTAAAGTTATACCTATTTTGACTGCCTACAATAGATTCTTATCTAGGATTCTATATAGCTCCGGAGCTAGTTTAGTTGGTAAATGCAAAGGGATAATTCTTAAATGAACAGAGAGAGGTCAATTCTGGGGAGGTCATGATTTTGGACTATCGACTGATCTCTTTCTTTGTATTTGCCATCTAAATTTTTGATTTATCTCTTCCACTAATAAAGACACGGAGGGGACCGTTAATGTGACGGTTCTACATTTTTTATCTAGGATTCTATATTAACGGAAGTTTTGATTTGAGTTCCATTGCATGTGAAAATGCTCCGTTCGAGTAGTCAATGGAAATAACATAGAAAAAAGTTGGGAAAAGAATTTCCCTTTCTCTTCTTTCTCTCCGTGTAAGGAAACAGAGAAAAAGTGTTTGTAGAGAAATCTCTCTGTCACAGTCTCTCTTTCTTTATTTCCTTCTTGGTTTCCTTCTCTCTTAGAAAACATGCCCTAAAGTTTGTAAGTGTGACATCTATTTGTTTTCCAGATTCAACAAACCCTTGAAGCGCGCTTAGCTGCTGTGAAAGTCGAAATTGCAACAGCTGAACAAGAGAAACTTGAAAAGGAAGTCGCAGCTGGTAGGATCCTAAGCGAACAGGAAGCCATTATGGCTTCAGTAGTCGAAGAATCCAAAAAGCTGCAAGAAGAAGCAGAAGTGAACTCCAAGGTAAGAATATTTCAAGGATATATAAGAGTAATATTTGTGAAACCATTTAACTTTCAAGAAATTGATAAAGTTGAATGCCATTGGTCTCGTTTCACTTTGTTACAGTCGAGGGAGTTTTTGATGGACAGTGGCCGCGTGATCGATGCTCTCCAGTAAGTTTGTCTGCTCTGCTTTTAGTTTTTAGAGAATTGTGTTCTACGATATTTCTTCTAGCTACGTTTGACATAATTTGATTACTGTGTTTTTTTTCTTCTTCTTTTTTGCATCACTGTCTTTCAGATGGAATGAATATGTATTTCTCAGTTATATGGTGACTCTGTTTATGCATCTTTTATTTCAGAGGTGAAATGGCTATTGTCTGTGATGACATCATGATGCTAAAAGAAAGAATCGACGGTGGTCTACCATTAGGTAGATCTCTGCGTTCATTAGCTTCGAGCTTCTCTGGTTCTTCGAGCTCATCCTACAACAGGAGCAAACATTCGTCGGACAAGATACTCGAGCATGAAGATACAGCAGAGAAGCATTCGACTCGAGATGATTCAATGACAAAGGCGAAGTCATCTTCAATCGCCGAGAACAGTAGTGATAATCACGGGACATTCACTGATGGCTGGGAAATTCTGAAAGATGGAGAATTCTGAGTACAGTTTGGTATCTCTCGTACTGAGCATGTTTTCATTTTCTTTCTCGATTTCAATGTAAATAATTTCCCGACTTAGTATATTCCTTGCTATCGGAGTGCACGTAATTTACTGATAATTTTTTTTTTTCATTTTGGATATTTGTTTTAAGAAAAATATGGAGAAGGCAGAAAGCCTCATTATCTATGTTAATTTTTCAGGCTACATTCGTGAAGGGCCGTTTAAGGTCTTCAAGGCACCGATTGGAAATTCTGTTTGTGATTAAGCTTGGAAGCTTTAAATATGTTCCTGTGGGAAGAATCTAGTGGCTAGTGCATGCAGATGTCTTATCATAGGACAACAGATCAATTCTTCACAAATACGAGGGTGTCGTCCTTTCATGTGCTAGTTACTAGTCTCAAGGGTCAAAGGTCTATCGTGATTTATCTCTCTTACGATGGTACAGAGACGGATTGGTAGAGGCCGCTAGGTTGACGGTAAACATAATTAATATAATCAGAATCTGAAAAGACAACTCGTCAACATTGCCTCTTTATTAGAGAATTATTACTCTGTTCTAAATATTTTCTAGCAGTTGCAACGAGATAAATATTAAAATAGAAGATGATGAATTATCAAATTGAGAATTTTAAATATTTAAAATCATTTTTATAAGATCAAGAGATTGAGAGAGATATTTTATATAGAATACAAATAAAATAATTGAAATGGAAGAAAATATTGAATATTTTATGTGATTGTAAAGTACTATTAAAATTTAAAGAGAAATTCTAAAAAACGATAATTAAATTGACTATGTCATATGATATTGAATGTTAAATTATAATTCGAACACGAGTAAAAAATGAAAGTTGCAGAGAGGAGGATGTTAAAATGAATATTGTTGGTATAATCGGCCTAGGTCACGATTGACCAGACTCGAGTTTGACTCGAGTGATGTTTTGATGTTTGACATAGTATGTTTGACATTGATGTCGGTTAATATTTTGGGGAGATTATTTATACAATCGACCCAGGTTATAATTGACCAGACTCGAGTTTGACTCGAGGGAGACTTTAATGGTTGACTAGGGTTGACTATGTGGTTATTGGGAAAGTCCAAGCCTTGAGTACTTGACATGGGAAGTCCAAGCATGGGTCTTGGCATGGAAAGTCCAACGTGGGTTGGCAAGGAAAAGTCCAAGCATGGGTCTTGGCATGGAAAGTCCAACATGGGTTGACAAGGAAAAGTCCAAGCATGAGTCTTGGCATGGAAAGTCCAACATGGATTGACAAGGAAAAGTCCAAGCTTGAGTTTTGGCATTTGAGAAGTCCAAGGGGATTGATGTTGGCGGCGTAAAGTCCAAGTGAGAGTCTTGGCAGCATACGTCTAATGGTTGGCGACGTAAAGTTCAAGCGGAGTCTTGGCGGCGTAAGTCCAATGCGCCTTGGCGGTGTAGACACCGTTAGCATGACAATAGCCGATGGAAGCACCTGGAGGTTAGCGCGATGGATGAACAAGTCATGGATGACTTGGAGGGATCCGAGAGGCGTGAGACTGATGGAGGTGGCTAGAAGGCTTAGGTCTAGGCTAAGAGTGATCTAGCAAGTATGGGGGCACCATACTTGGGTTTAAACCTCATGTTTGAGGTTGACGGTCCGACATTATGGTAGTCGACTAGAGCTCGACCGCCATTTAGGGTCGAATTGCCTTGGCGGGCCGACCGCCATCGAGCAGCTGATCGCCGGGCGATCGCTATGGATGGCAATCGACCGCCAATTGAGTCGCGAAAGCACTATCGCCCGTGAGCCGATCAAGGCTGGCCATGCATCGCAATGACATTGTCAATGTTGGCGCGATCGTGAGAGCCTGCTGGAACTTTTCCAAATGTGAATTGAGTCGTTGTCTTACAATGATACAAGGGTGGCAATGATCGGGACTTATGGCCTGATCACAAAGTAAATCCAAATTGATGCAAAGTTAAAAAGAGGAGTTCGTGGAGAATTTTGACATTGGTTCTTTGGGAGCTTACTTGGGCAATTTGAAGGCGAATTGCAGGTGCATTTCAGGGTCCTTCAACCTCATCCAAGCAACCAACAAGCAAAGCGCTCAAACCCTAGTTTTGTAAAGTGTTCTTTACATTTCTTTGTATTTTGTTTGTATTTTCGTGTATTACTTTTGTAATATGTTATAAGAGGTTTCTCCGCCTCCGACGTGTTGTCGAGGAGTTTATTGCTTAGTGGTGTTTGTGGCATCGCTAGGGTTCATACGAACCTGATCCGTGGAGTAGGAACCGTTCGATTTCGAACCACGTTATATCCGTGTGTTCGTGTGCTTGTGTTTTCGTTATTGCTTTATTATCTTTGTTTCCGCTGCGCTAATGAAATTTGTAGACGCGATCACGAACGAATTCCATCATCGGTACTAGCACACGTTATTCACCTCCCCTCTAGCGGTCAACGATCTCCTAACAAATATGTGAGTATACAAGGATAGATAGAATAAGAAATAAAAATATTAGAGAAAAATCGAAATTGTATCTATTGAGAGATAACTCTAAGAGACACATTTAAAATGATACTGATATATACTTAGACGATCAATAAATATTCTCATTAGACAGTATAAAACGATGATAAATATACATATCAAACGAGGAAAATCAAAAAAGACTTGATTAATAATAATAAAAATAAAATAAAATTTATTTAGATATAAATGATGATATAATAGAGAATAAAACCTAATAATATAGAAAAATATATATATCCGATCCCGTTTAGTGAGACAAAATTTGATTGTTATCGTTGTCTAAATATTTTCTACCATCAAAATCATTCAGCTGTGGACATGAACCAAAGAAACTTCTCTTGGATTTCATATCAATAAACTTTCCCTGTCTAATGCAACAAAAATATCCTAATTCATCTTTTACACAACAAAACTAGAATAATAAAATTGATTCATCACGCAGTTGTATCATAAAATCTAAACCTTCTGGTCAAATTCCAGTAGAATAGTGAAAGCTTGAAATCCCAAATGAAGAGAAATTTCAGGCTAGCTCACAACATAATGTATGACAAACACAAGGGACAGTCAGTAGGCAAGAGTCAATAAAACCCAAAGCCAGCAGCAGGAGGGCTATTTGAAAAACCGTTAGTTCCAGAAGTCAACTTCCACGGGCTTCTCTCCTTGTTGCATCATGGAGGATGTCAACGTCCACGCCATCAGGAGGGAGCTGGACATACCGAACCACTGACCCTCTGATAAAACAGTTGCGAACTGATAACTGCAACAATCAAAGAAAATGAGATAGCTCAGGCGAAGGTTTACCGGTGTTCATAAATTACAGGACTTCATAGTGAATGCAAAACCAGCAACGGTTCACTTCAAGGAAGCTTGGAATCTTGTCTATGAAAGGCACTCTACTGAGAAGAAAAGTATTCAGCAGTCAGATCGATATAACTTGGTTGATGAGGCACTTAAAAAAGTACCGAATTAATATGTTCAAATTATCATAACTTTGGTTATATGATTACAAGATAATCACATAACCAAAGTTATGGAGAATGAAACATAACTTATGTTGTTTGATTCAATCTTAAGTAATGCAATAAAAACTTATTTGTTTGGAGATTTTAGTGTATAATCTAATTTAATATTTTACTATATATCTTTGGTTCAACTCTAAAGTTCCGTTTACTCTAAAAGATGGTGGTATTGGTATTGGTATCGACGACGACAACTGGCGACCGTCGATGACACCGGATGACAACGGAGGCAATGACGAGCGACAGCGACGATCGACAACCAACAGGCAGTGGCCAACGACCAACGATGGGTGACGGGCAGTGGGTGGTGATCGACAACCGACGATTGACGGTTACGACCGACGATCGACGATCGATGACGACCGACGGTCGACGATCGGCGACCGACGACCGACGACCGACGACCGACGACCGACGACGATCGACGGCGACCGACGGTCGACGATCGACGGCGACCGACGGTCAACGATTGGCGACCGACGGTCGACGATCGACGACCGACAGCAGCGGTGGTGGTCAACAATGGTAGCGGCAATCGATCAACTAAGATTTTGATTATATTATGACGAAATTGAGATTTGATAAAATTTGAGGGATAATTTTGAAAAAAAAAATATTTGTTAACCAAAGAATCAAGAAAAACCTTATCCTCCCTTAGATAATGTGAGTTCGGATTGCATGCCTCATTTGCTGTTGCAATGGACATACTTCATTACTTGAGAATCACTTATCCTTTGAATCAAATAATGTCATTATGGATAACCAAAGTTATCCATGATAACCTTGAATCAAACACACCCTAAGAAACTTGCGGTATAACTAATTATGGCATTCCCAATTGCCTAATAACACCTAGAATCTCAGATGCCATAAAATTGACCAACTCTAGAAGTTTCACACTCATTTCCCGGAATCAATATATTAAATTCTCTAATGGTACTCTTCCTGAATTCACTAAATAAATAACAACTAGCCAAGTGTTTATGAGACAACCTACAGGAATGGATGTAGGTGAATATAAATTATGTTGGACATTGAGTGCCTTACAGTTTTGGTTAGATAAATGATAAGAAACTCGTCCTATGGAACAGGATGGATTTGAGGAAATAATAAGATAAAGCAAGAGGTAAGAAAACAAAAGCCAGTTAATTTGGAAATCGAAGCAAACAAAGTGTGAATTTACTGCTATCTAATTTTTTGATGCATGAGGCAGTTCAAAAGGGTCATGATTATTGAAAACCCACAGATACAATTTGTTTAGATGCTTAGTAATGTAGCAGAATGGTTAATATTAATTTGAGATTTTGAGAGCAAGCACACATTTAGTATAAATCACCAAGGTATTTACACTGATCGATTTGAATGCTCGATGGTTTATAGAATGCAGGCATTTCTCCATCTCATAACCATATCAAGTATAAACCTTTGCAGCCAAAAGAAGCATAACATAAGGATTGAAGGTAAACATGTGAAGAAAAAGAATGAGAAGGGAACAAAGGGATGAAAAAAATTTTCTCGCCATTTTTTGTTTGTCTCTGAAAGGAGTTAGATTATGACTTTTGAATGAATCATGTTGAACCACATGTTAAAACTTAAGCAACAATGACTCTGAAAAGAGCAATCATAACAATGAAATGTTTTTAATAATGGAGCAATTTCATAGATAATTAAGAAGAAAGCATAAAAGAACTATTTGCAAACTGTGACTAAAAGATTCTTGCAAGTAGAACTAGACATTTCTTCGAAAGACTATAGCTTTTACTCCTGTATCATATTCACAACTATCTTCCAGAAAAACTCCACGACAAAAGAAAAGACTTTATCCTTCAAAGACTAGCCAATCTCAACAAAACATGTAACCAACGGAAGATCATAAAATAACTCTACAAAAAAAAAAAAATCACAACCATCAGTAACCAGTACCATATAATTAGCCAAATGTTCAAGAAAGAAATTTAAAGAGTAAGACCAGATCCAAAAAGCCTAATAAGCAATATTTGGATCCCATTTGGCATCAACTAGAAGCAAAATAGAAAGTGATTATTTAGTTAAATGAACCACAATGGGATCCACGACCATGCAAGCAAAAACATGCATAGAATTAAAGTTATTAGATTCTTACACAGCATCTATCAAACTGAGGGCCTAGGTGCAACCTATAGCTATTTTTCACAGAATTATATTATGCCTCTTAGAGAACATCATGGCATCAAAATTGACATTTATAAAACAAAATGCTTAACGAAACGTAATTACATTCTGAATTTTTATATTCATCAACTCAATTAAACCACTCCTCTCCCTCCTGTGTGTCCTTATCTAATTCGATTGGTGATTTCACCTTCAGAAATCCTCTAAACCCTCTGAGGTCAGCAGAGAGAGCTTGGAGGAGAACTAAACTATCCTAGACGCGTATATTTCTTAAGGAATCTATTCATCTACTACATCAAGCTTTAGGTGCCCTAGCAACTAACTGCCATTTGTTGTTTATTAATGAAGAAGAAACGGAGAGAAAAACTAATAATAAATCTAAGGCCATAGAATTCCAATCTACGCATCCAGAATTGCTAAAAGGAATCCAACCAGATCAAATAGTAAACGTTCAATGAATCCCCAAAGTAGTCGAATGTCCACAGCTAGATTACGCCAAACGTCCAGAAGAACTGATTCTAATTACTGATGCATTTGATAATGAGCTACCAATCGTTCACAGACCTCAAAAACCTAAACCCTAATCCCATACATTAGCAGCGCGAGCAAACCCGATCAAAGTTATATGCGCGGGCCTTCACAAAAAAAAAAAAAAAAAGGAAAAAAAATGGAAATCGAAAGAGGAAAAGGGGGAAAGGAAGGAAATTTACACGAAAAAGAAAGAGATGCAGGAGGAAGCAGAAGTACCATGTGAGGGTATTTATCTTCGTCTACGACTTTGATGTTCTCGAGCTTGATGTTGAGGTATTGGTCGACGGAGTGGAGGGTCCCTCGGATGGCAAGATCGTTCTTCAGCTCCACCGTCACTTCTTTACCCACCAACTCCTTGAAGTACGAGAAGAAAAGCTGCAACGAAACGAACACCAAATCGAGATAAGGAGAGGAAGAAAAAACCCTTCAACCGCAGGGAGTCGAGGATGGCCAAAATACGCCGTAGAGGGAAGCAAAGGTACCATCTTTGCGGCGAAAGATCGAGAGCGAGAGAGAGAGAGAAGCAGGGACGAGGAGAAAGCAGGGCAGCGACGAGTTTCCTGAAGACTTAGAAATAAAGGGCAAGATATGATTTTTAATATTGAAAAAGGAGTCAGATTTTTTTTAAAATATTTTTAAAAAACTATTGTCCTTTTTTTTCATTTTCCATTTAAAAAAAAAACTAAAGCCTAATCCCTTTGTAATTGTATCCTCTCCGGCAAATTGCAATCCCTTCTTCCTCCGGTTCCGCCGAGTCGAACAACTTCCGACCGCTGCCATCCGCCGCGACGTCTACCATGAGGCTTCCCGTTCTCGGCCGCCCCGGTGGCTGTTTGCTCTTTCCCCACCCTAGATCCGCCGTCCTCTGCCTCGCGCACCAAAGCCCCATCTTTGAGCCCCAGAAGAGCTGTTTCCGGACGCACGCCACCTCCGCCGCCCCCTTGGCTCCCTCCTCCGTCCCCTCTCGTCGCTCCTCCTCTGGCCCCGCCCAGCCCCGCCCTTCCTCCCTTTACGCCCGCCCCAGCCTCCAGCAGATGAAGGCCGATCGCGCCGCCAATCGCGCCCGCGTCTATGACTTCCTGCGCTCACTTGGCATCGCTCCCGACGAGCTCGACGGCCTCGAGCTCCCCGTCACGGTCGACGTCATGCGCGAGCGTGTCGACTTCCTCCACTCCCTAGGGCTTACTGTCGAGGATATCAACAACTACCCCCTCGTCCTTGGTTGCAGCGTCAAGAAGAACATGGTGCCGGTGCTTGACTACCTCGGCAAGCTTGGCGTCCGCAAGGCCACCTTCACCGAGTTCCTGCGGCGGTACCCGCAGGTTCTACACTCCAGTGTTGTGGTGGACCTCATGCCTGTCGTCAAGTACTTGCAGGGCATGGACATACGGCCTTTTGACGTACCCCGGGTCCTTGAGAGGTACCCTGAGGTGCTCGGGTTCAAATTGGAGGGAACAATGAGCACATCAGTGGCGTATCTCGTTGGAATTGGCGTTTCAAGGCGAGAGGTTGGTGCTATCCTTACGCGATATCCAGATATACTAGGGATGCGGGTGGGAAAGGTAATCAAGCCTTTTGTCGAGTACCTCGAGTCCCTAGGGCTACCAAGACTTGCAGTAGCGAGGCTGATTGAGAAAAGGCCCTATATTCTTGGCTTTGGCTTGGAGGACCAGGCGAAACCAAATGTGACAGCTTTGCTAGAGTTTGGTGTCAGGAACGAGGCCATAGCTTCCATCATAGCGCAGTATCCAGACATTATTGGCATTGAGCTGAAGGCTAAGCTTACTTCGCAACAGAGCTTGTTTGAATCACATATTTTGGTTGATCGTGAAGATTTTGGAAGAATCATTGAGAAGATGCCTCAATCTGTTAGCTTAAGCCGTTCTACCATACTGAAGCATGTAGATTTTCTCAAATGTTGTGGCATTTTGCTAAAGCAAGTAAGCAAAATGGTTCTTAGCTGCCCACAATTACTTGCTCTTAATCTCGACGTCATGAAAATGAGCTTTGACTATTTCCAATCTGAGATGAACAGGGATTTGGAAGAACTTGTTCAATTTCCTGCTTTCTTTACCTATGGTCTTGAGTCCACAGTGAGACCCAGACATGAAATTATCTCTGAGAGAGGAATTAAGTGTTCTTTGGCATGGTTACTTAACTGTAATGATGAGAAGTTTGAAGAACGAATGAAGTATGATTCTATTGGGGTCGATGAAATGAGTACAGAATCATCATTTGACATAAAATCAATGTTAAAGCCAAGGGTGGAATATGAACCTGTAGAAGAAGAAGATGGCGAGGAAGACGAAGAATCTTCCTTTGAATATGTAGAAGATAGTGAGTATGAAGATACTGATGATGAATATCTGTGACTTCTATCAAGTGCCAAAGGAGCATTGGCTTCATCTCAGCATTACAAAGGAGCACATTTGAACAAGATTAATTGTAAATTGTCTCGAGCCCTTTTGATGCAATACTGAATGAGTCTTGTGTCAGTTTTCAAATAATTGAATGATATGAAGTATGATTTGCAAGAGGTACTATTTCTGATCTATCTAAACTCCAGTACTTTATTGCTACTCTGATTTATTAAAAAAAAAAACAATCCGATGCACGAAGCTTTGGCCAATATAGGATCCCAGAGAAGGGGTCGGATCACATTGGATGAATTGTATGCAATGCATTTGCAAGAGATTATTTCCATGACTTAAATATGTGATCTCAAGGTTACATCTCTTCTGCTAATCTGATTTATATGAGATTAAAAATGGTACATTCACTAAGCACTTTAATGTGCGATGTTCAACAATGCACACGTTTTAACAAAGGAGAAGCCTCAAGTGCTTTGCTGTCTGTGCTTCTCATAAACCTTCTAGAGTTGTACTTGTCTACAGTAATGGTCAATTACAAAACAAGAATTAAGATATAGCATGCCAATGTTCTCATGGGAATAACTTTACTGATTCATATGATGCTTACGCAATGTTAGCTTGTTAGCGGATAATATGTAAATAGGATGCTGTCTTAGCAGCTTAATTTTTTGGGTAACTAGCAGTCATTTCTAACACAATATAGAGCATAACTCACAAGTTCAACACCACCCAATGATTTTTCCCTTGCTATGTCTCCTGTTTCCCTCATAGATCTTGTTAAATATGATTTGACCTTTTTCCCTGTGAATCCTTTACTTCAACGAATTTTTTGAGAGCATGCTCTTTTACTCATTTTTGAGCTTCTATCTTGCACAGTTGACTCTGATCATGTTGTATTGGAAGCTTATGCCAGCTAAATGAGTCAATACTCTTTACTAAATTTATATATTAGTGCGTGCTCATTACCTAATCTGCATCAATGCAGTATTAATGCTTGTAAATGTGATTGTTGTCGATAAAACTTGATGGTTGCAAATAAATATAAGCTTCATGAAAAATAGAAAGATATCAGGAGTTTAACAGTTTATTGTGTATTTCAATGCATTATAAGTTTGATTGATAGTTAACAATATTTGATTATTATTTGAATGCCTCATATTGACATATATAGAGGCTTATATCATGTGAAGCAGAACTTCAACTGACATTTAAAACGAATGAAATTAATATAGTTTTTAGTTTTGTTAGAAGTAAATGCAACCCCGTCGTGGTCGGTTCCAAGCCTGGATGAGAAAGGGAGAGGGTTGTATTAGGTTGTCAGCTAGCGTTAAACTTCGGCAAATCTCAATGAATGGATCCATCAAGATATTATGTTAATTTTAGATCCTTCCCCGGAAGGATCACATTGAAGGATTCAACTGTAACGTCTTAACAAGAATCGTTACATCTCCATAAAAACTTAGGCATAGTGTTAAATATGCAAGAGTTTTCACACCATAAGTTGGATAAAATAAACATTATAGGAAAAATTATTGTTTACGATTTGGAACATAGAATATAGGAACGCTTACGGGTAAAACAATGGAATTAGTAAATACTATGATTAGTAGAAACATTAATATTTTATATTTACAAGAGACAAAATATGTAAGAGAGAAGACAGATGATTGAGGATTCAAATTTTAAGTTATAGTACACAGAAAAGTGTAGAACATGAAATGAAGTAGTTATTGTTGTAAATAGTTCATTAAAGGATGAAGTAGTAGAAGTTATTAGAAAAGAAGATAGAATTATAGCTCTTAAGATGGTGATAGCAAAAGAAACTATTAATATAATTAGCATATGTATGCATCAAGTAGGATTAGATGAAAATACTAAAACTTGATTTTGGAAAGATTGAGATGAGATATTATAAAGAATTTCGCCAAACGAAATGATTTTAATAGAAGGAGATCTAAATGAGTATGTGGGAGTTAAAATGTGAAATATATTAGGGTGGATGGGAGTTATGAGTTTGGAACAAGTAATTAAGAAGAAAAAATTGTATTAGATTTTGCAATAACATATGAATTTATACTAACTGAAGGCGAGCCTTGGCGCAACGGTAAGGTTGTTGCTTTGTGACAGGTCACGGGTTCGAATCCTAAAAACAACCTTTTGCAAAACGCAAGGTAAGGCTGTATACAATGGATCCTTCTCCAGGACCTCACATGGCGGGAGCTTCGTGCACCGGATTGCTTTTTATATGAATTTATACTAACTAATGTATTTTTTAAAAAAAAAAGAAGAACATTTGATTATATTTAAAAGTGGGAATAATAAGTCACAAATTGACTTTCTTATGGTAAGGAAGAATGATAGAAAGATTTGTAAAGATTGTAAAATTATTTCTGGAGAAAATTTAACGATCCAACATAAGTTGGTAGTGTTGGATATGAGCCTTAAGTATAGTATTTATAAAAGAAAAATATGTATGACTCTTAGGATTAAATGGTGAAAGTTAGAAGATGGAAAAAAATATATTTAAAAAGAGGGTAAGAGTATAAGTATTGGAAAAATATATAATGACTCAAATACAACATGAGATAAAATGATATTTAAGTTAAAAATGATAGCCAAAGGTCTATTAGGCGAGTCCAAAGAATGTGCACCACCACCAAGTAAAGAATTTTGATGGTAGAATGAGAAAGTGAAAGAAAAATGAAAAACTTATAAAGTATTATACACTTGTAAAAATGAGAAAAACTTAAAAAAATATACAATGGCCAAGAAGGAGATCAAAAAAGTAGTAAGTGAGACTAAGAATGAAACTTTTGAACGCTTATATCAACAACCGAATACAAAATAAGGAAAAAAATATTTATAGAATAACTAAAGCTAGAGAAAGAAAGACTAGAGATCGTACCCAAATAAGATGCATTAAAGATAAATGCAATAGGGTACTAGTGGATAATGAGAAAATAAAAGGGTGATGGAAAAAATATTTTCATCAACTTTTCAATGAAGATTTAGATAATCAAATTAACTTAGGTAATTTAAGTAGGTCAAATGAGTATAGAAATTTAAATTTTTATCATAGAATTTAACCTTCAAAAATAGAACAGGCTTTAAATGGGATGTAAAATGGAAAAGTAGTTGGACCAGATAATATTCTAACAGAGGTATGGAAGTGTTTAGGTAAACAAGATATTGAATGACTTATAAAGCTATTCAATTTGATATTGAAAATGAAAAAAATGTTTGATCAATAGAAAATAAATTCTCTAATTCCTTTATATAAAAACAAAGGAGGCATACCATGAAACTATGAAAAAAAGTAATTAAAAAAAAATAAGGAAGGTGACCATGGGAAACTATGTAGAGAATTATAGAAAAGAAAGAGGTTATTGTAACATATATTGAAATAATTAAAGATATGTACGAGGAGACAATGACAAGAGTGAAAACGTCAAGATAATTAACCGATTCATTTCTTATAAAAATAAGGTTATATCAAGTATCAACTTTAAGTCTCTATTTTTTTATACTAATCATGGATGAATTTACTAGAAATATCCAAGACATGGTACCATGGTGTTTGTAATTTGTAGATGATATTGCTTTTGTAGATTAGACATGTGAAGGAGTAAATGCTAAACTTAAATCTTTGAGGAAAACATTAGAAGTGAAAGATTTTACACTTAGTAAAGTAAAAACAGAATATATGAAATTTAAATTTAGCAATGTTAGATATAATGAGACAATTGTTACGTTAGGAGATAATGAGTTGTCTGTAATTTAAAGTTTTAAATATATAGGAACAATTTTACAAAAGGATGGAAGAGTTGAGAGACGTCTTACATATAATATAAGTAAAATGGTTGAAATGGAGGAGAATATCAGATATTCTTTGTGATCATAAGGTACCTTTAAAATTTTAAGGAAAAATTTATAAAATGACAGTTAAACTTGCTATGTTACATGAAGTAATGTTGGACTATGACTTGAGCACATGAGCAGAAGATGAGAGTTGCAGAGATGAGGATATTAAAATGAATATGTGAATATACAAGGATGGATAAAATAAGAAATAAGAATATTAGAGCGAAAGTTGAAGTTGCACCTATTGAAGGAAAACTTTGGGAGACATGTTTAAAATGGTATGGGCATGTACTTAGACGATCGATAGATGCTCCAGTTAGGCAATGTGAAACTATTACAAATATACAAATCAAATGAGAAAGAGAAAACCAAAGAATACTTGATTAACAACGATAAAGTAAGATAAAATTTATTTAAATATATATAATGATATAGTAGGAGAGTCCAATGACGTAAGAGGATTCATATAGTCGATCTCGCCTAGTGGGATAACACTTCGTTATTGTTGTTGTAAAAGTAAATGCATCTTAGGTATATATCATTTTATTGTACACCATATTTCAGAAATACATTTATACTAGTGTAGCTATCCTTGCTAATGCAATGGAAAGGGTCGGTGTCCCTTTGGTCAAATGTAGAAATTCAGAGTCAGGATGGATGCGGATGCTGTGGACGGCAACATAGTTTAAATATGATAACTTCTGTTAGTTTCAACGGGCTGTGTGCCTCGGAAGTACTTTAGAAAGTTTAAATAGAGCTGATTCTTTAGTTGCAGATGCAGTTGAAATTGCTGCTCTAGCTGAAGCCACATTGAGCCCTGTCCAGCTCTAGCATCATTAGCCAATGAAAGGTTCCTCCTTCCATTCCACTGCCCCTACCACATCTTCATTGGTGCCTTGCCTGGCACCATAATTGTGCCCTTTGGAAGCATGGTACCTTCTATCAGCCTCCTATTGCAGGTACTCCTACACAACTGACAGCATGACTACCACTCTTATGCATGGGATCTTGACTAGGCTCGTAGCAGATGGGATGAGTCTGAGATGGTGAATCTCTGCAACTCCCCGGCGTCGATTGTTTATTGCGTTGGCTATCTCAAGGTCTACCACTATGGAGCTAGTGGAACGAGGATAGCAAGGATGATGCGGCCGATAGCGTGGTTGCAGAATGGAATAGATCCAGAGATGGTCTTCACAAGCAGTGTTGGCAACTGACTGACAGAGTACAGGGCGATCCCTGTGTTCGATGTGAAGGCGGTGAATATAATGGAGAACCATCTATTCTTTGTCGACATGGTAATTCTCTTTTTCTGCTCTTTGGAAGCACTACAAAGTTCCTTTTCTGCCTTTGAGTTTCCCCTTAAATATGATGCTCAAAGCAGCTACCGAAAGAAAGTAGGTAGTTTCACCATTGAAATGGGAGCTTTCTTATCTTTTATACATCTGTTTATAAATTGCAGATGATTCTCCATCCATCAGTGAAAGGCAAAGCATTCAAAAATGTGGAGATGATGATTCCACAATGTGTTTTGCTGCAAACTTCATGAAGAGTAAAATTGCAGAGCCACACATTCTATCGACCTTTTTCCAGGATTTAATGATATCATCCGTTGCTTCAACACCTGATTTGCAGTCTGTTGGCTGCCTCCTCGCCATGGAAATCCGATGGTGTTTCATGAATTCATGCTAGTTCATAAGTAGATTGGCTGATGCTCAAAAAGATTGTGTATGAATCCAGGAATGTTGATGGTGTTTCAACCTGTTAAGGATTCATAGTTTTGATTCCTTGATGTCTGCACCATCGATATTGCACTAAATCTTAGTGTTTATAGTGCTAAATACAGTGAAAATTAAGAACTATGGTGAATCTATAAACTTCATGTTTGGTGGTTTATCGAAATTTGTGTAATAATTAGCATGTTGTTCGAGCAATCGTTTAACTTTATTTTTATAGATTTTTTAAATTAGGATTTATTTTATTTCCAATAAAGTTGGGGGAGGTGGAGAGACTTCGCCCATACAAAATGTCGCCACAGACAGATCAGAATAAGATGAGGAGAGATGGGAGGCGCCCACCAATTGCTCTCTATGAATGCGCTTGTCAACGCCACTCCCATGAACGCGCTCGTTGCTACCCGGATACCAGTCCGCGCACGATCCTTCGAGTTGTTTAGTAGTGGCTCAAAGTCGTCGCCTTTCCCCATTGTTCCACATTTTCGGAGGGTTTGCGTGGTGATGGCGTCGTCGCGACCCGTGCAGAAGTCCGAGGAGGAGTGGCGGGCGATCCTGTCGCCCGAGCAGTTCCGGATACTTCGCTCGAAGGGAACTGAGTAAGTCTCGCAATCTTTTGTTGTTGTTGTTGTTGTTGTTTGATTGGTGTTTTGTGCGATTCCAGTTGGGTATGTTGATTGCCTCTGTTCGGAAGTGGTGCTTTTGGGGGGATTTAGGTTTAGGGTTTTGAAGCAGTGATCCTCGAGTTCTTTTCTGCTAGATTTTGTGTTTGTAGGGAATTTTGTTTTTTCCTTTAGACATTCAAGGGATACCCTCACACTTTGGAAAGGATTTGCTTTGTCATAGGTATGTGGTTTTTCTCAGATATACGTGATTTCTATTCAAAATTTGTCCTTTGTTGTTAGATTCTATGGCATCGGTTGCTTTTCAATTAAAGATGGGGGAAGAGTCTACAATGAATAATATTAGGCTACGATCGACCTCCCAATATGTAGAACGGGCAGCGGCTGTGAACACTTACCATCAGAGAGCAAGTTGGGTTTCAAATTTTTCAGTTGATAGGCAAGGTTTAATCAATCGAATAAATAATATCATATGGTAAAATGATACTACAGACAGCTGATTTCAATAGACATTTTAAATTCTAATCGCAAAGTATCAAGCTTTACCAAAAGAAAAGCTTCTTGTTGTTGAGATAATGTTTGCACTTCAAGGTCACATGGGAGGGTCTGCTGTTTGTTGTTTTCTCTCCGTTTGGGATTGCGACTTGCAAGGAAAGCCTAAGTCAGGCTGCCCAAGTTAGCCATCATCATAAATCTGGCAAGAAATGAATGGCTAAGAGCAAGGTTCGTCGGAATGGTTGTGACAGCCGTCGCGGATGCCTCTATCGGAACGGTCACGACTGTCGTCACAGATGCCTCTGTTCCCGTTCCAGAACGCCTTCGTTTCCGTTCTAGAACGACCGTGACGTTGTCTCTTCCTTTCTTTCACAGCCACCATCGACTCGTCGTCTTCATCCATCGTTGTCTTTCCTTGGAACACTCTGAGCCGGAAATCTAGAACGGCAAAAGGTGTTCCGGTTCCGGAACGGACGTTCCAGCCACTTCGCGTCTGTTCCGACGAACCGTGGCTAAGAGTGAGAGATTGACCTGTATCCTTTAGCTACTTGCCATTCATAGTTTGTGGTGGCTTTTTTATCGTGGTTGATTTGAGACGTGATTAGAGGATGACTGTGACAACCTTTTAAAATATTGCGGATACGGCAGTCATACTTTGTTTACTCCAACTGAA
Source organism: Wurfbainia villosa (assembly GCA_025175895.1). Classification (NCBI taxonomy): domain Eukaryota; kingdom Viridiplantae; phylum Streptophyta; class Magnoliopsida; order Zingiberales; family Zingiberaceae; genus Wurfbainia; species Wurfbainia villosa. Next base: position 104,788,207 of record CM045999.1, read on the forward strand.
GGGTGGGTTAAGGAAAAGGGAGGGAAAAGAGAAAAAAAAGGAAAAGAATTCCTCCAAACTCATCTACCTTGATAGATGGAAAGGAAGGGGGACTTCGAAAGAGTAATGGAGGGAAAGAGAAGTAAGTTACCAAAATATCAATAGAGATCAATGGAAGAAGCTCATCTACAGAAACATATAGGTTTTTGATTGAATTTTGAATAGAAGTACAAGGGCAATTGGCTATTTTTGCAAGCTTGTCTCCTTCCCTCCCCTACAATGCAATCGATGCTCCAAATTGCATACAGCTTTAGTCCATCAGATTGTTCATGCAAGTTAACAGCCGAAGGGAGAGACTCTATCATGGTTTATAATGTCGTTTTGTGCCGGTAGACACGTGGAACTATAAAATGTTGTTTTGAGATGTGGAACTAAAGAGCAGAATTTTATCCTATTCTCTCATATCATAATTTTAACAATAAGGAGAGGCTTTGCTGACTCTATGTGACAACTTTCTAACAGTGATATTTTTTTACCCCCATCACTTATTGGTTATAGCTAGGGTCCATCATGCTTTCTTAGCCTCTACAAAGAATTTGCTTCTCCTGACTTAATATAGCTTTTCTTCCAATGTGCTTCTTTAATCACATAATCCTAATTCCTACATAGTCATCAGTAAGCTTCAATGGTCCATTGGTATGGATTACTCAATGTAATTGGTTTAATGTGTTACCATTTGCACATTGATCTGGTTAGCTTTTATCTTCTTTAATCTGGTTTAAGAGTACATTATGTTAGTGCCTATAAGATTCATATATCTCTACAATGGAATGATATTGTCCACTTTGAGCCCAATCCCTCATAGTTTTGTTTTTGGGCTTTACCCAAAAGACCTCATACCAATGGAGATATCTTTTCATCTTATAAGCACATGATATTTTCATGTTTTACCAATGTGGGACTTTGATTGTATTCCCAATACTCCAACAATCCCCCCCTCAAATGAAGGACCACATTGACTCCCCCTCAAGCCTATCCGTCCTCGAAGGACATCCTCTGCTTGATGTTCAATCCTCAATCCACTAGGACTTCATGCCAACTGTCTGGTCCTCCTGACCCAACTGGACTTTTTGCCTGGTGTTTGGTTCTCTTGATCCGGACATGGGAGCTCAACTTCCTTCGTTCGAGGTTCATGGCTTGACATGGACCATGGTTCTGATACCAATTGTTAGTGCCTATAAGATCCACATATCTCCACAATGGTATGATATTGTCCACTTTGGGTCTAAGCCCTCATGGTTTTATTTTTGAGCTTCACCTAAAAGACTTCATGTCAATGGAGATATCTTTTCATCTTATAAGCACATAATCTTTTCCATATTTTACCAATATGGGATTTTGATTGTATTCCCAATACTCCAACACATTCATGAATTTTTGATCCTAGCGTTCACTCGAATTTCTTTACCTTAACTATCGGTAGAGACAATTATGCAGTTTGCCCTCGGTCAATGGAATCTATTCCATCATGTTATCTCGATTTTCTTCTCCTATCACTAGAATTGATAATTTTGTGACAAATGAGTTGAAAGGTTACTAGCGAATCACTGAATCTTTCTTGCTTAAGTCTGCAAGTTTGTGCATTTTATGTTGACAAAGCCTGTCCTCGAGTGTTAAATAGTAGTTAAGTTGCATAGTTGAACTCAGAACCATCTAGTGGTGGATTTAAACTAGAAGTTTGAGTAATGACAAAGCTATCCACTCTTACCATTTTATAATACAATGGACGTAGCTTAGGATTTGAAAATTTACATGTTCATGAGATAACAAAAAAGCCCAAAATTTACTAAGTGTTGAATGTTCATTAATATCTTTTGTTCATGCGGTAAGCCAAGCTTAAACAAGCTATGTTCTGATTATAATAGTCATTAGCTCGCCAATGCAATCATTCATGTAGGACCTGCTTATGCCGGGCAGTCCGTTGTGTTTCATTCCCATAGTTGTTGAAAACGGCTTCAATATTTCTTAATGGAAACATATTTGTTCTTTGACTGTAATAAGGTTTGGTTTGTAACTAACTCCCTGACAAGAATCTAAACTAAGAGAATTAATCAAATTTTAAAATTTTTATGTACAAATGTTGTGCATTTTATAGTCCATTTGCAGACATGTCTCTATGAATGTCAGTAAATTCTTCATACGCAAACAAAATAATTTTTTGCTTATTCTGAGATTGTAGCAAATGGATACATCAACTATAGAAAATACTTCTGCCTCAGTGTCATTGGTGTAGTGATTCAGGAATTCTTGTCTAATATGAATGACTGAGTGAAAAAACTTTAAAATGTTAGAGATAAAGTGGAAGGACACCACTTCTGTATAATTTATGTTTCCAAAATCGTTTCAATATTGCTACTTCAGTCATAGCTGCAATAAATATGCCAATGCTTTTCAGGTACCCTGGCACTGGTGAATATGATAAGTTTTATGCTGATGGGATATATAATTGTGCCGGTTGCGGAACACCGCTCTACAAATCCACCACCAAGTTTAACTCTGGTTGTGGCTGGCCAGCTTTTTATGAGGGTCTTCCTGGAGCCATAAACAGAACGGTCGCCTCTTTATCTAGCAACTCGATATCATACTGCATTTTTATTGCTTGAAACTGACTAAAGACTGATTTGAAGCTGCAGCCGGATCCCGATGGAAGGAGAATTGAAATCACTTGTGCAGCATGCGGTGGCCACTTGGGTCATGTTTTCAAAGGAGAGGGTTTTAGGACACCTACAGATGAGCGCCACTGTGTCAATAGCATCTCACTCAAGTTTGTTCCTGCTTCTGAGAACAATTAGCTTCCTTTTTCATTCATCTTCTTGGCATTCATCAAACCGCTAAATGTGACTTTGGAATAAGCCTGTCGTAGGTATGCTCACAATGTCTATGGAAAACATTTGGCTTTGGCGTGTATGACTGAGTTAGAGAGATTAATGTGGAAGTGTAAAGTGCTATGTTATCTCTACATTTGTCTGCCATTTGTTTAAGCATCATCCGAGTAGATTTACGTGCTGTGTTTATTTAGAAGATGGCCAATAGAGGGGAAACACAATTCCGCAAGTGAAAAATAGCAAGTCTCTGTTAGAATCAGCAGAAAGAAAGTCCAAGAACAGGTTAATCTTTTGTCAATAACTATTATCTTCATGAACAGTGGTATCAATTGTTCTGAATTTGATGTTGCAAAAACTGTCCTGAGGTTTTAGCAGTGTAATGCACTGGGAACCAAGTGCTAAAATGCTGTCCCTGAATGCATGTTTTTTTAGTGTCTAAACTATTGCAAACAGTGTGCCAAGTACCTGGGGAATCTATAGTGGGGTGTGAGTGGGCCTATGAGAAATCTTCTTGCTGTTGGCCACTGTTGAAGTTTTCCTTGTTCCTTAGTTCTTAACTCTAATGGAGCTATATTTTGGCTGTTGAATGAGGATATGTATGCTCTGTGTTAGGGATGTAAGCGAGTCTAAATTTGTTGAATAAGATAATCAAGTCGAATTTAGTTCAAATTTAGTTTGTGTTTTTTAGATTAAACTTGGTTTATTTAATGAATATCGAGTTTAGCTTATTTAATTATTGTTATTAAGAATATTGTTCGTGGATATTAATAAGCATGAACACTTGGTTCATTTATTGTCTTATTCTCAGCATCGCTTATAGGAATGATATGGTCCATGAGAGTAGAGGGGAACATAATTGTTAAATATCAAGTGTATTACCTTTTGATCCTTGTTAGATTTTTGTTTAAGATATCAAAAGATCATTCTCGTCGTAAGTATCCTTATAATTTATGAGTTTGAATGAGTAGGCATTGATTTCTATCTTTTCACAATCGGTTCAATTTCATAAAGTCAAATGTTGATGGGATGAAATGGAACAATTTCTTAATCATCCATTTAATTTTGCTTTATTAAATAAAATTGATTTAATGAGCACTCAATTTTTTGATATGGTCGACATGTTGGACTACACAACTTAACTCTAATATGTTGTATATGTGTAGTTTGTCTCATTCGTATAGCTCATCATATTTGCACAACTCAAATCATTTAGCTAACCCAAGCCATCTTACTCAATCCGACCCGCCTCATTTGCTAGGTATCCATGTTCTTTGGGTCCATCTAACATGTTGTTATATCTTTCCTTGAAGCAAAAGGCGATTCATTCGCCCAACACCCTCGTCAACGGATCTCATAGTCAACACAAAGAAGATAAATTATGGATGGACTATGTTCCTTGAGTCGTTAGCTAGAGCAGCAGAGGACTTCTAAGCCCGAGTGAGAATTTTAGATTCCACATCGAGATTTGATTTCTATCCATTGCAGCAGCTTCTGCATTGCTTAGTCAATTGCTCATCCCATGGGGATTGTCATTTTATCTTTCATCTTGTAGCAAAAAAGCAATTATGCTTGCTCCCAGCACTCCTCACTGTCGGTCCCTCGGTGATGGCGAAAGGAGGTAAATCAAGGAGGAGCTATACCCCTTGGCCCGATGGCTAAAAACAACGGAGGACTTCTGAGCCCAAGTGAGGATTTTAGACATCATGTCGAGATTCAATCCTTGCCCATCTGTAATAGCATATGCATTGTTCTAACCATCGGATTGTCGCGAGGGGACCTGTCATTCTATCTTTCATTTTTTTTATTGATATCAGGATATCCAAACCTTCGATCCGACTAATCCCTGAGAGTGACCGACCCTATCCCATGAATCTTCATCGGCCACCAAGGGTAAATCAGGAAAGTGCTTGCAGCTTTTTTCATGATTCAGTCTGAACTATGCAGTCACGTTATCCTTGAACGACGGTCTAACACCGAAGTCGTACTCCGTCCGCCAAGCAAACTCCTGGCCCCAAAGCCGTCCGAATAAATTTTTCCTAAATTCGTCGTCGAATGATATCGCAATAGAAGATCGAACTGCGTTCTCCTGTAAAATGTCTCTTCATTTTTGTCACTGCACTGTGTGCCCTTATGAGTTGTCATTCTATCTTTCATGAACCATATCGTCTCGTCCAATCTAATCTATTGACGAACAATTAGGCTAGCCTATCCTACTCAAAACAACCTAATCTAAACCAAAAACAAAGAAACAAAATGAATCAATCAAACAAGCTACTTTTTCATTTAAAACAAATTATTGCACCTAAAATTCCTCATGTCACTCCACTATTCCCTTTGCATATATTCAAACAAACACGCCATAAAATTATTCTTCCAAATGGATCAGTTCGATTTTAATTGCCCTCAAGTGACTCAATCAGACCGATCTCCAAAACAGTAATTTAGATCCCATGAAAAAGTACAAATCAATTATATATAAACATTATAAAAGGCCAACCACAACATTATTTGGCGAGAAGTCAGATCATGGCCAACAGAGGGCCTCGCCTCATCATCATGGCTAGCTGTGGAAGCCATTAAATGCCAAGTAGAATGCATGCTTACGTTCTCCACACACGACGACAACGCCAAAATAATCCCCTCCCATCAGATTGCACAAACGCCCACGGCAGCTCCAGCGAAGCTGCCAAGAGCTCACTCATTAATGGCGGCCAGAAGAAATATGACCAACGCAAGTTGGCCAGTGACAGGCGAGACTCCATCATTTGTCTCCATTCCATTCGTCACGATAGTGAGCGTCGAGATAATATACATATGATTGCTCGAGATAAGATTGAGTTGGATGAAGCAAAGGATCTCTGTTCAGCTGAAAATCAAACACTTGCCGACTGTGGCTTATCATTCTATCTTCTTTCATAATTCATCTCCGCCGAGGGGAAAGGGCAGTGCTTTCGATGGCTGAGAACCTGATGAAAGCATGAAAAGTTTACCACAAGAACATGTAAAATGAGCATTTCTGTATATACTTCAATTGGACCAGGCAAACCGAATCATTCGAAGGACATGATCTACCTTGTAAAACTAATATATATATATATATATATATATATATTCAAAATAAGAGCTTGACATGTTACTGTAACAATTCTGAAACATGTCCCATCCACATCAGATTCGTTGAAATGCATCAGGCATAAGCAAACTTCGCGCAGTTGAACTGGCCCAAGGCTCTTCCACTCCACAAGGCATGCCCAAGAACTTGCATGATTCAGATTCAATAGAACAGTAGCTCCCAGAGCATCACGAATCTGAATCGACATGCATCTCTTGAAGCAGAAACCATGAACAAGCTTGTGGCTTGTGAGGAGAGGAGGAATGAAATCGTCCATGAAGAAGAGTAACAGTCATGCTTTCGATATACATAAATCTGCGTATCTGTTAATGGCAGTGAGTTAAGAGCAGCGTGTCGACTACAGGTTAGCGCGGACGAAGTCCTTGATCTCGTCCATCACTTCGTAAAAATGGTTGGTGTTCGGCAACAAGTAGAATCCAATGGTGGCCTGTTCGCGGTAGACGACCTTCACGAAGTGGCCAGCCCTCTTCAAGCCTTCGGCGTAGGCCAACTGCCAGTCCTGAACGAGATCCAAGCCTGCTACTATGACGAGGCTTTTGGTGAAAGGAAGCCCTTCGAGCTGGACGCCATTGGGACCGAAGGGATTGCAAGCACGGTGATCTCTATCTGCCCCTTCAGGGAGGAATGCCTTCCAGTACCAATCCCTGTCTTGAATGGTGACAAAATACTTGCCATCCAACCTCTGCTCGGATTCTGTCCTGCGGTTCCCCCCGAACATGGAATTCAGGAGAATGTTGCCGGCGATTTCGATTCCAGACTCCGCGGCCCTTACGGCCACGTGATGCGCAATGTTGCCCCCGGAGCTGTCCCCTGCGAGGAAGACTCGAAGCTTGGCCTCTTTCCCGCTGTGAAGCCATGGTTCTACGCTCGCCCACTTGAGAACCGACCACCCATCGTCGTATGCGCAGGGGTACTTGTACTCTGGTGCCCGCCGGTAATTGACTGAGATAACTACAGCGTCGCAGAGGGAGACAAACCGGCGGCAGAGGGAGTCGTAGATGGCGCTATTGGATGAGGAGTGCGCGAAGCTTCCGCCGTGGAAGAATATGATGACCGGAAACGTATCGGATGATGGCGGCTGATAGAGGTCGGTGAGGGTAGGAATGGAACCTGCCGCCATGGCGGGGGCGGGGCGGTAGATGCGAGCGACCAGATTATTAGGGCGGTCGATGAGGACGTCGAAGGAGATGATTCCGTTGACGGGGGTGACATTGGCAGGGACCTTTCGGTCGAGGAACTCGGCAAGGTGGCGGTCGAAGGTGCCGTCCGGCCGACGCAGAAGGTTGTAGGCCAGCTTGAAGTTGGAGATGAGAACCCAGGTGTTGAGGGGAACAGCCATCTGTGCCGGCGCGAGAAACAACAAAGAAGAGGTGAGATCGAAAACGATAACAAGAACCTCGCAGGTAACTCTGGTCCAATTTTTGTCAATTTTAGGAAGAATCAAAGCTGAACGCGATCAAAAATCATATCTTTGAGAAGACGGAAGAAGATCCTCATTTTCGTGAAAAATCGTGGATTTTGTTTTGCTTCGCCTGTTTGAAATCTATGCTAAAAACAAAAGACAATATTGCATCGATGGGGCTTTCTGGATTTTTTTTCTTCTTTTTATGTCATCTCCAGCAAAGGTTCAAGCTTTATCATCAGAATTCAAGCCGAGCGAAGAACACCTAGAAAAATGAAAGCAAACGAGAATCGGCTCCAATCAATACATCTCACTTTACTTTTCGATGCATCCAGCCATGCGAAAACAATCAAGCAGCAAAACCCTAACGCGAAGCAAAGAGCAAAGTAGTAAACCGATCGAAACCCCCAAAAAAATCCAAGCATCAGTGCCGGAGGCGAAAGAAAACAAGAAAGAAAGATCAGAGAGATCGAGAACCTTGGACTCATTGGCGTTAATCTCGTTGCCTCCGGCCATGTCCAGACCGCGCTCAGTGAGAAGCTAAAAACGAGAAAGCAGCGCCTAGAGAGAGCATAACATCCAACGCAATCTCACTCCTTTTCTCATAGCATGCGTTCCAGGGACCGAAACCCGGCTCCTTCTTCTTCCGGAACCAACCCTTTTGCTCCTCGAAAACCCTATTCGTACGTCTCTTGCACCGATTCCACAACCACCGCCGAAAGGAGGAGAGATCGAAGATAAAAGGAGTACGAGGAGAAGAAGACGGGGTGAAAGAAGAGGAGCAGGCGGAGAAGAGGTGGATAGGAAGACGCGCGCGGAGCGAGGTAGAAGACGGGTCTAACGTACGCATTCGCACGCTGCAAGAGAACAGACCGTGTTCTGTTTATTTTTAACGAGCGCGATTCGCCATTAAACCGGAAACCAAACCGAACCGAACCACCGGTTTTATCTGGTTATTTATTTTTCTTTTAAAATATATATTTATTAAAAAAACTTCTATTGCAGTATTATTATACCAATTTTCAACTAAAATTGCTATATTAAAATATTTTATAATTTATCAAAATTGCTGAAAATTATTCTAATATCATCGTCCGAGTGTGTGGACTTGATCTAGAGGTCTCGTCTTTAGTTTTATTACATGTTATACAATTTAATTCAAATTTATTAAAATAATATTAGAATAAAAGCATTTTAAGAAGTAAAAAATATATATATATATATATTATATTCCTTATGGTTTATTATTATTTTAAATCCCCTCGTGGAGAATATAAAAAAAAGGTAAATTGTCGTTGACTTTAGTACTGTTTTCTTCAGATTTTTATGGAAAGGGTATCGAAAGGGGATGAATTATAAGCCGGGACGAGTAAAAATTCGATTAAATTGAATAAATTAATTGAATCGAATTTTTTTATCCGATTTATTTGAAAATTTATTTTTTAAAAATATTAATTAATTTGATTTGATTTTAATTTCAAAATAAAAATAATCGATTAAATTTAATTAAAATCTATCAATCGATTGAATATTTTGAGGTTTATGATTTTCATTATTATTATTTCACATTAATTGATATTTTCATATCAATGGAATGATTAATTAATTTTTTATTAATTCCATGATATCGATTTTATTAAAAAATAATAATTAATTCGATTTGGATTTAATCGGCGTTGAATTATTAACCGCTCCCCCCTAATAATAATAAATAATAATAATGAGAAAAGAAGTGTATTTCGCACTGCCAAAACCAATCATTAGCCGTAGCATGATGCCAAAATCATGAGAGATCACAGTGAGTGGGCCCCACCACCCCCCAGCTACAGTGTGCCACTGTGATAGATTACCATCTTATTATTGTCCTGCTCCAATCAAACCTTTTCTCTTTTCCTTTTTTTTTTTCACAATTTTTTTTAATATATATATAAATTTGAGATGGAACAAGTTCCACTTGGCGTATTTTGAAGCGCTGAAAAATGCCGTGGCCTACCCATCGACAAACGCCGCATCCCGACAACGCTGAACGCGTCTCTTCCCAAGTAAACGCCGTAAATACAGGGATAATAATAGATCGAATTCCATAATCTAAATATTTAAAAATATTATACTATATAATTCATCTATGAATACATATGAACATCTTCATTATTTATCATCTGATCATTTAAAATTTAAAAATTGAATTATAGTATATACACGATCGAACGATGAATAACAGAAATACTACGGATACTCATGGATAAATTATATAGTATAATATTTCTCTCTAATTACTTATTCTTTATTTATTATATTCATCTTCATTTTTAGCTCCATTTTAGATATTCAATTTTTATTCCCGTAATTATATGTTCATATTCATTGGATATTCATACTCTATTCAAATATTCTATTATCCTTTACAATTATTTTTTTTTTTTCAAATTTGAATTATTTAGATAATGATAAAGATATTTATCAAATTCATAAAAGAATAATAAATAATAATAAAAATATGATATGGGTACAATTCTATGAGACTCACTTTCATATTCGAATATGAAAATTCTCGTACATAATTATTTAATCGAGTTCAAAAAATCACTTTGTACTCTTCTCCATTCGAGTCGGATATTGAATCCTCCATTGGATTTGGATGACATTATTATCCCTAGGTAAACATGACCAGTGCTACTGTTGCTCTTCTCTTCGATAAACAAAAATGACCAAACGAAAATTAATTTGAAGTGGATCGAGCTTAGCCTCGACTCGTGTTTATTAATTGGAGCAAAAAGATGATAACGCTCACCCCGAACACCCCTCCAGATCGGTCCAATAGCATCTAGAGATGAGTAAATCATGGTGACCAAGCTGTTAATCCCAAATGGCATGAGTCCCGGAGAAATCAATTCTTTCCATTATAACAATTCTATCACTCGAATATCAATTCGCTTAAGCACGTGGGGGCAACTCGAGCTCATTAAATTTTGTTTGATAATTCAAATGTTCAAATCTTCGATTCGACTAATCTTGAGATATATCGATCATGTCCCATGGATACTATCCGCCAGAGTAAATTAGAAGAGTAAGATCAATAAGTGACATATGGTTCGACCTAGAACCCATCACTGGGAGTTCACACTTAGAATTCTAAGGGCTTGTTTGGAAGGATGTGAGGAGAGTATAAGTAATAGAAGGGGAATGGAGGGGAGGGGAAAGGGAATTTACACCCCAAATTGAGGTGTAAGAAAAGTCCAATTTTTTTGAGGAGACGGGATATAAGTTCATCCTCATTCCCCTCCCTTTCCCTTACCTTTCTCCTCCTCTCACTTCTTCCCAAATAAGGATAATCTTTTTTTCTTCCTTATTTATCCTTACCCTTTCATTACTTACACCTTCCTCACCTCCTCCCAAACAAGCTCTAAGAAGTATGAGCTCAACTTAAAATTCACCTAGCCCACTTAGGGTGCGTTTGGTTCAAGTAATCATACATAACCTTGGTTATGTGATTACCAGGGAATAAAACATAACCTTGGAATAAAGTATAACCTTAGATAAAAACCTTGTTTGGTTGGAGGTTTTAATATATAACTTAGTTTAACATTTTACTAGGCGATGGGCGGTGGGCGACGACGATAGCGGTGGCCGATGGCGACGAAGCGCAGGCGCGGCGGCAGCGATAGCCAGCGACGAAGGCGACGGCGCGGCAACGACGATGCCAGCGGCGACGACGCGGCGCGACGGTGTGGCGGCGGATCATGACGGCAGCGCGATGTGGCGGCGGCGGCAACCGGCGGACGGCGAGACGAGGCGGCGTGGCGACGGCCCGGGCGCGGCGGCGGCGGCAGCAACGGCAGGTAGCGGCGGTGGCGACGGCGACGGCATCGACGACGGCGGCGGGTGCGGCAACAGGCGGCGGTGCGACGTGTGGCGGCAGGCAGCGGCGGGCGACGGCGGGCGACGTGGCGGCGGCGCGAGGCGGCAGCGAGCAGCGGTGACGTGGCGACGAGGCGGCGGCGGCGGCGAAGCGGCAGGCGGCGGCCGGCGGATTTGGCGAGCGGCGACGGCGACGGCGGCCGGTGATGCGGCGACGGCATAAACGGTGGACCGACGACGGATAACAAATCGATTGAGTTTTGACAAATTGACATTTAATATATTGCTTGGGGTAATATTGGAAAAAAGTTTCCTTAACCCCGGGAATTAACAAAAACCTTGGTTCTCTAAGGTTTTCCGATTCCCCCTAAAAAGGTTTTTGTTCATAACTTGGTAATGATCAATTACCAGGTAATTGTTTATAACCCAAACCAAACAAGGTTTTTGTTGATAACCTATCAAGGTTATCAACAAAAACCCCCAACCAAACGCACCCTTAAAGTTCACAAGGCCTTGGACCACTAAGTTTCTTATTTTATTTTATTTTTTATTAGCATCATATTTCAGCCTATGATCCGACTAGTTCTAAGGGTGACCAGTATGGTCCCACAAATCTCTTGTGAATCTTCAATGACCATCGAGGATACATCTGAAAAGTGCTCATGATCCGACGACGAAGCTCGACGTCCACAATGGTATCATCTTCCGTTCGAGGTGTATGATTTGATATGAATCATGACTCTGATACCAATTATTGATTTAAATAAGATTTATATATCTCCACAACGATATGATATTGTCAACTTTAGATCTAAGTCCTTATAATTTTATTTTTAGACCTCACTCAAAATATTTCATACCAATAGAGATATCTTTTCATCTTATAGGCACTTGATCCTTCCCATATTTTACCAATATGGAACTTTTATTGTATTCTCAATACTACCAATAGTACTCTATCTGCAAAAGTAAACTCCTGGCTCAAATCACTTGGTCTAGGACTGTCAAGTATAAATTTTTCTATATTCATCGTCAGATATTTTCTAGTACTAGATGATCGAATTGTATATTATTACGTGAAAAAGTCTATCCATCTTACCGTTGCATCGTGGGGAGGGGAACTCAAGTTCATTAATAAAAAAATATGGAATCGCCATATTAGCGGTTCCCTCTGACTGTCTTTATCGATGGAGGAGGTAAATCAGGAATCTAGATGATAAGTGCAAAGGAGGGGATCGATCGATAGCCCAGAGTCATAACCTATGTGGGAATTGACCTATGTCCACTTAAGAATTACCCTTTTGTACTTACCAACTAGGCTGACCCTGGAGGTTAACTCGAGTTCATTAATTGTGCAAAAGGGTGGAATCACCAACTTAGCGGCCCCCTTGCTCTGGGCCCATAGGATTTGAGAGGGAGTAAATTGCGGGAGGGCAAAGTCCATGAAAGCGATTGGTATGGCACAGGGCGGTCATCTAAGTCTAGGACATGATTTTAGACATGCCTCCGGAATCGATCCTTATCCATTGTGCAAGTTTGATCCTGTGACTTACCAATACGTCGCACCCACGGGGCGACTCGAGTTCATTAATTTTGTAAAAGGTTAGAACTGTCAACCTAGTGGTCTCTACCGGCCTGTCCTACGACCATTGTAAGGGAGGTAAATCACGGGGGGTCTATGGACCTTGACGCGTTGGGCAAAGACAGTAGATGATCATCTGAGCCATGCAAAGAGAGATTTTAGATCTTCCTCCGGAATCGACTCATGTCCATTCTACAATTGTCACACTATCCCAGCCAACGCGTCATCCCCGTAGAGACGACTCGAGTTCATTAATTGGCAAAAAGTGAGAATCCGTCCACTTAACGGCCCCTGCTACCCGTCCCAAGGCTATTAACGAGAGGGAGGGTAAATTGCAGGTGGGACACATCCCCTCGAGTTCATTAATAAAAAATGTGAAATCGCCATATTAGTGGCCCCCTTCAGCTGCCCCTACCGGTGGAGGTAAATCAGGACCCATATGACAAGTGCAAATGAGGGGTCTGTCGATAACCCATAGTCATGACCTCCTCGGGAATTGCCTCTGCCCTCGAGTTCATTAATAAAATATGGAACCGCCACATTTGCAACCCCCTCCGACTGCCCCTACTGGTGGAGGACATAAATCATGACCAGATGACAAGTGCAAAGGAGAGAATCCGTCGATACCTCAGAGTCATGACCTCTTCGGAAATTGACCCCTACCTATTTAAGAGTTGTCCCTTTATATTTACCAACTGAGTTGAGGCTTGCCCTCGAGTTCATTAATGTGGAACCGTCACATTAACGATCCCCTCCGACTGCCCCTACTGGTGAAGGAGGTAAATCAGGATCCAAGTGGTAAATACAAAGGAGGGGATCGGTCGATGACCCAGAGTCATGACCTCCTCGGAAATTGATCCTTACTCATTTAAGAGTTACTCCTTTATATTTATCAACTGGACTAGCCTTGGAGGCTCTCCCGAGTTCATTAATAAAATGTGGAACCGCCATATTAGCGATCCTCCACTACTATCTCTATGTGTAGAGAAGGGTAAATCAGGTGTCATGTGGCTAGCGCAGAATTGTGGAGTTATCAGTAGCCTGATCGTCACCTTCAGAAATCGATCTTACCCTTTCAAACTTTAATACAGTTGTGCTAGCCATCTGAATTTGCCTTGAAAAGGCTCTCCCAAGCTCATTAATAAATGTGGAACCGTCACATTAGCGACCCCTCACCGCTGCCCCTACGTGTGGAGGGGGGTAAATCAGGTACCAGGTGTCTAGCGTAGAAATGCGGAGTCATCGGTAGTCTGGTCGTCACCTCCAAAAATCGACCCCTTACCCTTTCAAATTTTAACACGGCTGCACTAGCCATCTGAGTTTGCTCTGGGAGCTCTCCCAAGTTCATTAATGCTTGGGCAGTTGGTTGCCATGCGACCCGGAGCCAAGAGCAGACGCGACGAGCATCTTGAGTCTGTTCACGTGACGGGCGCGTGACCAGGCAATTTATTTAATTTATCGCGGCAGAATTAATTAATGCCGTGGCCTTTCTACCTACTTCCCCATTTATTCACTCGTGTCCACCAAAATCCTGAAAACCTCAATATTTATTTATTTATTATTATTATTATCAGAAGGAAAGCTGCTTCAGATGCACTGTAGTGGTCTTCGTTAATTAATGCCTTTACTTGTACGTAGTGCATGGCGTGTTGGGGGTGATCTCGAAGTAAGTCTTTAGGTCAACGAAGTCAACGCGCATGTGTCGTAGATTTTCTTTTGCGTATCTTGACTTTATGTCATGATACAAGACTCTCCTCCTTGTTGTTTGACGTTAAATAACGTTTGTTTGTAGGTTTTTCCACGGCCGTGACATTTAAAGAACTACTTTGTTAACCACTAGATAAGTTAGGAGATGTTTAAAATGAACCTTCTCATTGAATCCATATAATAACATCGTATATCTCTTTCAAGGCGCGACTGATATAAGGCTAAGGATCTGAGAGTCCGATAATTTTTTACTTCGCCTATCTATCCATTCGACAAAAGGGATTCTATCATTCCATAGCTCTTTCTATTCAACCCATGGATCTCGAGAGCTCTTAACCATTGGTCGATGCATTTTGAGTAGATGGATTAAATTAAATGAATCACTTTGAGTAGGGTAATTAATAACCAAGACCTTTTTAAGTATTAAATATATATTTTGAGGCGCAATATCTCAAGTGGGTCCATAGCTCAGTGGTAGAGCAATTGACTGCAGATCAATAGGTCACCGGTTCGAACCCGGTTGGGCCCTCAAAAGTAACTTTTTCCTTCTTTTTTTTATTTATATCATTTCTTTGGCGATAATCACAGATTAAGATTAAGATTAAGATTATTCATTGCCCACGCATTCTTTTAGATGATTTTTAAAATAAAATTTTGATAAAGTTATATAACGCAACAGTACTTTATACAAAAATATAATCCTACTTTTAGAAATTAATTTGTTTTTCCAGATTGCAAAAATTCTCGTTTTTGTACGACACATCTCAAATAATTTTGAAAATAAACTAAATCGATATTATTAATAAAAATTTGAATATAAACTTTTTTGAAGATCTTTTTTTTAAAAGAAAAGTTTTAATAATATAATTAATCATTAAACAATTAAATTATTTTCAATAAAATAATTATTTTAAATTCAAAAATAACTTATTAAAAGGCAAAAAACCATTATTTTGCTTTTTAAAAAAAATATAAATTAGATAGTGCCTTTTCCATTATTCCTCTATTTAATAAATTAAAATACAGTTTTATGCATATTTATTTCAAGTGCGATTGGAATCCTACTTTTTTTTGTTCTTGTGAATGTCCACACCATTAGAATATTTGCTTTTTTCTTATTTGTTCTTGCCTTCAATTAAAGTATGTATAATTAAATTGTTAAACAAAATTAAGGAATTGAGCTAACGAGATAAATTAGGTTTGATAGATTAAGTGAGATAGCGAGGCCGAACATATTAGTTCGAAAGGACTAACTAATTAAGTCGAACGATCGAATTGTGAATCTAGACGAGTCAAGAGACCTATTGTTAATCCAACATATATAATTCAATTGTAATAAGAGAGCTAGATTAAGAGGTCAAATCATAATTAAGAAACCAATAATAGAGTTGAACGAGTCAATTGAATTTAATCAATCGAGTAAGCAAGGACACTAATAAATTTTAAAAGTCCATCGAGTTAGGCAAGTTAGGTGAATTATAATGAATTAGATGGTTTGGTTTATCTAAATTAAGCGAGTAGTGAAGAGCCAAATGGCCAATTAGAAATGGATTAGTTGAGCTAATTAATTAAGATGATCTAATTAATTGGCCCATACTTTTTTTTTTTTTTTTGATTTACAAGTGGTATCCAAGCTTCGCCCGACTAGTCCACTTGGCGAACCGGCCCTGCCCCACGGCCTCCGAAGAGTCTCCACCGGCCCACAAGGGTAAATCAGGAAGACGCGCCACCAAGTCGCCGTGAGGGGTTTAACGCCAATCAGGGTCCGCACCCCACACCAACCCGCTGGTAAACGGGAACCCGCCTCCGCAACCCGCAAGCGAGTGGAAAACGACGAAATTCCCTCCGCAAGCTGCAGCCGGCAGGGATCGAACCATGGCTTGCTCCAGGGACCCCCCAAGCTCTTACCGACGCGCCATTGCCCTGGGGGCAAAACTGTGATGGGTAAACTTTTTATAGTTGCCGTCGCCGGGCCCGAAGACCCCCCCTCATCAGAAACCCCGAAGGATTTTTGGGCGAACGGTTCAACTGTCCTATCAGAGCGTACACGGGTTTACCCTCCGGACACTGCTCGTTGAACTTTCCGCACATATTCGTGGGAGTTGCAATTTCTGCAGCCCTTTGGGATCGAACCCGTGACCTCCGATTGGATACCTCCATGCGCTTGCCACTAGAGCTAGCGCACTTCGGTTAACTGTGATGGGTAAACTTTTTATAGTTGCCGTCCGCAGGGCAAGACCCTCATCGTAAACCCCGGAAGGATTTTTGGTGAATCGGTTCAATCGCCCTATCGAGCGCATACGGGTTTACCCTCCGGACACTGCTCGTTGAACTTTCCGCACATATTCGTGGGAGTTGCAATTTCTGCAGCCCTTTGGGATCGAACCCGTGACCTCCGATTGGATACCTCCATGTGCTTGCCACTAGAGCTAGCACACTTCGGTGAAAAAATCCATGAACTGTTCTAGGAATTATTATAATTATATAATCCATTGTCTATTCCATGATCCTGACGAACTAAAGATGCCATTGTAATAAATTTCAACTAATGAATTAAATATAATTTATAATATTATGAGTGTTTTGGTCCAAAACGTCTAGATGAGATGACTCCATAAAATATTCATGATTATAATGGAGGTCGGTTGAGCATAAATCAGTGAGTCTTCTAGATGTCGATGCACAATCAAGCTCGAATAGGGGATAGGTGTCTATACAAAACGTGAAAACAACTCACAAATGAGCAAAAAAGGGGCCGAGAGATGCCTCTGTGATACCTCTCTGATGTTCAGATCAGAATGTAAAGAGGTCGAAGAGAAAATTTAGTAGTAAAGTTCAGGATCCGAGGAGGTCCAACCCCCCTTGTTACCTTTATATAGGAAACGAAGTAGACGAAGATTTCAAGGAGAACATGGAAGGCATGAGCTCATTGTGTGATGATGTGATAATATGGAGAGGATCTTAGAATGCATGATCTCATTAATGAAGAAGGCGTGGTTGTACAGAGAAGATCTTGAGGGGTATGACTTCATTAATGAAGAAGATGTAGCTGTACTGAGAGGATTTTGCAGGGTACGACCTCATTAATGAAGAAGATGTAGCTGTACAAAAAGGATCTTGAAGGGTATAATCTCATTAATGAAGATGCGATTGTACAGTGGAGGTCATATTAGTGTGTCCCCTAACAGGAGACACTTTTGACATCTACTGATCTTGGACATCTAGCTGATATGCTACTAAGCCGAGACATCTGGGTTATATATGTTGTTGAGTTGAAATGTTTGAGTTATATATGTTGTTGAGCTGAAACATCTAGACTATATATGCTGCTGAGCCAAGACATTTGAACACCTTCCATGAAATTTGTTAGGACCTCGATGCCCACTAGAGAGGGGGGGGGGGGGGGGTGAATAGCGCATACGTTATAGATGGAGGAATTCTTTCACGATCGTGTTCTTGCTACAATTCGGTTAGTGCGCAGTGGAAATAGTAGAAATAAAACAATAACAAAATATACAAGCACACAATCACAACATGCAATATAATGTGGTTCGGAACCGAATGGTTCATACTCCACGGATTGAGCTCGAATGAGCCTTAACGATGTCAATTACACACCACTACTAAATAACTCATTCTCGAACAATCCGAAAGTGGAGAACCTCGTACAAGTGATTACTCTAAGTAATACAATGAATAACAAGTAAATATGAATGAAATACAACAAAAGAAGTAAAAAATACTTTACAAAAACTCTTTTGGAAGTTTGCTTTTTGATTGCCTTGGACTATCTTTGAAGACCCTGATTTGCACTAGTAAATTGCTCCAAATTGTCTAAGAAAATCGGTGTCAAATCCCTCCTTCCGAGCTACTTTTATAATTTGCAATCGGGTTGGATTTTGCCTAGTAGTCGATTGATCGGGACCATCAGTCGACTGCTCCTATAGCCGTTGTGAGACAACGGTATGAGCCACATCGGATAAGTTCTAACGGATAGACCATCAATCGACTGATCATGCTCATCATTCGACTGGTGTCTCAATCAGTCGAGTGTTCGGATCGATCATCATTTGATCGAGAGCTTCT
The DNA here is from genome assembly GCA_025175895.1 of Wurfbainia villosa. Lineage (NCBI taxonomy): Eukaryota > Viridiplantae > Streptophyta > Magnoliopsida > Zingiberales > Zingiberaceae > Wurfbainia > Wurfbainia villosa. The sequence continues at coordinate 104,806,839 of CM045999.1, forward strand.
TGTACTCGTGGCGAAGCATCTGATCGTCATATTTCTAGCGATCGATCGATGGAACCATCATCGATCGATTGCCTAATGCCGATCCAATGCTAGGCCATCTTCCCGCAGTCGACTTCCATCAGTCGACTGATACACCTCAAACATGAGATTTTAACCCAAGTATGATGCCCCCATACTTGCTAGACCACCCTTAGCCTAGAGCTAAGCCTTCTAGCCACCTCTATCAGCCTCACGCCTATCGGATCCCTCCAAGTCATTCATAACTTGTTCATCTATACACTAGCCTTCAGGTGCTTCCATCAGCTATTATCATGCTAATGGGGTCTACACCACCAAGGCACATTGGGCTTACGCTGTCAAGACTCCCGTTTGGACTTTACGCCGCCAACCATTGGACTTATACTGCCAAGACTCCACCTTTAGACTTTATACCGCTAATATTTTCCTTGGACTTCTCAATTGCCAAGATTCAAGCTTGGACTTTCCCTTGTCAACCCATGTTGAACTTTTCATGCCAAGATTCATGCTTGGACTTTCCCTTGCCAAGATCCATGCATGAACTTTCTCTTGCCAAGACTCATGCTTGGACTTTTCTTGTCAAGACTCATGCTTGGATTTTTCTTACCAATCCATGTTGGACTTTCCATGCCAAGACTCAAGCTTAGACTTTTCAATCCAAATACACAAGACTTGGACTTCTCTCATGACAATGGTCAAATCATCGTCAAACATCAAATGTGACCTAGGTCGATTACACCATCAATCTCCTCAACACATGTCAGACATCAATGTCAAATATCAAAATACTACTCGAGTCAAATTCGAGTTTGATCAATCATGACCTAGATTGATTGCACCAACAGAATTATCACTTTTGACTAGGTCCGATCTCGTATTTCATTTCAATTTGATTGTTAATTTGATTTAGCGAATTGACTGGGGGTGTTTTCCTCCCCCCATCAATGAGTTATATAACGTATAGGGTGTTTGTTTTAACCAAATTCCATAAATAATAAAACATTATAATAATTTTGTAATTGCGATATTGGATTTATTGAAAATGAAAACGATCGGACGGCGGGATCGGATCAGTGTTGCGCAACGAAGTGGTTGATGGCGAGGAGGAGCTCGTGGGTCCTCTGGCCGGTGATGGGGTCGTTGTCGACGGCGAACTTATTGAGGTAGAAGGAGTGGCTCACTTCCCGGCTCACCACCACCTCCACTTCCTTACCGGCCTTCTTCATCGCCTCGCAGTACTCCAAATTGGTGTCGCGAATCAGGTCCTTCTCCGCCACGGCCACCAGGAAGGGAGGCAGCGCCACCTTGTCCAGGGGCGGCGCCGCGCCCCCCATCGGGCAGGTGTAGGGGTGGTCCTTCGTGGCTCCTTCCGGCAGCCCCAGCTTCAGGAACTTGTCCAGCATGTCCAGCGTGAAGAAGACCGAGTCGGATTGGTGGTCCGACTCCGACCGGCTCCGGGTCGACCGCACGAACCCCGGGTGGATCGGCACGCCGCCCGCCACCCGGAGGGGCGCCCAGAACTCTGACGGCTCTGCCAACGCGCGCGCCGCAACCTGGTGCACCAGGTTCCCTCCGGAGCTGTCGCCGATGAGGAACACGCGAGAGAAGTCCGCCGCGGAAAGGAGGAGAGCGTCGGCCGGTCCGGCGGCTGCACCGCGGGCGAGGTCGCGGAGGCGGAGCAGGGCCTCGTACCCGGCGTCGATGGCAGCAGGGAGGCGGTGCTCGGGCGCGAGGGGGAGCTCGACGGAGACGACGACCGCGGGGAGCGAAGCGGCGAGGCGGGAGTAAAACTGGTAGTACATGAACCACGAGCAGTGGCTGATGCAGAAGCCGCCGCCATGGAAATGGAGAAAAACAGGGAGTTTCTCAGCCCGCGCCTGCTGGCCGGCGCCCGCCGGGAGATATAGCCGGAGCGAGGGGCTGCCGCCGGGGAGGTCGTGGAGGGTGACGCCGTCTCGTGGGGAGAGGAAGGGAGCGACCGGGGTCATGAGGAATCCAGCCTCCGGCATCCCGGTCCACGTCCGGTCGACGGATCCGTCGTCGAGGATCCGGAGCCAGCCCGAGACCTCGTCGACAACCACCTTTCGTCTGCACTCCTCGGCGGCGCCAGCCATGTCGAAGAAGCTAGCTGATGCTCGATCAACAAACTACCCAGCAGCACGGCCCGTGGCTCCGATCGATCAACTCGCGATGGATGGAATCGATATGAGCAATGAACGGAAGAAATTCAGAGGATTCTTTCAAAAGGTAAAGATGATTTTGAAAGATCAAAGATGGGACCGCCCGTCTTTTTCTAAATCACAAAACCTTTGCATTTCATTCGTATATATAACGACGTAAAACACACGCGAAAGAAAAACAAATTAAAAGCATTCCATTTTTTTCCCCATTTAATATATATATATATATATATATTAACAAATTGCTTCCCTTTAATTATAATTATGATAGTTTTAATCAAAATTAATAATTAAGTCGCAGAGATTTAAAATTTATAGAATTCTTTATGATTTATTTTTTTCACGATTGATAAGTTTTGTTTTCGACGTATTGATTGCGAGTCGAGTCGAGTTTAACCGTCGATTACTGGCGCAACCCACGTGCGTGGGATCCAGGAATACGATGTTGCAGAAGAAGCAGTCTCGACTGTCGACCAGGGGAGGATGGTGACGCGGCAGTGGGGTCGTTGACGGCGGGAGTCGAAATCAAACGGCGACGATTGGTCGACCATGGGAAAGCTTTGAATGTAAATGGTCTGGCAATTTCACACGGTGTAAATCTTTTCTTTAATTATTCATTTCGATGGAAATGGTCTTCCAATTTCTCGGTAACCTCCGCCAATATTAAATTATCAATTTATCCATTTTCAAAATTTATGAATTTTCAATTCTTGAGAAAAGAATATTTCTTTTACAAATAAAATAAAATGGAGATCCTGTGTTATTTTCTTATCCTAAGAAACGTTACGATTTGATTGTAAATTTGATCGAAACTATTGGAAAGTGGAGCGATTTGATTAAAAATTATTTATAGCTCAAATTGTTAGTAGGCGTGACTAAAAGTGTTATGAATATTTTTTCATTAAATGAGAAATAAGATGGAAACCTTTGAAATAAAATTTCTCCGCGTGTGTTTTACGACGCTGTACGACTGAAAAGCGAAGTTTTTTTTTTTTATTTTATTCTTTTAGGAAAAGTCCCTTTTTTTTTTTTTCAAAATCACTTTTACCTTTTTTTTTTAAATAAAAAAAACGCCTTTTAGGGAAAAAAAAGAAAGAAGAAGAAAGGAATTGCTCTAAACAAAGTAGTATTTGGTTTGCAAAAATTTCTTTATTTTTTCGTGTTTTCATTTTCTGAAAAAAAAATGAGAAAATATAGAAAATGATATTTAGTTGGTAATTTTCTATCTTTGTTTTTCAAAAAAATGATAGAGCATTTTTGAAAAATTAAAAAACATGAAAAAATTATTTTTCCGAAAATGAAAAATACAAAAAAAAAAAAGAAAAAAAATGGTATGCGAAACACTCCCTTACTTTTTCAATCTCTTTCTCCAAATGTCTCAACAACTTTCCTCTCTCTCACCTTTAATCTTCTCTCCATTTGTAGTAATAACGATAACGCGGTCGTTAAGATGGTGTTTGTAAATATGATATAGATCGATTTCAAAAGAGATTTAAATTTTTTTTTTAGATTTAGATGATTTTTATATGTCTTGATCATCATATCAAGATCCATAAAATTCTCTGTAATTTATCTCTCTTATATTAATAACTATGGGACAAATCGATGGTAGCTATCAGGTAGACGATTTTAATTTTTGACCGTTTGTAATAATAAAGTGTTTAGAGATAGAACAGTAAAAAAGAATTCTATACAGATAAAATTGAGGCAGCTCTTTAAAATTTTCTGAATTCGAGCCCTCGAATCGAACAGGGACACGAACTACTGCTGAATCATGATTCATCCGTGCTATTCAGACATTTCTAAAAATTTCTTAAGAAACTTCACCATTTCTCAATTTTAATGGCGTTGACTAATTTTTACAAAAAGGAGGAGACTTAAAAGAAAAGACAAAAGGAAGAGATTGCACTTGAACTGAGACGAAGAAACATGGAAAGAGCCCTTGCAGCTACTTCAGCGACCATTTTTATTAATATTTTAGATGTTCAAATTTAATATACAATTTAAACACGCTCGATCGATCTATAAGAATCCTTCCAACTTCTGCAATTCATCGTTCATCTCAATTCCATCCATCGCGAGTTGATCGATCGGAGGCGAGGGCCGCCGTGCTACTGCTAATTTGTTGATCGAGCATCAGCTTCGACATGGTTGCCGCCGAGGAGTGCAGACGAAAGGTGGTGGTCGATGAGGTCTCGGGCTGGCTCCGGATCCTCGCTGACGGTTCCGTCGACCGGACGTGGACCGGGATGCCGGAGGCTGGATTCCTCATGACCCCGGTCGCTCCCTTCCTCTCCCCACGAGACGGCGTCACCCTCCACGACCTCCCCGGCAACCCCTCGCTCAGGCTATATCTCCCGGCAGGCGCCGGCCAGCAACCGCGGGCTGAGAAAATACCTGTTTTTCTCCACTTCCATGGCGGCGGCTTCTGCATCAGCCACTGCTCGTGGTTCATGTACTACCAGTTTTACGCCCGCCTCGCCGCTTCGCTCCCCGCGGTCGTCGTCTCCGTCGAGCTCCCCCTCGCGCCCGAGCACCGCCTCCCTGCCGCCATCGACGCCGGGTACGCGGCCCTGCTCCGCCTCCGCGACCTCGCCCGCGGCGGCGAGGCCGGACCGGCCGACGCTCTCCTCCTTTCCGCGGCGGACTTCTCTCGCGTGTTCCTCATCGGCGACAGCTCCGGCGGGAACCTGGTGCACCAGGTGGCGGCGCGCGCGTTGGCAGAGACGCCAAAGTTCTGGGCGCCCCTCCGGGTGGCGGGCGGCGTGCCGATCCACCCGGGGTTCGTGCGGTCGACCCGGAGCCGGTCGGAGTCGGAGCACCAATCCGACTCGGTCTTCTTCACGCTGGACATGCTGGACAAGTTCCTGAAGCTGGGGCTGCCGGAAGGAGCCACGAAGGACCACCCCTACACCTGGCCGATGGGGGACGCGGCGCCGCCCCTGGACAAGGTGGCGCTGCCTCCCTTCCTGGTGGCCGTGGCGGAGAAGGACCTGATTCGCGACACCAATTTGGAGTACTGCGAGGCGATGAAGAAGGCCGGTAAGGAAGTGGAGGTGGTGGTGAGCCGGGAAGTGAGCCACTCCTTCTACCTCAATAAGTTCGCCGTCGACAACGACCCCATCACCGGCCAGAGGACCCACGAGCTCCTCCTCGCCATCAAGCACTTCGTTGCGCGACGCTGATCCCATCCCGCCGTCCAATCGTTTTCATTTTCAATAAATCAATTAAAACGAGCGTAATTTAATAAACTGTCCCTGTCCCTGTCGAGTCAAATAAATGAGATATTTATATATGAAAAATAAATAGTTGTGGCTTATTTTATACAAGCATGAAAATTTGAGTAAATTTGGGTAGCGACGAGTTCTATGGTTCTATTAATATCTGTAAAAGATTGAAATCAAATGATCTCACACGTAACGATTTTTGTATTTGGCACGAAAGAAATAGTATTGCTTTTTTAAATGTTATACACACACACACACGGTGGACGACAATCGTTGTGCGTTGTGTGCGACGATTTTTTCATCGTTCAATCAAATAAGATTATACATTACTTCTGACGTCCACTTTCTTATCCGATGAGTAGTCTAATTTTTGAATATATCAATATTGTACTGTCAATCCTTTAGTCGACTTCGACTAGAATCCAACTACGTTTTGTCAGGGCTCGAAGTCCGACCGCAATTTGGCCAGCCTTGTTGTCTGGTTGGATCACGGTCGAAATCCAAGAGGTTTGCGGTCGCTAGTCGCGACTGTTGGCGACCGTAATTGCAGCCGATTCTGGCAATAAATCGGTCAAAATTTGACCGCGATTCGACCAAACTCTGATATTGGCTGGATCGCGGTCGAATTCTGACTGAATCACGGTTGGAATTCAATTGCTCGGTGGCGATCCCAAATGGCCACGACAACGAGAAAGTCTTACGGAAGAAACATTATAAATTCCTTGTTACTATGCTTGCTCAAGCGACAACAGAGTTACTGACATACCTCATTATCGTGCACTAGTCGTGCACCATTAGACATGCAACATAAAATTTTTTCGTGCACATCTATGTGTATATCCGTGAATGTAAAGTTGCTCCAATGAACATTATAATCAATCCCCTAAATCCGTCAAGGTCAACGTCGTCACCATCGAAACAACGATGCATGTTGGAAGCACCTCACCATTCACAAGTGCACACAAAAAATGCACGAGTTTGATATGTTGTGCATCGCACAGTGCACAACTTGTATATGCCTGAAAATGCATAGTAATGAGGAATGCACAATGTTTCCTGTCGACGTTTCTTATCGCTCGACATCATCGTCAAGTGGCCAGAATCCGATCGCGGTTCGACCGATATCGCAGTCTGATCGAATTCCGATCGAATCATATCCAGAATCGATCGCAATTGCAGCCGTCAGTTGCCGTTGCACTGGTAGCCACAAGTTGGCCATATTTCGACTACAATCCGACCGCAGTTCGATCGAAGGGACACCGATGGCTATCCCGATGGGTTCAAAGACTAAGGTATAGTGCGGATAGTTGACGACGAAGAATTTCGCTAGAGATCACGGAGAGAAATACTGTATATTTTTTATTTACTGTACAATCCTGTAAGATCGGACAACTCATAACGAGTTGTGCACGAGCACGCATTGATCGCAACTCAATCGCGAACACCTCAATTATCTATCATCCAATCTCATAGAATTCAAGAATTGAGTTATAGTATGTAAACGATCGGACGATGAATAATGATTATGTTTACGAATGCTACGAACGAATTGTGTAGGATGTGTATATATTAAATTGTCATTATATATACCATGTGATTATGATATGTTGTAGTGGCCCAATGATACTCCTATGAGGTTAGACATACTGGTTAAGATATCAAATAGGATAATTATTGTGATTAGATATTAAAGGAATAATTATTGTGATTAATATGGAGATAAAACATAAGTCATCTATTTTGGCTTCTTGAAGTGACTAATAAGTATATTGGCTTTGAAAGAGAAGTCTATAAAAATATTAAAATGGTTAATTTAATAGTTTCTATTGATTTGTCCTATAATTATTATAAAAAAGATAAATCATAAAATTTTTTATAAATTTTAATGTGATAACTAAGATATATAAGGATAACTTTAAGGGTGCGTTTGGTTGAGGGTTTTTGTTGATAACCTTGTTAGGTTATCTACAAAAATTTTATTTGGTTTAGGTTATAAATAATTACCTGATAATTGTTCATTACCTGGTTATGAACAAAAACATTTTTAGGGAGAATCGGAAAACCTTGGAGAACTAAGGTTTTTGTTGATTCCTGGAGTTAAGGAAACTTTTTTTCCAATATTATCCCTAGCAATATATTAAATCTCAATTTGTTAAAACTCAATCGATTTGTCGTCCGTCGTCGGTCGCCGCCCGTCGCCGTCGCCGCGCCGCCGCTCTGCTGCCGCTATTGCCGCCGCTGCCGCTAACCGTCGCCGGCCGCCGCCGCCGCTTGTCGCCGCCGCTGCGCTGCTCACGCTGCCCGCCGCTGCCGCTTGTCGCTGCGCCGCTGCGCCGCCGCCGCCGCCGGCCTCGCGCGCGCTTCGCCGTCGTCGGCCGCCGCCGTCGCGCCGCCTCGCTGCTCGTCGTCGTCGTCGCCGTTGTCGATCGCGCTTGCCGCCGGCCGCCTTCGCCGCTTGTCGTTGCCGCTCGCTGCCGCCGCCGTCGCCACGGCCGCTGCCGCCGCTGCCTCGCCGCTGCGACGTCGTCGCCGCGCCGTCGCCGCCCGTCGCCACCGCCGCAAGCCACCGCCGCAAATCGCAGCCGCCGTCCGCCGTCGTCCGCCGTGCTGCCGCCACTCCATCGCTAACCACCGCCGCCACCGTCTGCTGCTGTCGCCGTCCGCCGCCATCGCCGCCGCCATGCCGCCGCCACGGGCCACCGCCGCCACCACCGTGCCGCCGCCATCGCCCGACCGCCGCCATCGCTATCGTCGCCGCCACCACCGCCGCCGCCGCCGTCGCCGCCGCTTACCGCCGCCGGCCGATCGTCGCCGCCACCGCCCGTCGCCGGCCGATCGCCGCCACCGGCAGCCGTCGCCCGGCCAGTCGCCGCCGTCGTCGTCGCCAATCGGTCGCCCATCGTTGTCGCCGCCGATCGACCGATCGTCGTTGCCGCCGCCGATCGGTTGACCACCATCGTCGCCCCCGGTCGGTCGACCGTCGTCGTCGGCGATCGGTCACCACTGTCGCCGGTCGGTCGTTGGTCGGTCACCGCCACCGCCAGTCGGCCGGACACTGCTGATGGCAGATCACTGCCGTCGTCATTAATATTTCTGTCGTCGTCATTGAATTGATTGAGCAAAGACAAAGGATAATTTAGTAAAATGTTAAACTAAGTTATATATTAAAACCTCCAACCAAACAAGGTTTTTATCTAAGGTTATACTTTATTCCAAGGTTATGTTTTATTCCCTAGTAATCACATAACCAAGGTTATGTATGATTAAGGGTGCGTTTGGTTCAGGGTTTTTGTTGATAACCTTGTTAGGTTATCAACAAAAACCTTGTTTGGTTTAGGTTATAAACAATTACCTGGTAATTGTTCATTACCTGGTTATGAACAAAAACCTTTTTAGGGGGAATCGGAAAACCTTGGAGAACCAAGGTTTTTGTTGATTCCTGGGGTTAAGGAAACTTTTTTTTCAATATTATCCCTAGCAATATATTAAATGTCAATTTGTCAAAACTCAATCGATTTGTCGTCCGTCGTCGGCCGCCGTCGCCGCCCGTCGTCGGCCACCGCCGCGCCGTCTGCCGCCGTCCGTCGTCGTTGCCACCGCTGCCGCGCTCGCCGCGTCGCGCCGCGTCGCACCGCCGCCGCCGCCACCGCCGCCGTCGCCGTGGCCGTTATCAGCCGCCGCTGGCCGTCACCGCCGTCGCCGGCCACTCGCCTCGTCGTTGCCGCCTCCGCCGTCGCCGGTCACCTCGTTGCCGTCGCTGCCGGCCACCGCCGCCTCCCGTCGTCGGCCACCGCCGCCGCCCATCGCCGGCCACCGCCGCCGCCAGTCGGCCGGGCACTACTGATGGCAGATCGCTGCCGTCGTCATTAATATTTCTGTCGTCGTCATCGAATTGATTGAGCAAAGACAAAGGATAATTTAGTAAAATGTTAAACTAAGTTATATATTAAAACCTCAAACCAAATAAGGTTTTTATCTAAAGTTATACTTTATTCCAAAGTTATGTTTTATTCCCTGGTAATCACATAATCAAGATTATGTATGATTACTTGAACCAAACGCACCCTAAAACTTTGAGAGGGAAGTTATGTCTACGGAGGGAGAAAAACAATTTAATGTCATTATCAACTTCCTCTAGCCACTTTGCTTGGAGCTCTTGCAATGGCATTGCCGTTACCGTTATCATCTTCCTTCTTCACCTACAATTGCATCGAACAGGTAAATATATTTTATGGGCACAATACAACGATAAAAACAAAGAAACATTTTATAAAAAAATACAGTTCAATCTTTTATTATAATATTATTCGATATCAAATTTAAAAAAAATATATTCGAATGATTGTGAGATCCATGAGTTTACTCGGTGAATGAAATATGATTTTGACATTGAACCGTCGTCTAGAGATGACACGACTGTGAAATTCGAAACGAACCGTGAAAAAATTACAAATGTTTCTCTGATTTATCTTTGATGGCCGAGAAAAACTATTTAGAATCCGATCTTATCCGACTTAATTATTGATGAGATATCTCGAAGATCCGTGGAATAAGATCGATCACTTTTAGATATTAATCGAATCAAAAATTTGAATATTCCGATATCAATAAAAAAAACAGATAAATCTCGAACAGCAAAAGTGTAAAGTATCCAAAATCAGGAAAATAAATTCACAGAAGGACGGATATGCTTCCTTTTTCGTCTTTCCTGACTTAACGAGCATCCAAAAACATGTATTATATTGATTATTGCAAAACAAGGTCAAAGTCAATCTTTAAATGTAATCAAGATTATATAAGGTGGATTAATTTATTCGATATAATTTAAAAAATGTAATGTAATATAATCGGATTATAAAAGAGGAGGTAAAAATCGTAATCTGAATTATAAAGGAAAAACTATATAATCCGATTATATTACGAACTCAATATTTATCATGACAAATATATCATTCTTTTATTTTTCTCATTACTTTCCGACACTCGTCGATGGCAACTACCGATGATGGTCGCCAACAACTGAGGGCGATCGAAGGTCGACGGGCGATCGGTCGGCGACTGGCCGACAATCGACCGGTGATCGACTGGCGACCGATCGGCAATCGGTCGACGACCTATTGATGATCAGCCGGCGATCGACTGACGATCGACGATCGATCGGCGACCGACCGACGATCGATGATCGATCGACGATCGACGACCGACGACCACCGGTGATCGGCAACCGACGACCGATGACCGCCAACGACCTACGACCAGCGACTAGTCAGCGACCGACGAACGACAGTCGATTGGCAGCTAGCGATCGGTGGTCGACCGGTCGACGACTAGTGACCGGTCAACGATCGACCGACGACCGACAGTCGATGATCGATCGATCGACGATCGACGACTGGTCGATAACCGGCGATCGTCGATCGACGATCGACCGACGACTGATGACCTCCGACACAAGGAATCAACTAAGAATTTAATTATCTTCAAATGAAATTATAAAGATATTTTTATCATTTTATAATAATATGAATTATATTCCTTATATAAATAATAGACACCAAATAAACAAATATAATCACTCTTATAATCAATCCAATCACTCTTATAATCAAAGATTACATATCAATCGTTAATCAAAAATAATAATATAATACACATTACATCATATTACATTATAAACTTAATTATATCATAAGATTCATTACATTACTTCTTCGCATCAAATGTAGCCTAAGTATTTTGATTAGTACACTCACAGTCAGTGGGCCTCCATGCATGCCAGATAGTCTTTGATCATTTTGACTCTTGGCCAACATACTACAATTCGTCCATGTGGGGATAGAATTCCTTCCATTTCATCACGTACATAGATGTGAAGTATATTTGCATATCCTTTGAAGCCAATTGAAGGGGACACTATAGGTTGGACTGTCTATAAATGATAGATTCTCCATTAAATCTCCTCACAATTATATTTTATAGGAGGCGAAATTCCTGCCCTTTCACCTTGTGCAAAAGTAATTAGCCTTGGAGGGATGTTGAGAGCTATGCAACTACTACTTGATGAATTGCACAAATGCAGGATGTTACGTGCGATGATAGCCAAGAGAGCAATAAATGTTGGACGTTGATTTACATGTGATTATCATAATCGTTATGTCGTATTAGTTCGAACTCGATTAAATGATCTACTTATTGATTCATGAATTTCGATTATACGATGTGGAGATTTAATGTGTAGAATCCATTAGAGTACGGATTTGTACGTTATTGATGATGAACCGATAACGAATCTGATTTGATATCTAAATATAGAGTATGGTCCTCGCAGAGGCTAGATACTCTGACAGACTCCTCGCTTCCTATTAGTTAGGAGTTTACCATGTCGTCACCCTAGAACCTCGGAAGATCTGTCCTTTTGTTTTTGTAAGAATTCCGAATCAGATTGACGACACGAGGAACGATGGTCGCTCCACTGTAATCGGGTTCTTTTATTCATGTCATCATTTCATTTATGTTTATTTGTTGTCGTAGAAATTGATAAGACTAGATCTACTTCACGAATCGTTTTGTATTCTATTTGATTTTTGCATACATGCTTAGATTTGTAGATTTCTGTTAATTAGTACCATAGCTAGTCATTTTTTATCGATTTTTTATGACAATAGATTAGATTTTTCATTGGTTTTTATCGATTTTGCACCAGATTTGGATCTTTTATCACAAAATGATGATTATATGATGAAAATGTAAGTAGAAAGCTTAGTTTTAGGCACTAGATCTTAGGTTTCGTATTTTTCCATGAAGAACACGAAGAACGGAGATGTAACTGCCGCCGTTTGTGGTGAAACTCTCGTGTTTGACCTAGTAAAATCACGCTGAGTTGCCTATCAGTCGAATGATGCGTTTCACCAGTCGACTGTAGGGTCTACCAGTCGACTAATGCCAAGCATCAATCAACTGTTGTGCTTAAAATTGAGCTCGACTGTACATACCAGTCGACTACCCTTGAGGTCAATCGACTGTTGTGCTCAAACTCGAGCATATAATCTTTTTGAGTTGACTGGACAATCAACTAATGTATATCAGTCGACTGTCATAAGGTATCAGTCGACTGCTAAGGTTGAGTTTGCACACAGAAGGTATTTTAGTCGACTGTTGTCAAACATTAGTCAACTGATGCTCTTGAAAATGTCCACAGAAGGTATTTTAGTTGACTGCCATAACTATCAGTCAACTGACGATGAGTATGGATGATTTCGAGCATATTTTGACATATGAAACTTTCAGATGTCTCATTTTCGCTCGAGATGAGTTTTGAAACATTCTCAGTTGTGTTTCGAAGCTCGTTCAGAGCTCTACGTATGTTATAATGGGATAAAGTCCCCTAACACCTTGTCTTGGGTCTTAAAAAATATTGTTTAGAACTTTTTCGGAGGCTCCGAAGTTTTTAGTCTGAAGTTATAATTATTTTCTACATCATTAGGCTATTAAAGTACAATTGAGTTTACTAGGTTTTCTAAAGTATCTGTCTATGCACATGATTCTATTTCAAACTAATAATTATCACCAAAGTGAGAATTATTAGGGAGGTTTAGGACATACCGTGTAGATTAGATGTATATCTATGCTAAATATAATTGACCTAAAGAAAAATTATGTTTATGTCATACATATATTAGGAATGGTTTACATATAAAGAACATATTTTATTGATAAATTTTGTTGATCATGCACACAAGATGTCGACCTAAAGGAAGATACTTTATGTGACAGATCAATAGTTTAATAAAATTCTATTAATCATACGCACAAGATGTCGGTCCAAAAGAAGACACTTTGTATGGTAGATCAATAGTTTGATAAATTTATTGTAGATCATGCGCATAGGATGTCGGTATAAAGGAAGACATTTTGTGTGATAGATTAAGGGGTTGTAAACCATAGACTCAAGACATATATAACTCATATAAGCGATAATTTAGTTATGCATATCATGTGTCGGTCCAAAGAAAGACACGTGATATGGTCAATGAAAATTATCATGAGCTATAATTTAGAGAGTACCACTAATAAATCACACTGCAGTCCAAAGACTAAGTGTGATATTGTACTTGGTATCTTATTTTTGCCCATACATATATTCATACATGCAATGTGTGTGTTATTTATTTAGTATTATCTCTTTGTATTCTTGACAATATGTGAGATTATGTTATTATATTCTCTTTTGTATTTAGTGCACATAAGATATTTACATATAACATCAACATTCCAATGACCTAAAGAATTGAATACCATTGAATTTAAAGGACCATCAATATGAGTAAGGGTATTAAAACAGCAGTGACTGGTATTAAACTTCTTAGTTAAGTTAGTTTAAAAGTCAACTTTATCACTGTACCTACTGACACTTAGTGGATAAACACTAGGCTACCACATACATTAATGTCACTGAGCAAAATTATCTTAGTAGATATATCGATGGTGAATTATATATCTATACTGGTAATGGTAAGAAGACTACAATGACTGTTATAGGTGTTTTCAACTTTGTTTAGGGATCAATGTAATTTGAGTTTTAGAAAATATACTTGTTATTTCGATATTTAGGCGAAACTTAATTTTCATTTTTCTATTTGGACAAATTATGATACTCTTGTCTATTTGAAAATGGAATATTTAATATTTTCTAAAATTCAATACTTATTGGAATATGTTCCTTAGTTGATAAGCTATATAGATTAAACACCATAGTTCTCACGGACAACAAAATTAATGCACAGTGTAGGTATAAAGAACAAATTTGACCGATGAGAATTCGTTCATATTGTGACATAGGCATTTAGGACAAATATCCAGACAATTCCTAGAAAGGTTAATATCATAAGGAATTCTCCATTCCCTTGACATGTCAGACTTTGATATCTGCATACAATGTGTTAAAGGAAAAATAACTAACAAAAGAAGCATATGTGCAAATCGATATAGTGACTAGAACTGTCAAACGGGCCTACCCATGGTGGGGTGGGCCAATCTGTCGTAAATCCAATATTTAACTGAGAGGGGCGGGCTGACCCGCCATCTCGGCGGGTTGAGAAATTTCCAACCCAACCCAACCCAAGACGGGTTGCGAGTTAGGCGGGCCAACCCGTGGGCCACATAAATTTAAAAAATATATCAAATTATTGAGGTGTTGAAGGTTTGAGGTAATGATCTGTAAGACAGATAAAATATCATGATTAAAAAAAATAAGTATTTAAAGTAACTAAAATCTTATAATTGAGATTCAATTATCGACTTACAAAATTGAGTACTAATGTTTTTGATTCCTTTCCAATGTTCCAAAATATCCAAATCTTGATAATATATAAATGTAAATTTTTGCTCCTTCAAATAGAGATTCAATTGAGATTTTTTAGCCTGGGTAATTATTTGATTTTGATATGTCATTATTTCCTATATTGATTAGAATAGTAGTGACAAGATAATAAAAAATAATTGAAGTATAAAAAATATTCTTTTGTTCTTTACTCTTAACTTTTTTTTATACTTTGTTGAGGTGTATGTATGATAGAAAAATATTGTAATGGTGAAAAACTTGTCTTTTGATATTTTTCAATCTGCAAGCCAACTCGTGCCACGGTGGGCCAATCCGTCTAGACCCGCAACCTGCGCGGGTCAATCCGTTTAGGCTCGCCAAAATAGAGGGTTGATAAAAGTTCAACCCAACCCGCTTAAATTATTTAGCGGGGTGGGCTAAGCCGGCGGGCCTAACCCAATTTGACAGCTCTAATAGTGACACTTTGAAACTGATAAATACAAATATATGTAGACTATTCCCTATGGTATTTTGGAATTGAAAAATATATTTTATCAATTTTATTGATGACTATTTTCGATATGCTTAATTATACCTTTTGTTTGAGAAGACGGAGTCCTTGGATATGTTCAAAATTTTCAAAGCCGAAGTTGAAAATCAACTAGGCAAGAAGATTAAAGCTGTCAGATCCGATCGTGGAAGTAAATATTAGGATCGTTATGATGGATCCAATAAACAGTGTCCATGACATTTTACCAATTGTCTTTCTGAGTGTGGGATTATGACTTAATGCACCACGTCTGGTACTTTTCATCAGAATGTGCAGCTAACTAAAGGAACCTGACCCTAAAGGATATGGTGAGAAGTATGATGTCTTTTCTTTTTTATTGGAGTCCTTGTGAGGTGAAATACTCAAGACTGTAATTTACTTACTCAATAGAGTACCCAATTAGACAGTGAGAAAAACCCTATATAGTATTAAGTATTTATATGTTTGGGGTCATCTAGCTGAGGTTAGGCCTTATAGGCCTAATAAAAGGAAATTGGACTTAAGGACTATTAATTGTCATTTTGTGATATATTCTGAAAGGTCTAAGGGGTTTTAAATACTATCATCCCCTAAAATAGGTTCTTTTCGAAATGGAAAATGTCAAGTTCATTGAGGACAGTGGGAGTACTGAACTCAGGAATATATCTTATGAGGAGGATAACACTCACTATCTTACCTTTGTTACAATAGGTGCAACCAATAGTGGTATGGTTACTATACCCTATGTTATTGTGGTTGCACATCCGGTGGGAGTAGTATTTCATGATGTCCTTGTGTCCTCCTCTATGCAAGTAGAGGAACCATCTGCTTAGGTTGAGGCATCCCTTCTTTTGGTTGAGCAGATTCCTCAAGCATCTCAAATGTCTTAAGTACAAGTGCTTTTAAGGCGATCCACTAGGGAAAGGAGATCCACTGTTTCAAGTGATTATGTTTATCTCCAAGAGCATGAGTTTGACATTAGGTTGGAAGATGATCCTTAATCTTTCTAGGAAGTTAAACATTGTTCTAAACCTGAAAAGTGGATTGAAGCCATGAAAGATGAGATGAAGTCTATGATAGACAATGGTGTATGAGAGCTTGTTGAATTGTCTGAAGGAGTGAAATCTATTGGTTGTAAATGAATATTTAAAACCAAACGGGATTCACTAGGTAATATTGAAAAGTATAAGGCACACCTTGTACCCAAAGGATTCACTCAAAAGGAGGATACAAATTACAAGGAGACTTTTTCACCTGTATCTATGAAAGACTCCCTAAGGACAATCATATCACTTGTAGTTCATTATGATTTAGAGCTATATCAAATGAACATTAAAGCTGCATTCTTTAATAGAGACATTAAGAAATCGATATACATGGTGCAGGCAGAGAACTTTGAATCTAATGATTCAAAACATCTAGTATGTAAATTAAAGAAGTTCATTTATAGTTTAAAGCATGCATCACGTCAGTGGTACTAGAAATTTGATTAAGTGGTTACTTCATTTGATTTTAAAGAGAATCCAATTGCTCAATACATATATGTCAAGTTTAGTGATAGCAAGTTTATAATACTTGTGTGGATGACATCTTATTAACAAGTGAATAATTATTGAATGAAATCAAATCATTTCTATCATGTAAATTTGAAATAAAAGATCTTGGTGACAAATCTAGCTTGCAACAATAAATTAATTAGACGAAAAACTTTCCTATGCATGTGCAGTAGGAAGTCTCATGTATACATAGATATGTACACGTTTGTTATAGTATACATAATATGAATGTTAGACAGATACATAAATAAATATATTATAAAGAGAGTCTTGTAATATTTGCAATAAATTATTTAAATGCTCACATATCGAAGATCTGATTGTCTGAAGATGATTAGATATTAAACTTCACATTTTGATGGATGTATGGAAATATCTTTTTATTGTTAGGAATAACTATCATTTGAAAAAGCATTAAATAAACGATGATAACCACCTCAATAATCAAGCATAAATTAGTAAACTGCTACATAACATCCAATATAGTTGTAAATTTTATTACAGGATAAAGATCATTTGGGGTCATAATGGCTATTATGGATCAACTCTGATAATAAAGCTACGAAACTTTAGGCCAACAACAATCGTGGCATGTCGACTTCATTATGTTGGATCAAAAGCAAGCTAGGGGGGGGGTGAATAACAATTCTTTTCGATTCGATTAAACCAAAGTAATACAGCGGAATGTAAGACAATAAAAGTAAAGTAGACAATTTTGTTTTTACTTGGTTCACAACTGAAGGGTTGCTACTTCAAGACCCCGTGATCCTTGACTGCATACGAAGGGACAATCCACTATAGAGTCTCCTCCTTGTTGGAGGTAGGAGACAACGATTACAATAAGAAGAAATCTCGAGGTAGAGACACAATCCCACCTCTCCTCTTTACAACGAAAAGCTCGAAAATAAAAGCTCGAATACAAAATATAGAGATTGAAACTACAACTTGAAATGTACCGACGAAAATAAAGACTCGAGATTATGGCGTGTCATCGGTGTTGTGGCAGCGTTTTGACGGCGTAAAGTAGTCATTGACGGCGCGACATTGTGGGGGCACTTGGAGAGCAATTATGACAACCTAAAGGGGTGAAACCCCCCTTTTTTTATAACCCTTCAAGCTCTAAACCGTTGAATTTTGAACCTGAGTCAAAGAGCCTCATCTCCCCAAGATAAGTGGAACTTATCTTGACTTTCTTCGAGCTAGACAGTTTGAATAACAGTTGATTGATGACCTTCATCAGTAGACGGATGCTAACATCAATCAACTGCCAATAGCTAACAATCGACTGCTAGCTAAATTACTCAACTGCAACAAGGAATTAGCACGAAAACACAAGTAATAGTAAATTTGATGATTACTTACCGTCCGATCTCGATCTAGACCTTTCCACTGGAAGTCTTAGTCGGATCGCCGTCTAAAGTCGTCCCCGTACCGAGGACCCGACCTCACCATTACTCACACTCGTGCTTACCTCTGGTCATTTTCGACCTGTCGCTTAGCTTCCGGTCCTCACCTGGGTTCTTCGACTCTATTCGAAGTTCTCTCGGTGTCGCTCGACTACCACGGTTTCTCGACTCGAGATTCTCCGGGTGTCGTTGAACCTTCAACTTAGCTTAAACACTTATGCACACTTAAGAGTAGCTTATGAGATAATGATAACACCTTAACTTTGAGCCTTTGCCATAATCAAAACCTAGATTCGATTATCTAGTGCCCCTGCACCAACAATCTCTTTTTTTTTTTTCTATGGCAAACCGACACAAAGTTAAGGGAAAAATTAAGCATAAAATGAAGTAGTGAAGTAGTAAGTGTGATTAAGTGTAGCAAGTGTAAGTAAGAAAAACACAAAGAAATGCGTAACTTAGTAAGTTAGTATAAGTAAGAGTATAAGTAAACTCTTTTTCAAATCTTCCCCCTTGAGGTTACCTCTCCCTTGACCTTAGGTGAGTATTTTAAAAAGAAGCTTAACTCTCCCCCTTAATGTTTGCCACTTAAAAAAGTTTAAGTAAGTTAAGATATCAAATACTAAACTTTGGCCTCTTTTCTCCATTTACGGAAAATTTAAGTTAAGTTTTCAAAAACAACTTTGGCCTTTTTCTCCATTTAAGGAAAGTTTAAGTTAAGTTTTCAAAAATAACTTTGATCCCTTAACTTTGGTCTTTCTTCTCCTCCTTTTGCCATAAATAAAAAAATATGGATGTTTGTAAAAAAACTTTAGAAAATAAGCGATTATAATTTGTAAGTCCAAGCATGTTCCTAATAGATTTTGAAAATAATAGTTTTAATGTATAATCAATTAATAGTATGTTTAACTCTTTTTGACTTAATTGATATGAAATGATCAATAAGTCCTGATTAGAGTTAGTTATTTTAAATAATTATACTCTATGATTCATGGTGATGCACTTGATCTATATCTGGAATCAGGAGTAAGATCTTAACATCTCACGTCCATCTACGTGGCTCAGTACACAAACACATTAGACCTATGTATTGTGAGATGTGTTGACTCCTTAAATCTATAGGTGCATGCTTTCTAAGGTAAACCCTAAGCTAGTTCCATGTAGCATGAAAAATAAAAATAGAGTATATTCCTAATTTCCATCTAAGCAGACTAAACTCTGCTTCGGGTAAGGGTTTGGTGAAAATATTTGTTAGGTTCGATTTGGATTCAATATATTCGAGTTGTATTATTCCATTTGCTACGTATTCTCGAATGAAATGGTGTTTAACCTCTATGTGTTTAGTCCTAGAGTGATAAATTGGGTTCTTAGTTAGGTTAATGGAACTAATGTTGTCAATAAAAACTTTAGTGTTATTAAAGTTTAATTGGAAGTCTTGTAGAGTGTGCTTCATTTAAAGAAGTTGAGCCATACATTCACCCATCGCAACGTACTCGGCTTCGGTGGTAGATAAGACAATACAATGTTGCTTTCTCCTACACCAGCTAACTAAACTTGAGCCTAAGAGTTGACAACAATCACTCATACTTTTCCTATCGAGTTTACTACCGACGTAATTCGAATCGGAGTAGCCGATTAGTTCGAACTCATTAGACCGAGGGTACTAAATTCCTACGTTTAGTGTTCCTTTAAGATATCGGAAGATGCGTTTGACTAGCGTTAGGTGTGACTCCTTAGTGCAAGATTGAAATCTCGCACATATATTCATTGCGAAGAGTATATCAAGTCGACTCGCAATTAAGTATAAGAGGCTACCAATTGCGCTCCTATAGTATTTTAAATCAATTGGTTTTCCTTCTAAGTCTTCTCCTATATTCACATTAGTTGTCATTGGTGTGTTAATTTCCTTAGCATTTTGCATTCTAAATCTATTAATTAGTCTTTAGCATATTTACGTTGGTGTAGATAAATTTCTTCCCTAGTTTGTTTAATTTGTAAGCCTAAGAAAAAGGTCAGTTCTCCTACTAAGTTCATTTCGAATTTACTTTTCATTAGTGAAATGAACTCATTTAGTAATATTGAATTAGTTGTTCCAAAGATTATGTCATTTACGTAGATTTGGGCAATGAAAATCTCTTTTCCTACGAATTTTAAAAATAATGTTGGGTCAACTAAGCCTTGATTAAACCCCTTAGACTTAAGATAAATAAACAACCTTTCATACTAAGCTCTAGGAGCTTGTTTTAGTCCATATAAGGTTTTTTTAAGTTTAAAGACATGGTCGGGTTTGTCTAGACTCTCAAATCCGGGTGGTTGGCTAATGTAAACTTCTTCCTTAATGAATCCATGCAAAAACACTGACTTAATATCCATTTGAAATAACTTGAATCCTCGATGTGCAGCGTAAACTAATAACATTCTAATCGATTCAAGTCTAGTTATGAGTGTATAGGTTTTGTCATAGTCTAAGCCTTCAACTTGGCTAAATCCTTTAACGACTAACTTAACCTTATTCCTAACTACTTTTCCTTTATCATCAAGTTTGTTTCGAAATACTCACCTTGTTCCAATTATTGTTTTTCCCTTAGATGGGGGTACTAATTCCCAAACTTGACTCCTAGTAAATTGAGCTAACTCTTCTTGCATAACTATAATCCAATCGAGATCAAGAAGAGCTTTTTCAATTGTTTTGGGTTCGATTTTTGAGATGAGTGAAATTTAGCTTAGGTTTCTATAGGATGCTCTAGTTTGAAACCATAAATTAGGATCACCTATTACTTGATCAATAGGATGATTTGCTTGTAACCTAGATTGATTTGGATTAGGATCTATACTAGATTCGTTTTGTGAGTTAGATTCGGGTCTAGAATTAGGTTCAGGTTCAGGTCTAGAGTTAGGTTTATTAATCACTTCTAATCCAGGTTTTGTAGTTTCGTTTCCTTTATTAAATACTATGTTAATTGTTTCTTCGATTTTTAGGGTTTCATTGTTATACACCCTATAGGCTTTACTAGTGGTTGAGTATCCTAGGAATGTTTCAGTAGTTGTTTTAGAGGTGAATTTCTCTAAGTAGTCTTTAGTGTTCAATATGTGCACCCTACAACCAAAGACCCTAAAATACTTAATGTTTGGTAATTTTTCGTGATAGATTTCATATGACATTTTAAGGTGTTTCCAACTAGTAGGATCCTATTTTGAACGTAGCAAGTCGTATTGACCGCTTCTGCCTAAAACCTATTAGGTAAGTTATACTCATTCAACATGGTTCTAGTGACTTCTTGTAATGTTCAATTTTTACGTTCGACTAGACCATTTTGTTGAGGAGTCCTAGGGCAGGAAAACTCATGGTGGTATCCGTTTTGGTTGCAAAAGTTGGTGAACCTATGATTTTCGAATTCACCACCATGATCACTTCTAATTCTTTTTATCTTAAGATTCTTCTCATTTTCTGTTAATTTGCATAAGTTAATGAGTTGTTCTAAGGTATCACTTTTGTATTTTAAGAACCTAACCCATGTGAACCTAGAGTAGTCATCGACTATAACTAGATAATATTGGCTTCCATTTAGTGACTTGGCTCCATGAGAGTCTAAAAGGTTTAAGTGTAGGAGCTCAAATACACTTTTGGTTCTTTTTTGGTTGGTTAGTTGATGTGAGGTCCTAGTTTGTTTACCTTGTTAACAAGCATTACAAATTTTATTTTTCAAATTATTAAGGTTGGGTAGACCTCTGACTAAGCCACTTTGACTCATTTTGTGTACGAGTCTTGGGTGAGAGTGGCCAAGTCGTCGGTGCCACAACCAGGATTCCTCTTGTTGTGTCATTAGACACTTGGTTGAGGAGTTGGGTAAGTTAATTGTGTAAATATTGCTATTCCTAGTTCCCTTAAGTATAATTTTTGAAGTATCATTATTTTTAATTAGACATTTATTTTGTAAGAAGGTAACCTTATAGTTGTTATCACACAATTGACTTACGCTAAGTAAATTAAATTTGAAATTCTCAACTAAAAGTACATTACGAATTATAAAGTTGGAGTTTAGCTCAATATCACCTGAACCGATGATTTTGAGCTTCCCATTGTTTCCGAATGCTACCGATCCTTGGCTTTTGAATCTGAGCTTCAAAAATTTTAGTCGATCTCCGGTCATGTGTCGAGAGCACCCATTGTCCAACATCCATTGATCCTACACATATAGTAGTTGGATCGGATATTGGAATTTTAAAGTTGATTGAATATTTTAGCCTAGTAATCATCTCACCCTTTCTACATGATCAAACATGTTAACCTTATATGTTTTGTGAGATGACTTCAATTTTACTTGATTAAGTTTTAGTGATTTAAAGCTAATCAACCTTGGATTAGATTCAGATTTAACCCTTAGCTTATCAAGTAAACTTTTCGAGAAATTGACTTCTAGGTCGTGGTGAGGCACAGAGGTCTTCTTTGATCGGAACAACGACCACTTCCTTAGATAAAGTCAAATTCAAGAAATTGATCACTTGAGTCACTTAAGATTATTTCCTAGTCTAACTAGTTTAGGATACAACGAGGTAGCTTCAACTAGTTCAGCTTAGTCGAGTGCACCAAGCTAGATACACCTTATCTAGTTCGGACACATAGGACTTTGTTTCCCTAACGTACTATCATCTCGTCGTGTCCTGATACTATGTTATCAAGATTGATTAACTATTGATCATATCTAGCCATTCTAAAAATTAAAATAATAATTTAACTAAGCATGCAAAACTAATTCAAGAAATAAGACAAACAAGTTTAGTACTAGCTCCCCCTGGACTATTGAATCGATTCGTTCTTTTCACGTAGTAGATTTGGTCCTAGGGAATCCAGTACTTAGTGGATCCTAATTGTGAAATCAAAATGGTCTTAGAAACCCATGCTTGGACTTTTGTCTATTTCGATTTGCAATAGACATGTATGACTTGTTTGTAGTGGGTGATCTAAATCCAAGCCCGACCTTATTGTACACGGTCCCTTGTGATCCAAGTAGTAGGTCAAAACTCTTGGACCCCAAAGTGAATCTTTCCAATGTTTGCCTAAGGTATTGGACTTATCCTTTCAAGAGAGAATTCTCTTCTTCAAGTTTTTCAACTCGAGTTGAGTTCTCCTCTTGAACTCGATTAGTCGAAGAGGTTAAAGAGACCTCATGTTTAAGGAGTTTAACCTCCTTAACTAAGGTCTCGACTTTGGACTCGGACTTAGCTAATTTTTTAATTAAATACTTAATTGCACTATAAAGAGTATTGATTAAAGACTGACTCACCTTGATCGAATCTTTTGAATCGGATACGGATTCATGGCTTGTCTTGAATTGAAGTTCATCTTCGGATCCAGAGTTGGACTCGGTCTCGGACTCGTCGCTTGCTTCTGGTTCGAACTCGTTTTCGGGCTCGATCGGCTTTGCCATGAATGCAATGTTATTGAGCTCGTCTTCCTCCACCTCCGACTCCTCCTATGTTGCGTTGAGCACCTTCTTCTTGGATTGAGATGGTTTGTTCTTTAGTCATGGGGAATTCGATTTGATGTGGCACATCTTGTTGCATTCGTAGCATCTATAGTTGGAACTTTGCTTGGGTATGTTTTCCTTGGATTGCTTGATAAAGCGTCTTCGGCTCTTGATCATCTTCCGAACTAGATTCGCAAGTTCGATTTTCATCTCGTCGTTTACCTCTGATTCATACTCTTCTTCTTCCTCGGGAGGTGGTTTGCTCTTCGGCTTCTTCTTCGGACCTGCAAACAAAGCAATACCTTTCTCGACCGGGGCCGAGTTAGATTGTTCATGTAGCTCGAATTCAGAAAAGAGTTCATCTAACCTAATCTTAGATAGATCTCTAGATACCTTGTAGGCATAAACCATGGATGCCCACAAGGTGGTCCTAGGAAATGCATTAAGGGCGTACCTGATCACATCACGATTTTCGGCTTTCTGTCCGATTGAGTAGAGGTCGTTCATAATGTCCTGTATTCTTGCGTGTAATTGTGTAGCGGTCTTGTGTTCCTGTATTTTTAGATTAAAAAGCTTATTTAAAAGGTCTCTTTACATACCTTCATGTCGGATGTTCCTTCGTGAAGCTCGATGAGTTTATTCCAAAGGTCTTTCGCGCTTATGAATGGACCGACGCAGTTGAGCTCCTCCTTGGACAGACAACATTGTAGGATTTGAGTTGCCTTTGCATCGGTCTCCACTTGACGTTTCATGGCGTTGGTCCACTTGCCACAGTCTAGAACCTCGCCGTCTTCGTTGGTAGGTAGCGAGAACCCAGTTTGAATCATGATTCACATCTCTACTTGGATTTTTAAGTAGCACTTCATCCAACCCTTCTAGTAACAGAAGTCATCTCCATTGTAAAACGGAGGTCGGGTGGTGCTAAACCCTTCGAGATGTGTCATCAAAAAAGAAGCTTGCGCACAAATAAAAACGACACGAAAAAGTTTGCCAAGACTCTAGTCTTGGATTAGTAGTGCAGGAAGAGAATTAACCAAAAGCTTAAATTAAAACAATATACGAAAAGAAAACAAAAAAGTTGCTAGATTTGGTGGTTGCACCAAATCTTAGCGCCCCCGCTCTGATACCAATTGTTGGATCGAAAGCAAGCTAGAGGGGGGGGGGGGGTGAATAGCGAGCTTGAAACCTTTTCTTTTTTATTCGGTTAAACCAAAGTAATGCAGCGGAATGTAAGACAATAAAAGTAAAGGAGATAATTTTGTTTTTACTTGGTTTGTAACCGAAGGGTTGCTACTCCAAGGTCCCACGATCCTTGACCGCATACGAAGGGGCAATCCACTATAGAGTCTCCTCCTCGTTAGAGGTAAGAGACAACGATTACAACAAAAAGAAATCTTGAGGTAGAGGCACAATCCCACCTCTCATCTTTACAACGAAAAGCTCGAAGATAAAAGCTCGAATACAAAATATAAAGATTGAAACTACAACTTGAAATGTACCGACGAAAACAAAGACTTGAGATTGTGGTGTGTTGTCGGTGTTGCGGCAGCATTTCGACGACATAGAGTAGTCGTTGATGACGCGGTGTTGTGGGAGCAATTGGAGAGCAATTATGATAACCTAAAGGGGTGAAATCCCCCTTCTTTTATAGCCCTTCAAGCTCTAAACCGTTGAGTTTTGAACCTGAGCCAAAGAGTCTCATCTCCCCAAGATAAGTGGAGCTTATGATCGATGACCTTCATCTGATTGATCGATGCTAGCAAAGAATCAACTGCCAATAGCTAGTAGTCGACTGCCAGCTAGGTTACTCAACTGCAATAAAGAGTTAACATGAAAACACAAGTAATAGTAAATTTAACGGTTACTTACCATCCGATCTCGACCTAGACCTTCCACTGGAAGTCTTAGTCGGATCGTCGTCTAAAGTCGTCCCTGTACTGAGGACCCAACCTCACAATTACTTACACTTGTGTTTACCTCTGGTTCTTTCCGACCTGTCGCTTAGCTTCCAGTCCTCACTTGGGTTCTTCGACTCCATCCGAAGTTCTCCTGGTGTCGCCTGACCACCACGGTTTCTCAACTCGAGATTCTCCGAGTGTCGCTGAACCTTTAGCTCAGCTTAAACACTTTTGCACACTTAAGAGTAGCTTATGAGATAATGATAACACCTTAATTTTGAGTCTTTGTCATAATCAAAACCTATGTTCGATTATCTGGTGCCCCTGCACCAACACATTGTGCATCGACATAAAATGTCAAACGGTTAAAAGAAAGAGTTCATAGTGGTCAAGCATTGATAGATCATATTATGATAGACTTTATATCCATTATTAGCATGGGCTAAAAATGAGGGTTCTTCATATGAATGAAGTACCTATTAAGTGAGAGTATGTATTACTTTGTTATTCAAGATGTTCTATAATTAGGAGATATGTATATTTTATTTTATTATGCATACTAAGATAGGAAAATACATGTGTATTTTATATTCGACACTCTGTATAAAAATATCATGATTTACTAATGTGGTTAGCATATGGTGATTATAAATGTGATGTAGGACTTGATTTTGAGTCATGAGGTTCAGATCATGGTTTGCTAATGCAGTTGCATACGATGCTTGCAAACGTGATGAAGACCCTGTTATGGATCATAAGGAGGACCATTTGGGAATTGACATGTCACATTTCATACAATTCTCATACTACACATCCACATCTGATCTATGTTATTGATGACATTGGTATTCTGATTACTGATGGGTCATGCTACGAATTACATATATGGAGTAGCAACGATCACTTTAGTCCTATACCAATGAAGTTGATGGACCAGATTGATTTAGTTCAATACGACATAATGGCTTAACTAAAGAATTTCGGACATATGTTACATTCAGAATCTCATGTAATCTAAGTGGGAGATTGTTGGATATGAGTTTACATGCGATTATTGTAACCGTCCAATTGAGTCGTATTGGTTCGAATCCGATTAAGTAATTTACTTATTGATTCACGGGTTTCGGTATACGATGTGGGGATTTAATGTATAGAACCCGTTAGAGTACGAATCCGTTATTGATGAT
Source organism: Wurfbainia villosa (assembly GCA_025175895.1). NCBI lineage: Eukaryota > Viridiplantae > Streptophyta > Magnoliopsida > Zingiberales > Zingiberaceae > Wurfbainia > Wurfbainia villosa. The sequence goes on from CM045999.1 coordinate 104,833,624, forward strand.
GGGTCGATAACGGATCCGACCCGATATCTAAATATAGGGGGCATGGTCCCCACAGGGGATAGATACTCTGACAAATTCCTCACTTCCTATCAGCTAGGAGTTTATGGTGCCGTTATCCTAAACCCTGCAGAAGACCTGTCCTTTTATTTCTTCGTAGGAATTCCGGATCAAATTGACGACACGAGGAATTATGGCTGTTCCATTGCAATCAGGTTCTTTTATTCATGCCATCATTTCAATTACGTTTATTTGTTGTCGTAGAAATTGATAAGACTAGATCTATTTCACGAATCGTATTGTATTCTATTTGATTTTTGCATACATGCTTAGATTCGTGGATTTCCGTCGATAAACATATATGATTGGATTATACAGATGATAAGAAACTGGGTTTACTAGGCATGATGCAGTCTATTGCTACTGATGTAGATATCCATTTCTCTGTTTGTGAAGAAGTTTCTATTTGTGCCAAAGTATACAATTGTCCTGTATGATGCTTGTTATCAGATTCTGAGGCACTTAAACAGCAATACTTTGTCCTTATGGTCTTCTGCTGGAGTTGTTTTCTTAGTGTATGATGTGACGATAAAACTGAAACTGCATTCAGACAGTATTTGCTGGAACCACTGAGTTTTTGCTTTTAGGTGGGTGGAATATCTGATGCAGTAGATACAATCTACACTGATGCCGCTGAATTCCATTTTGTCACTAATTCAGATTCAGCTATCTGTTGACTGCTGCAGTTTTTTCCCCCTTTTTGAGATGTTATTTGGATTTTGTAGATGCTGATGCAAGGTAATTCATAAACTGTAGAAAAAAAAACTAAATCTGTAACACACTATACACTCAGCACATTGATGTATTGTTAGTTTTGATCAATATCTCATTACTATCTGCCTCACAGTTTAGTCTAATGGTGAAATTTGAATCCACATAGAGGAGTTTCCTTTTCAGTCATCCATCACAGTATTGCTCCATACCGACCGCACTTAACTACAGAGTTCTTGTGGAGAACTCGACCAATTCCACCAGAAGGTGTCTCATTGTTAAACACTTAAAAACCATTTAAGACATTTTACATCTATGGTTCAGTCATACTTTCCCATTCAAAAAAAGTGAGTTTTTCAGTTCATTCCTGCTCTCGATATTCTAGAAATCTTCCAAGAGCCACACCTAGTTCGAGTTTACTGCCTTGGCAATCACTCTCCACCCTGGTGAGACTGGCTTGCAACAAAAGTAGATGTGGTGGTTAGGAGAAAGGGTGCTGGAATGGTTGATCTAGCTGTGTTAAAGGTACTGTCCAGTTTCTGAATCAAATTTATCCATTCAGCTTCACCCATTGGTTTTCTGTTTTCAGATTCACTACTGATCTGAACTAATACATGTCTTATAAGTTTTGTTTATTTTTTCTGATAACAAAGCATTTTCTATTCATGACACGAGTTTTTCTTTGTGGTTATAGCAGATAATGAGTGAAGTTGTTCTTTGCAAACACATTTTCAGTAATATAGAGTTCTTGTTGCATTGTGAGAAAAAAAAAATAAAGTACTACTTAACAATGGGGATCAATCATAAACCAACAATTAGTACCTGTATTCATCACTGTCTTTGACACTGTAAGCAAACACTACGTCTGGAAATTGTTCCAGTATCAAGAAAGCAAGCAAATTCATCAAATTCAAGGCATTCTCATCGTTGGGCTTTGCAAATGCATGTTCTGAAGAAAACCTATCAAAGAGAGAAAAGGCCTCAAATATGTGATATTGAAATAGAATGGAAAATGAAATGAAAAGTGTTGCGGCCAAATTGAATATTTGTTTACTCATGCACTAAATCCAATTCAGTATGATAATATTCCCCAGAGAAAACTACGAACATCAATGACAAAAATGACTTTCTAGAAAAAGGAATTTCATTCAGCAAAAAAAGTAAAAGCTAGAGAAAATATGGTGTAACAGATTATGGATGTTTGACAAGGTGAAAAGGAGGATATTTGATATTATAAATGTCTTCTTAATTTAGAAAAATTACCTTTTGGTTAAAAATATTGTGCTCAAATGCTCATCAAGATGCATACCGTATTAGTTCAGGTGAAACAGTCAATGAGAGATGTAAGGTCCCATAAAACAAACCAAATGATGGAATCAGTGTACACTATTTAACTGTCAAGAAAAAAAAGGACTAAAACATCATATGAACAAAATATAAATGAGGCTATCACGAAAAGTTAATACAACCTTTGAAAGCCATAGGATGGTCATGATTCAGGAAAGTTACTTAATTGTTTGTCATAAAGCTTATAATAGAATATCTTCACTCTTTCTATGGAGGTTTTATCAGCAATCCATTTCTGACCTTAGAGGTTTCACTTCATAAATGTTTTAGTCGACAAGGATCTGCATACAGATTCTTCATGTTGCTCATGGCCTCGCACACAGTCAATGGGTAAAGGTATTAAGAAATGCAATCCATTTTACATGATAAAACACGCTTAGTCATACCACGAAATGACAATTAATTTTGCAACATGGTAATCGACCAGAGTTTTTCTTTGATATTCACTTTTTCTAGATGAAAGAAATCTTCTCACCTGAGAAAATGTCACCCATCAATTCTGACAACAAACCAACTGGAGGGAGGCAATTTATCGTCAGCTTCAAATCTCTTCACATACTCATACTTGCGATTAGCCATTCACGCAAAACAAAAGCCTAAAGGGTAAATCTTGCAGCGAAGACTAAATTATTCCAAATAGATTAAGTAAGACGAAGTGAAGAATGCAAAATCTACCTGGTAGTTCTGTGTCAACTTTCGTCGAACAGGCAGGCGGCTACCGGTCTGCTCACCAGGGGCTTCAGCACTGCTAAGATACTGCACGAGGGGGAGAGAAATGGAAGGGAGTTTCGTTTCGAGCGGCGGAGGCGACTGCGGCCGACGGCTCCGGCGACAGGCGGCGGCGAGGAACAGGCAACGGCGAGACGGAAGGGGGCTCCCAAGGGAGAGATGTCTAAGCATGATTAGCTTTTAATCATGTGTCAATGTCGATGTTTAATTAAGTTAATCAAGTCAATTCGCCTCAGGTTCGACTCGGTTCCGGTCCAAATACTCGACTCGGCCCAATTTGCTTGAACCGGACGGACGAGTCCACAATTATAAGGGAGCTGTTCGGCCGGTGTGATCCTTCCCGACCGAGCTCCGGCCTCCGGATGATTCCGGCCATTCTCTACGTGCTGCAGCCGAAGATGAGGCACTTCCTTCCTCTTCTCTCCGTAATCTCGCTCTCCGTCGTCATCCTCCTCTTCTCCTACCACTCTGCCTCCTCCTCCTCCCGATCTGCGATCCTCCTTTCCCCGACCGAGAACCCTAATCCCCGCTTCACCTTCATCATCAAGGTCCTCACCTACGACCGCATTGACTCCCTCCGTCGCTGCCTCCGATCCCTCTCTGCCGCCGACTACGCCGGCGACCGCGTCCACCTGCACGTCCTCGTGGATCACTTCCGCACGACCAATGTCTCCTCCGCGCCTATCGTCGACGGCCAGCTGCAGGAGTCGCGCCAGATCTTGGATTTCATCGACCGATTCCGCTGGTTCCATGGGGATAAGATCGTTCATTACAGGACGGCTAACGTGGGGCTTCAGGCGCAGTGGCTGGAGGCTTGGTGGCCCAGCTCCGACGACGAGTTCACATTCGTGGTGGAGGACGACCTCGAATTGTCGCCGCTGTACTACAAGTTCTTGAAAGGGCTAATCTTGAAGTACTATTATGACCCTACGAATTATGATCCTTCTATCTATGGAGCGTCTCTACAGCGGCCGCGGTTTGTTGCTGGTATGCTGTTGGTGTTTTTAATTTGTAGGATCTACTTAACTTGCATTTTTGCCCATTCTCAGTTTTGGCACGATAAATTGTTGTCTTCAGGTGAAACATAGGTTCCCCTTGTGTGTGTGTGTCTGCGTGTAAGTTCCTTTTTTATGATTGCTTGTTCATCCAGGAAACTAATTGGGGAGGCTTTCAGATTCTTGCGTAGTAGTTGCATTAGCAATCTACTAAGATACATAGTCGACGTATGACGCTAGTTGATTGCATACTGCAGGTAAACATGGGAACAAACTACGGTTGGATGGTGAAACTTCAATTTTCTTATATCAGATGGTTGGCACATGGGGTCAGCTTCTTTTTCCAAAACCCTGGAAGGAATTTCGTCTGTGGTATGATGAAAACAAAACCAAAGGAATCAAACCATTTCTTCAAGGCATGGTAATCCTGTGCTGTTTTTTTCAATCAGCCAATAAGTTTTTTTTATCCTTCATAGACAGTGAATAAAAGTGATTTCCTAAATAAAAGGATCCTTCGTGCCACTTCAAAAGCTTTTCCTCTATTTGTAGCACTTATGATATGCTTTGTATTATACTTCCAGTGTTGAGTATTTACAAGGATATTGTCTGTTTTTTCTCTTTCTTTTCTGTATTTTCAGGTGACAACAGGATGGTACAAAAGATATGGTGAGAGAATTTGGACTCCTTGGTTTATCAAATTTATCCATTCCCGTGGATACTTCAATATATACACAAATTTTAATGGAGAAAGAGCACTCAGCATTTCACATAGAGATGCAGGTGTAAATTATGGAAAGACTGTTGGTCCTGATTCAAGTTTGGTGAAGGATGATTCTCTTGATTTCAGTATATGGGAGCTACCACCTCTTAGGAATTTAAAATGGTATGACTTTTGTTTTACAAATATTCTTCCAGGAAGAATTTCTAGTAGCTTTAGTGAACTCAGATCTATACTATTCTCCCTGAAGAAGCATGAAATTATCTTTATAAGCTTGTATCAAACAACAGAGAAGATAGCTAGAAACTTAATTTGCAACCTTGAAAAAGATGGTTTGTTGAATGTCATTTTTGTTGGTGGAAATCCAGAGTTTCTGATGGACCTTGCCAGAAGAGGATATGCTGTTATCGATCCAAGTCGGTTAATTTCAAGTATTAGACATGACAAATCAATAGATCTTCAACATGAGGAGGACCTTATAAAAGAGATTTGGGTCAAAGCAACTATTGTCCAGAAGTGCCTAGAATTTGGTTATAACACATGGTTGATCGATGGTAATATGATTCCTTGCAATGGTTCGTTACCTGAGCTGCCTCATTCCCCATATGAATTTGCTGCTGCAAAGGATGTTGAGCTGTTGTTTGTGAAGAGCTCTCCGTCTTCGTTAAAAATTTGGAATGATGATTTTATTCATAAGGTGACAACAAAGGGCAAGTCCTTGCTAGAAAGCAATTCTCCACCAACGCGAGACAAGAATTTTGTATATCTTGCTGCAACAACTTTAGGTGAGGAGGGTAATATACCTCTATGGAGATTTGATGATTCAACCTATGGTTTGAAACTTGGGCATGCTACTAGGAAGTCTGATTCACCAACTAAAATGAATATAATATTTTGGGATCAAAGCATGACATTTGCTTCAGTGCTAGGCGAGCTTGAAAGAATGGGGATGTGGTTGATCGATGCAGAATCTTCATGTACTTCTGTTGTTTGCCATAGAAGATGAAGGGCATCTTTCACTAGTTTTTAAAATTTTCCTTTATTCTTATAAGCAAGGATTTGTTAGTGATCTTCGAGATCCTAGTGAAAGTTCTATTTCAGACTCGAACAATTGTATCATTTAATTTTGTTCCCGGCCAGGTAAATGAAGATCAGTTCGACAACCAAGTTAATCTACAGATTGATGACCACTAAGGTACTATTTTGGTGAAGGTGAGTTTTGAACTGGAAGATTCAGACAACAATTCATAAGATCTTTCCCAATTTGGTAAGGTTGACACCTTCAAATGCACTCTGAGTTTGACTTCTTTAAAATTGTTTATTCAGTGCATTTTTACTGTACGCGAGAGAGAAAAGTACCACAGTTAATGCCTCTCGCATGGATGCGAGTGAACTATAGTGTTTTTGATGTTCATATGTTTGTCAAATTCTCTCTTTAGTACAGATGTTTTTGTTCCTCATGTGCTGCTGCTTCTCTACATAGCAAGGTTCAACTTAACAAGAACTCGAGTAGAACACCACAGAAATCATGTTTATTCATTTATTTGTTTGTTTATTTTCAGGTATAGATGGCTACGCTTAAACAAGATGTGAAAGGCTTTTAGGTATGAATGAACTTTAATGTCCTTCCATTTAAAACGACTCGGAACACAAACTCTCTAATTAACCTTCTCTCAGTCTCTACCCTCCTTAAAACATGCACAGCCATTCCTTTTCACTAACTAAATTTAACACGAAATAGTCTCTTTCTTTTCTGATTCGCAATTTAATTTTTTATTATAATTTGCAAACCTTCATGTCGATTTTTACTAGTTAATTCCTTAGATTCTGTGCCGCCGCACGCCGCCGTCGCTCGGGTTGCTCCATGGCAGGCCCTCCGCCCTGCCCTCCTCCCCCTTCCGGCGAAGCGGCTGCGGCCGATCCCGACTCGCCGGAACCGAGCGCGCTCCATCGTTTCCCGGTCACCCTCCTCCAGCCGTCGACGCAGCGGAAGAACAACCGTTCGAAGCCGACGAAGATGCTCCGCACCTTCAGGTCCGCCTTCCGCGCCCTACCCATCATCGCCGCCCCGCCCGGGTGCCACATCCCGACCGCCGCCCTCAGCAGGGGAAGCAGCTCCAACGCCCACCGCGACGGGCGCGTGCACGGCACCCGCACCACCGGCACCCTGTTCGGCCACCGCAAGGCCCGCATCACCCTGGCGTTCCAGGACAACCCCCGCAGCATGCCGCACCTCCTCCTCGAGGTGCCCGTCCCCACCGCCCGGTTCATGCAGGACATGGGCTCCTCCGGCCTCGTCCGCGTCGCCCTCGAGTGCGAGAAGAAGGTGGCCACCGGCGGGAAGAGCCGCGTCCTCGACGAGCCCATGTGGACGGCCTACGTCAACGGCCGCAACGTGGGCTACGCCGCGCGCAGGGACCCCAAGGAGCTGGACCTCTCCGTGATGCAACTGCTCCACGCGGTGTCCATGGGCGCCGGCGTTCTCCCCGCCGACATGACCGACCCCGTCGACGGCGAGCTCACCTACATGCGGGCCTACTTCGACCGGGTGATCGGGTCCAAGGATTCCGAGACGTTCTACATGCTCAACCCCGACGGCAACGCCGGGCCGGAGCTCAGCATCTTCTTCGTCAGGATCTAACTGACCAAAATCAATACGATCCGCAATAGATGCAGAACCTGTAAACTAAACCAGGTAATCATTTAGCCCATAGAAATTGATAGACACAAGTCAACTCATGATCTTCATCCATGCATCATTGAAGCTTCAAAAGTTTAAGTGATTGAGAAATTAGTAAATAAAGAAGACCTTTTATTTCTGACAGTAATCACAATCGAAGATCATAAGAAAGAATATTAAGAATTTACATCGAGCAAGTATAAATTAGTACCGTATAACTGAGAGCTTCTACCCTTCCTGGACATATTTTCTTTCTAAAACTTGGACCAAATTCTAACTGCAAAAACTATTTTCCTGCTGAAGAAAATCGAGAAGTTTCTGGGAAGCGAGTTCCTGATCATATTTGAAAACTTCAAAGCCTTCTGGTTCTATGAAACCTTTTTTCTTTTTTCCTCTAGAAAACACAAATAAAAAGACTGTCCTGATCTTCCAATTCTTCATTCCGACCCAGGCCAGAAACAACACATTTTGTTATTATATATTTATATTTTGAAAGTCATCCACGGATCTTGAATTATGAGAGTTTTGACGTTTTATCTTTCAAAACCAACCAAAAATGATTTAACAAATCTTACAATTTCTAGTACTTTTTTGTCTATTTAATCTCTCCTGGTTTTAATTGATTTGCCAAAAAAAATTTAATTTTAGGGGAACGAAACAAAATCAATTGGATGAAAGAAAATGAGATCTAACCTTTTTGCTAATTTTACATTTCATAAATAATGAAAAGAAAATATTTACTTCTTTGCTGATCAATTCGTCTTGTATAAGTAAACACCACTTTAATCAAAATTATAAAATTAGAAGAGAAACATTAAGGGTAATTTTGTAATATAATCAAAATTATATTATAAAATGGATTAATTTGTTTGATATAATTTTAAAGATATAATATAATATAATCGGATTAAAAAAGAAAGAAAATTTAGTAATCTATATTACAAAGAAAATGCAAGGTAATCTTAAATTTATCCATCCATTAAATAAATAAATAATAATTCTTTTATTATTTTTAAAGAGTAAACAAATGAAAATTTTCTATAAAATCTTTCTAAGGTCTATCTCCTTCGTTCCGGTTAAACAGGGGTTAAGTAGTGTATTGATAAGTGCGATACAGAATTTATATAAAGAGCAAGATTTGATTTTCAATGTCAATGGACTATTTAATGTCTGCATGAGCCACATCCTCTATTGTACTTATCAATGTATAAGATCAATGATCATCCATAATTTATTCTCTCTTATACTTATAAGATCAAGGTGAAAGAATAGTTAATTGTTTACCATTACAATCTTTTACAAAGGGATGAAGTTTCACACTCACATCTCCACAAGGATAGCGTGATAGTTAAGGCACGATGATACTTGCAGAAGTGACATGCATTAATTGCGGAGGAGATCTAAAATCTTTTCTCAGACTTAGATGATCTCATATGTCTTGACCACTACATCAAGACTCATAAAATCCTTCATAATTTATCTCTCTTATAATAACCGTGGAACAGATCAATACGAACCGCTAAATTGATGGTCTCAATCTTACACTCACACTCCCATCGGCGGAACAATGAAATATATTATAAACGGGTGACGTCACGCGGATGTTTACTAGCGGAGAACCATCTAGACGAGCAGCTTTTAAATTGAATTTTCTTTGCCTTTTTTGGATGGAAAAGTTTTCTTCGCTATCTCTTTCCTCTAGACGGTTAGTCCTGGCGATCACGTGCCTCTTCCCTTGACAATCTCGTTCCTGCTCTTCTCCGACCTTCTGACTTCGCTCCATCGCTTCCTTCCTGGAAATTAACCCGGCCGCCGTCGAATCGCCCGTTATAATTAAGTCATCGATCGTGCCTTCGATATTCCCTCGATCGCCGACAAGATGGGCAAGGAGAGCGCGAGGTTCCAGCAGAGGCCGCCCAAACCACCGCTGCGAGCCATTAGTGGCGAAGCGAAGAAGAAGGCTGCTGCGGCGGCGGCAACGACGCCGGTGAAGGTGGTGCACATCGCCAACCCCATGAGGGTGATCACCAGCGCCGCCGAGTTCCGCGGCCTCGTGCAGAGGCTCACCGGCCGCCACTCCAACGTCGCCGACATGGTCTTCGACCACTCCTCCGTGTTCGTCGACGCCGCCGACGAAGTCGCGGCCGGCGACTACCGCTGCTGCCGCCGTGCAGGCGGCTTAGAATCACAACGGCGAGAGGCGGCCGCCGCAGACTTGATGGGTCCGTACGTTCTCGGCCTGTTCGATGATGGCTCAGCGCCGGCGCCTCAGTCGGGACCGGCGAACCAGATCGACGATGGAGTTAACGTACGGAGTGATGATCGATCGTACACTTGTACGGATACAAAAAGATACGCTGTTTAATTAATTATATACTATAGCGAGATTACATGTGTAATTTAATTTCTGATATATTAATCTTTTTTTCCCATGATATTCTTTTTTTTCGGTTTTATTTAACTGTGTCTCAATTAATAAACAAATAAATAAATATCCCCTCATTATATAAATTTAAATTAGAAGAAGGTAACTCAAGGTTTTAACATCTAAATTTAAGATTATTTAAGTGGAAAAAAAAAAGAGATCGAGTTTTTGTTGCAATTCGATGATTATCTTGTTAGCACGAGATTCGGTGAAGATGTGTACCGATTATTTAGTTTAGGAAATAAAATTATAATTTTCATATAAAATGATTTCAATATCAATATAATTAGTGTGTTTATGAAAGACGTGTTTGTGAGTTATTTGTATAGCTATTTTATATATTGTGATTATGACATTCTTAAATCAATATTCATAAAAAAAAATGTCTAAAGAAGCAAAAAGGGGTAAATGAGAGAATCATTAACGGACAACGATATATCTAGGGGTAAATTATGTCCCCATGAGAGATAAAATAGTTAGTATGGATGGTAAAATTGTCTAAAGAATCAAAAGTCAATTTACGAAAGCTATAAATTTTTTGAAATATCTATTTTTCACCGTATTAATTTTAGGACGTCTAGAAGAGTATATAGCAACCCACATGTAGTTGAATGAAGACATCTTCACGAGGATAACGTGATGACTAAGACACAACGGTATTTAAAGAAATGATATAGGTCGATTTCGATAAAGATCTAATTTTTTTTTTAATTCAGATGATCCGTATATATTTTAGCCTTCACGTCAAAATTCATAAGGACCTTTATAATTTATCTTCCTCATAATGACTATGAAATAAATCGGTAAAAATAATTAGATTAACGGTTCTGATCTTTATAGATTAGACATGGCCACGATCCGGGTCCGGTCTGGATCTGGGTCGGAATCGCTGGGTCCGGGTTGGCAAAATATCGACCCTTAATCGGCCCGCTCGTGGCCGGTTACGGTCCAGGTTGTGGAACTGCCGGTTCCGGTCCGGATCCGGGTCCGCGTCCGCGTCCGATCCGATTAATCGTCGTCTTAGTTAAATAAATAAAAATTTAAAGAATGATGTAAATAATTAAAAAAAAATTCACAATTGAACTTATAAAAACTCTATCAAATATTTCATTATCTCAATAAAAAATATATTACATCTCAAATTTCAACATCTTGGACTTAAATAAAAAACTTATTACAATAAAAAAATCAATTACATTTCAATTTTCATTATATTCAATCAATTTTAGTCGTATTCGGTATTTCCTCTCGTCGTCGTAGTGTTGGGTTTCCGGCACCGCGGCGTGTGTGTGTTCGATCATGTTTCGTAAACATGAGCACAGCGGAAGCAATTAAAATAATAAATCTATATTTATTACAACACACACAACACACGCATGCATATTACAACAAGTGTAGACATAACCGTAAATTAAAATTTGCAATAAAAGAAAATTATCTACGTTATACCTTTCGTATGACGTGTAGCGGGAACGGCATCAACCGGAACGATCCTCGTAAGAATCGTCTCTATCCGTATCCACGCCGAGCTCCTCGGGATGACTTCGCTAAGTCACGAGCTTCGTCTTCGTACGGGTTACTAGCCTCGTGTTGAAGACGACGTGATCGAGAGATGATCACGATCCGAATCCAAATTCGGATCCAAAAATGAGTTCTCAAAACTCGCTTCTCCGGAGAGGTATTCGTCAACCAATTGACGAATCCTTCGTCCTCCACCTCAGAGGATTACCGGAGATCGAATCCCCGGTAAGTTAGCCGCTGTCGGAGCTCTAACCGTCGTCCAAACGACACTCCGACGAGAGGAGAAGAAGCTGTCCAGAAAACTGGACAGCTTGGTGGAGGATATAGGCACCGGCCAACCAAGGAAAGAAAAGGCTCACCTTGATGCCAAACCTATAGGAGATCGCCGGAGGGTCGCCGGAGTGTTCACCGGCTGAAGCTTGGTCGCCGGCAATGACTTGGACGGCGGCACAAAAACTGGGCGGCGACACTTTAGGGTTGGGCGCCGAAAACTCCAAGGAGGTGGGCGGCAACTATGTTGGGCGGCCAAAACTTGATTTTTTTGCTTTAGATTAGGGTTTAAGCCCTATTTTATAGAGAACTAATTCTCTTAATGGTTAATGGATCATATCCATAAAGCCCGTTAACCCGCTCCATTAAGATAAGTTAAAATAAACCAAACTATGATGGTTTATTTTAAGTTAAAACGAACCGAACTAACTTTTGGTTCATTCGTTTAAAATAAACCAAACCCTTTGGTTTATTCTCCTCCATTGGATTAGAACCAAATCATTTTGGTCCATCCATTATGTCTTCATAAGACACGGCCCATCCACGCTTCCATTGCGACTGAAACAATTTCATGCTCGCTTTATGTTTGGTCCAACCAAACATAGTTTCTCTCGGTCTGAGAATCCCATTCTCAAGCTCGTTTTAAATCCTTTGGATTACGCTCGTTGAAATAGGTTCTCGGTTTATGTTGGCCGTCTATAATTAACCATTAATTATAGAACGATCATGAGTGGCACCTAGTAGTACATCATGATCCCCAATTAACCGAAAAGATCAACGGTTGATCCAGAACTATTTCTGAAACCCTTCAGTAGCTCGAATGAATTGTGCCTCATTCCCTTCACTCATCTTATACCCACTTGGTTCAGGACATGGTCTATTGTGTCAGTCCTCACTAGGCTGACTACGTCACACCTAGCCCAAGTATCATTTCCTCGTCCTACGGATTCTAGTTACTCCACATGTATCGAAGAGTACCTTACTCTAAACATGTAATGCTTTGGCCAAAGACTTTAGTAACAATCAGACGAGAGGCCATGGGTATACATCTCCTCGCAAGGAGTGGTGAATCCTTTATAGGCTATTCAAACACCTTCGATCACTTCGACTTATACCCAATCATCCCGGGTCCACATCTCCTCGGAGATGTTTGCTTAAGATGTCAAAGCATAAGTCTCCATGATCAAGATGACTTGAATACCGCAAGTCAAAGGAACATCGCACTTAAGCCACAGTAAGAACTTCATTGACATATCTATATATGCAGAGAACCATATGAAGTCTTACGTGGTCACTCGATGAACTAGTTACCATAACTAGCATCCACGATTAACTCCGGACATCACTATGTCTCCAGCCAGTGAGAATCAGCTGCTTGGATACACCAAGGAGTATACCTCGTGCTAGTCTCGACAGAATTGATAGTGTCCAAATCCATCAATTCATCGACTAGGGATAATTCTGATACATCACAATTACACATGTAGAGATACTCACTAGTTGTGATCCAATCACAAATTCTCTCATGCTGTGTATCGTATCGTGGACATTCAGTAAATGAGTTTAAGATCCAATCAAATACATAAAACATGTATACTCAAATAGTGAATCTTCATTTATCATATAAATGGTTCATACATAAGGCGATTGCCTTAGGACATCTCTCATATATTACTAACACGTAGTTCCGGATGTTCCCGCTGTTTCGTCTCGGTCTTCTTCGTCACTTTTAATATGTTGGATTTGACTTGCAGCTTTTGACCAATCATTGAGTAAACATTGCGCTTCCAAATTTTCCGGCCTTAAGCTAGAACGTCTCTCGTCCAATATATTTCCTCCGATACTAAAAGTTTGTTCCACTGCAACCGTTGAAACTGGACAAGCTAGAATTTTTTTTGCCATTATAGATAAGATTGTAAACATTTGAGTTCTTTGCGACCACCATTTTAGAATGTCGAATCTTTCTTCATCTACATCACTAAAATCAAAAGAAGTGGTAAAATAATTCTCAAGTTCTTGACTAAAACTTGAGGATCTTCATGGACGTTTAGTTCGTTCCCTTAATAACAGTTGTGCTTTAGTGAGTTTAGAAGTAATAATACTAGTTGTAGTGGATTGATGTGTTTCATGTCCAATAGTTTGTTCACCATATTTAATGTTATATTCATTATAAATATCATGTAAATGAGTTTTAATATTAAACAAAATCAAAGAAATATTAGGAGCAGTTTCGATAATAGAGCTTAAAGATTCATAATATAATGCTAACATATCTTGCAAACCATCTAATTTAAGTCTAGGATCTAAAACAAAAGCACATAAAAATATTTCAGGAATGTTTAAGAAATATTTTTCCCATTTTTCTTTCATTACATAAATACATTGAGATAAATAATTATCATTTGATTGAATATGTTCATTAAAAATACATGCAATATTACAACAATGTGTTAAAACTAAATGTGAAGTTGGATAATAAACACCGGATAATTGGTCACTAGCATCACTACAAACTTTTAAAATTTCACAAATACTAGTACATATATTCCATTGATTTGAAAACAAATAAATATCACGTGATTGAACATGTTGATGAAAAAACATACATAATAAATCTTTATATTCAAAAGTAGATAACAACAATTTGTAAGTAGAATTCCAACGAGTTGGGACGTCACGTGCAAACCGTTTAGGCTTCATACCATTTGTTTTGCAAAATTTTCTCCATTCTTTCATAACTTGAGGATGTGTCCATAAATAATGAATTGCACTCCTAATTAGTTGATTATGTGATCCTAAATTTTTAAGTCCATCTTGAACACACAAATTTAAAATGTGACATGTACACCTAATATGAAAAAATCTTCCACCTATCGATGGTTTACATATATCAATAAGCTCACTAATACTAGAGGTATTTGCACTAGCATTATCAAAAGAAATTGAAAAAACTTTAGAAGTTAGACCATATTCTTCTAAAATAACAAAGATAAGTTGTTAAATATTTTGTGCCGTGTGTGTTTCGTTAAAACATCTATATGCTAGCAATCTTTTTTGGATGTTTCAATTATTATCAATCCAATGACAAGTAATACCCATATACGAACAACTTTGCCAATGATCACTCCAAATATCGGAACACAGAGAAACTTTACTGTTTAAACTAGAAAATTCTTTAATCAATTTTTTTTGTTCTAAGACTAATTTTAAAAGTGTGTGTTTTAGAGTATTTCTTGGGATACGTTTAATAGAAGGATTTGCACTTGTAGAAAGCCAATTTTCAAAAGATAATTTATCACTAAAACTAAAAGAAAATTGTTCAATCGCACAAAATTTAACAGTTTCTTCTCTAAATCTAGATTCGTCAAATTTAAAAAGTTTAGATTCGTTACTATAAAATACCGCAAAGGGAGGACTAAAGGAATAATATTATTATTGGGATAAATTAAATTAGTGGAAAAATGATTAGGAATTTATTTAATCCTAACCTAGGGTTAGATTAATTCCTTTAGTTTATCAAGCGGACCCGGTTGTTTTCCAAGCCCGATCCACTTTTAGAACCGCTCGGTTTCCTCACGCAGGCGTTACTCGCATTTTGCATTGATTTTTCTCCCAAGCGTTAAATCAGCCGCACTCCTCTTCATTTCCAGCTGCGCCTTCTTTTTCCGCCGTCTCACCTTCTCATCGCCGACTCGCTCGCCTCCTCGTTCTTCTTCTTCTCTGCAAGGGGCACCAATCGGGTCGTCTTCGACTCGCCGGCTATGACGGCCGAATCGGAAAGGATAGGAGGGTCGAAGCTATGGCGGCGAGCGACGCTTCTCACCAGCGCCAGACCGACGAGCCGGGCGATGAAGGGTGCGCGATCGAAACTTGCACCGGCGACGGCTACACCTAGTTCTGCTCGGGGGGCAGAGTGTCCTGTCGGAAGCTGTGATTTTCTGCCGAAGCAAGGTAAGGCTCTGTTCATTCCTCGTTTTCCCTCGATCTCAGAGGAGATTCACTTGTGGACGAAGGCCTGCGGTGGTCTTCCCTTAACGAAGCTTGACTTAGCGATTTGGGCAGAAATTGGGAGCGTTGGTGGTCGCCGGTGAGCAGAGCCGCCAGATTTAGGTTCTGGTCCAAATAGGGCAGTGGGCTGGCCATCAGTGGGGAGTTGCTGTCGGAGAGATTCGGTTATCGGAAAAGCTTCAATTTCTGGTAAGCAAGCTCAATTCCCCTTCTTGTTCTGTGAATTGCCTTCGGTATGGATTTCATAGGTGATGCTATTGGGGTTTGGGCAGTGGTTTCGATCGGTAAACGGAGGGCTGCCGGATTTCGAGAATTTGCTGCCGATTTTGGTGTTTAGGTTGTCGGCGGAAGTTACAACAGCAAGGTAAAGCTGGTATCTTACAGTGGACAGGATTTTTGGTTGTTCTGTGACTTACCGTGACCTAATTTGGTTTGGGCAGGGGTCTCGAACGGTGGTATAGGGCAGAATTGGAAAGGATTTCCACCGGTGACAATTCTAGGGTTGGTAAGCTGACCTATGCTATCACCTTCATCTATTAATATTCTTGAATTAGAATTGTAAGTGTTGGCGGTGAAATTGGATGAGTATGGGTTGGTTGAAATGGTTGTAAATGATTATAGGTTAGCATACTTGTTAACCGGGAATGATAGATGTTAATTATAGAATTAATTGTAGTACGGGACAAATGTAATTTAAGGGTTGTGTTTATAAATTAGATTTATAACTGATTCTGTTGATGATACTATAAAATCAGGTGGGGGTAAAAAGGTTAAATCTTTATGAGATTAACTTTGTTAAGTTGAATATAGAATTGGATGAGGGAGTTAGCACTTTTGCTAATTGAAACCGATGGATTTAAAATAAATGGTCGAGTCTGGCTAATTGAGGTTTCTAAATTCGTATTCGATAAAGGGACGCGAATATGGAAGTGATAGAATAGTAAATTAAATATATCTGTTGTCATGTGCTAGAACTTAATGCATATTATGGTTTGTGTAGGACGTGGATACGAGGCAGGACCGCGGCCGTGAGGATTTTTATTATCACGAGCTTCTTATCAGGTAGGTAATTTCCTACTAGTCGGGTAGATGTAATGATTTCCAGATTTATACATAGATATGAACATGTTAGGTGTTCATATTGCCTTGACCATGCTCTGTTTATCGTATGCTTGAACTTATCGTTGATATATATGTGTGCTCGATTATTGATAACACATATTCCCTGGCATGATCTAGGAGTTATAGATGTGATGTAAGTAGGTCTAACTGTTTAGTAGGGTGTAGATGTTAGATTATGGAGGATGACCTAAATTGTAAATTTGGCAAAAAGGTCCTCTGTAGATAAGTATGACCCTAAATGTAGGACTCATTCCATACCTATATGTTACATATTTATTTACCAACCACGGGTTGTATAAATGGTCAGGTGAGTCGTGGACAGTGTGTCGCTACGGACCGATGGTCCTAGCTTGTCATGATCAGATGAGTATGACTCTCTACAGATGTAGAGTGTCTTGATCGATTGAGTGTGACTCTGTTGAACAGAGAGTCTATGGTAGATGTCCAGATGTGAGACAACACCCTCATGTCATTGCATGCATCACGACATCGTCTCCCTTGGGGTTGAGAGAGAGTCGTCGCAACATCCTCGCCTCCCAGTTACTTCGGAGGAGTAATCAAAGGTGTGAGCATAGCATTTGTTGTGTCGCACTCTACCATTATTGACGATGGTTGTTGGAGTTGCGTGCAGTTGTCCTGGGTGCGTGGCACTCGACCGCTCATTGGTAGTGTCTCGAGAGTAGGCGTGGCCCCCGTTAATGTAGCGAGCTCTTTACGCTCATATGCTACTTGATCATACTGCCCACTCGGCCACTCTATAGTAGTGGTTGGTATGAGTTGGGACAGTTGTCATGTCGTGCCACCTAGGCTACACTGGGGTCGTGGTAGCGAGTAGGGGTGAGCAGACATGACCATGCATCTTTGCATATGGTTATATATATATACATACCTGTCTGTATATATATATATATATATATATATATATATATATATATATATGGATGATGGTGATTCGTATACATACAGATACAGTCTATATGTATACTCATTTTGATGATGCATTTGTATGTACTATGCTTGTTACATTTGTTTGTACATATTCATACATGATACTGCATTTCCTGTATGGTAGTAGGCTGGTACTTATATACTTGTTGGTTATTCACGGTGATACCCTTGGATCATATTCAGGATATTGTGTGAGTTAGTGTTATTCTTTTATACCCTATGATGTGGTTATGTGCCCAGGTTGGATCAGGATAGAGTAGCTGACGGTCAGGTATGTCAGCATCGTTGTTGTTCAGTTTATTTAGTGTATGCATGCATATATACCTTTTATGCTGATGTATACCCGTTGTTCGAGTAGATTTAGACTGTTGAATGACATGTAATATTGATACATATATTTACATGTTTTCTCTGATTACCTGCTGAGTTTTACTCACCACCTCCGACCCTGGGTTTTTCTGTCGCCCAGGTAACAGGTAGACGCCTTTGTGACGACTTGGAGCTGCGCCGACCGATCCATCCCATCTCCATTTTTCCGATGTCTCCCGAGGAGTTTATTTTGTTTTTCTCTCTTATGGTTTGGACTTGTTTATGAGTTATGGATTTTGGTCATATGTCATGGACTCTTGTTTTGTTATGGACTCGTCGTGATGTCGTTGTTTTATTTATGGTTTTTGACTGTGGACTTGTCAGGTGGTGTACACCTGTATATTTTTGTTATGTATGTTGTGGGTATGCGCTCTTTATTTCCGCTGCTGTTATTTGTTATATATATTGTTGTTGTTGTGGGCCTACGGACCTTGTATTAACCCGAAATGTTGCCACGTACAGGGGAGATGTCGTCCGTTTGATTTTCGGCTCGGCATGCTCTCGGGACGTGACAGTTACCCCAACTCGATTGAGAAGAGAATGCCGGAATTTGAGTTTGAGAACGATCGATACCAATTTTCACCGGATGATTTCTCTTCACATGTGGAGTAAGAGTTTTGTAACCTCCTCCTTATTGAAATTTGTAACATTTCGAAAAATATTTGCATTTTTCTTGCATATCACCGAAATAGAGTGTTACTTTATCGAAATGTTTGGTGAAGATATCGGATGTCGGACGAGGCACTCGAGTTGGTCTTGTAGTCGTAGAATCCGTCATCGTACTGGATGTATTGCTCCTACTTTCTTGACTTTGATGATGATGACGTATTTGATATTCATCACCGAAAATATCAAGATCATAGTCACCGATATCGAATTGAGGTAAATCGTCGTCTTGCTGGAACTCGAACTCGGGCGGTGGTGGCATTATGCTCTTTCCCTTTCCTTTAGCACCGGCTGCACCCTTACGACTTGATCCGACTCCAGACATTTATAAAAATATGACTTAAGACTTGAGAGCAAATGAGGCAATGAGAATTAGAGAAGAGAAGTTGTGATTTGTGAAAAAATGAAAGGGAGTGGAGGAGAATTTATAGGAAAAAAAAGCATTAAAAATTTTTTTGCAACGCCCGACCCTCGGTGCAGGTCGGTGACCGGTCGATCAGATTATAACGAGCGAAATTGTGGTCGCTGATGATCAACTGCGAAAATTATCGTTCATTTTTTTTTAAATCACCGATTCGATTTTTTAAAAAACCGTGACCGGACCACCTATTAGGCGGTCCGGTCACGGGTCCGGGTCAAACCTGTTAACCCGGTTAATCGGACCGTTGACCACGGTCCGGTTCCGGATCGGGTCCGGGTCCGACCCGAATCTTGACCGGTCTATATAGATATTTGAATGAAGAGTCGTAAAAGATAAAGCTTTTAATATATACGAATATATAAAGTAATGGTAAACCGTAGGACGAGTTATAAAAATAAATAAATAAATTTTTCAATAAATGTCTATAAAGTGTAATATACAAAGTATTTTTTTAATTTATTATCGGTTATATATAGTTTAAATTTTTTTTTGGATAAAAATTATAATTATCAATTTAGTGATCTTAAACAATCTGTCTATAGTCATTAGGAAGAAAATAAATAATAAAAGATTCTTTTTTCCCTATAAAAAATAAAGATCAATCTTTATTACGTGGAAGTATCGATTCCTATGTGATTTATTAATGAATTTTAGAATAAAGGTTCTCCTTAAATTACGATAGTTTGGGACGAACGGACAGGGATCGTTAAATTAAAGAATTTCAAAAATTTTATCCCGTGAAAAACAATTTAAAATAAATATCTAGCGAAGTAAAATTTATTTAAATATAAATAAATTTTTATCTCGATCCGTTAGCTCCTCGGGTCTTCAACTAATTGACGCTGCGGTTGCGTATTTGCAGTTGCAGGCAAAAAGAGGAAAGCAGGCCTGTTCTGTGCTTACTATTTATATCAGTTCCGATAAATCCAAGCTTCGATCGCCTTCTCCGGGATCTCCCTTTCTGTTCTCACTCCTCCTCTGCCTCCATGGG
Source organism: Wurfbainia villosa (assembly GCA_025175895.1). Classification (NCBI taxonomy): domain Eukaryota; kingdom Viridiplantae; phylum Streptophyta; class Magnoliopsida; order Zingiberales; family Zingiberaceae; genus Wurfbainia; species Wurfbainia villosa. The sequence goes on from CM045999.1 coordinate 104,853,602, forward strand.
AGCGGACGGTTCCCCCCACGCCCACTCCTTCGCCGCCAATGGCTCCGCCCTTGAGGCTCCCGGCGGCGGCGGCGACCCCACCGACGCCGGCGCCGCCTTCGTGCTCGAGTCCAAAGGTGAGACCTTTCTCCGTCTCCCTGGCCCCCGCCGCCGCGATCGTGATTTCTCGCATCTCGATTTGATTCAATTGCGCGTGATTCGCCGCCGCCTCTGCAATTAAATCGGTCTCGAGTACCCTTGCCGCAGGCACCTGGTGGCACGCCGGCTTCCACCTCACGACGGCCATCGTGGGCCCTACGATCCTGACGCTGCCCTACGCGTTCCGGGGCCTCGGATGGGGTCTCGGATTGGCGTCGCTGACGGCCGTCGGCGGCGTCACATTCTATGCGTACGTTCTCATGTCCAGGGTCCTCGACCACTGCGAGAAGCAGGGCCGGAGGCACATCCGATTCCGAGAGCTCGCCGCCGACGTCTTGGGTAGATTACAGACGTTGTTTACACTGTCTTTTTGTTTTAATTAACTGTGAATTTACTTGATCTTACTTATCTCTTTGCTTATCTATTTTCCCCCTTTTTGGGTGCGATAGGGTTCGGCTGGATGTTCTACCTTGTAGTATTCTTTCAGGCGGCCATCAACACTGGAATAAGCATCGGATGCATCTTGCTTTCAGGGGAATGCCTCAAGGTAGATTCGCTTAGCTGCCCCCTGTTCCTTTTGCTTCTCTTGGCGATAGAACTTCTCGGGTTCATCTCTTTTTGTCTCTATCTTTTTCGTTGTATTTGAATGTTCTTCGTGATAAACTAGGAGCTTCTTTTTCTTTTCTTTTTTTTTTCCTTCTCGAGACGACGGTCATTGAATTCAACCTCATAGTTTATACATGGATGTCAATATTTTAATGACCTTCTATCTTGTTCTTATTCAATATGGAATTTACTTGAATTGATACGTCATTACTTAGTTGGCATTAAAGTTCAAAGTTTAAAGCATTCAACAAATTTGCCTTTGTTTGTAATAATCATATTGTGGAAGCCATTGATTAGGAGTTCGAGAAAGAAAAATTTACTTGTCGAGTTAACATTTTTCCTCTACTAACATCTTTCGCTATTTTGTCCTTCATGGAACTCGGCTAAATTTGTTGGAGTGAGAAGATCATGTATTCCAGTCTATCTCCTAATGGTCCCTTGAGGCTGTATCACTTTATCATCATGGTGACGGTGGTGCTGATACTTCTTTCTCAGCTGCCATCTTTCCATTCCCTTCGGCATTTCAACCTAGCCTCACTGATTTTAAGCTTGGCATACAGTGCTCTTGTCACAGGGGGTTGTATTTATGCAGGTTATTTTCACCATGAATCATCCTTGGCTTTTAATTTCTTGCCTGGTCTTGCTACTGAATGCTCTACCTAAGATTATGCAATCTTGTTGTTCCATAAGGACATATATACTTGTCATCAGATGCAAATAATATGTTTTTTTTTCCCTATTTGCAACCAGATTGATATTTAAAGAATTTGAAGTGGAACTGAAAGGTATTTACACAAGAATTGGACGGGATGGTTCTCAACCAAGTAATGTTTCAAACAAGAAAAGAAAACCACATGTTTCAGTTTAAGGAGAGGTGGTGGTTAAACACAGACACAATCCAGAATTGTTTATGTTTAGTAAGGATAATTCATAGAGCTGTCCTCCCATTACGAGGACAGTGTTAAAGATGTCTGTCTCACCATTGTACAAGGAACTCAACTTTAAGCAAGCAAGCATAAACACAAAAACGGTTAATGCTTACCAATTTCTATTCGGCAACTTCTTGAAGCATGTAAGATTTCCCTTTTCTTTTCCATTACCTGTGTCCTGCCACATGATAGCATGACTAAAATTAAGGTGGCCCTGGCAGTTTTTAAATTCAACGGTCCTAAACCTCGATCAATTTTAGCTACCGGAATTTACTTCTAAAGTATTAGTCGATAGTGAAGAAAGGATTTAACATAACACTAGTTCATGCCAGATTATGTTAAAATATCCTATGACATGGTTAGCATGTTTGGCTACCAATGATCAGAGATAATGTTCGAATTTTTGTTATGAGAGGCTTTCCAAATGATGTCCATATTGCTCAACCTTTGTTCAATAACTTCCAAAACCAAATAACTGCATCTTTTATCTGTCTAATTACTCTGCTTTTTTTTTATCAGGTTACTCTAAAAATGCTCCTGCAAAGGACTATTCATTGGACTCGTCAAGTATACATCGTACCTATAATGCCTTCACATCCATCTCTATTTTGGCTTCTCTTTATGGAAATGGAATATTACCAGAAATTCAGGTATGTTGACAGAAGCATGGGTATTCAAAGATAACTATCAAGCTATTACTTCTGTTTCAAGATAGATTTCATCGAACCTGATATGATCCATGAACTTTGTATATCAAGAAATTTTATCCATTCAAAGACTTGGATGCAAATTGATCTTGGTCGTTCCTTATGAGTTGCAATTGCTTGTTTGAATGGATAATTTCTGTGATATGTTGCCCTCTCTCTCTTCAGGTTTCTAATTGAGATTTTTTTTCCCTCTTCATTGAACAAACCATAAAACATGGGATCAAAAACGCTGAATAAATAGCAAGAGAGTGTATTGTATCTTTGCAATCGCTTTTGGGACTTGTAACTTGGGATTTTGTTAGGGAGTTTACCAGGCTTTTAACTGCCATATGAAGTTAAATATCGAGTGGATATATTTATAACATTACCTTGGCAAAATGTGCTTAAATAAAAAAAAGAGTAGTGCTTAAGTTTTTTCATTTTTTTTTTTTTTGGAAAGTATCATTTAGCTTAACTGGCTATTTGCTAAATGACTGAACTTCACCAACGATAGGACTTGAATGTAAAAGCTATTTCCCAATTCGTTTAATAGAAATACACTGTAGTTGTTCATCAACGCCTACTGATCCTCTTTGTAGCCCTTTAACATTTATTACTGTTTCTCTCTAATGGCTAAGCTAGCAAGCCTTATTTGCAGGCTACCTTGGCACCACCAGCCACTGGGAAGATGGTGAAAGGCCTCGCGTTGTGTTACACGGTGGCCGTCTTAACATTCTACTCAGCTGCGGTGTCTGGTTACTGGGCATTCGGAAGCAAAGTAAGCTCCAACGTTCTTAACAGCTTATTGCCAGACTCAGGACCTTCCTTGGCCCCTATATGGCTACTCGGCGTCGGGGTTGTCTTTGTGCTCCTGCAGTTATTTGCTATCGGCTTGGTAAGAGCTTATAAACTACCTGTTCTTTTTTGAAAGCTCTTTGATTCTTCAGTGCCCATCATCTGTTCAAACTTTAGTTAACTTCAAGATTGAAGATAAATTGTTCAGAACTGCCAAAACTTGATGCATTTGTTGAGGAACAGACAGATTGTTTATTTGTTTTCTGTTTTGGCACATTTACGTCATGCTTGAATTGTAGGTCTACTCTCAAGTTGCTTTTGAGATCATGGAGAAGAACTCAGCTGACACGAGGCATAGCAGGTTCTCTAAAAGAAACCTTGTGCCTCGGTTGATCCTCAGAACTCTCTACATGGTCTTTTGTGCTTTCATGGCTGCAATGCTCCCATTCTTCGGCGACATTGTAGCTGTTGTAGGAGCGATCGGCTTCATTCCTCTTGATTTCATACTCCCCATGCTTCTGTACAACATCACAATTGGCACTTCAAAACGCTCCGCAATTCACTGGCTCAACATCTGCATCATGATCGTCTTCACTGGAGTTGGCATCATGGGTGCATTCGCTTCGATCAGGAAGATGATCCTCGATGCTGATCAGTTCAAGCTATTCAGTGATAATGTGATGAACTGATGGAAAATAAAATTTAAACATGTATTTAAAACTCTAGCAAGCTCGCAACTTGAGCTGTCTTATAGAATGTATTCCAAATGAATCATTTATATATGTGCCAATCTGAAGCATGCCCCTCCTCCTTGTACAAAAAAACCATTTATTTCTCTCTCTCTCTCTCTCTCTCTCTATATATATATATATATAAATTTTCTCCAGCGCGACAAAATTCTTCGCGCCCGTCCGCTCCACTCCAACCCCGCGTCCATCCGCTCAACGCCGCCATGCCGTCCGGTCACCACCGGCTGTCGGACCGGGCGCGATCGACACGCGACTCGCCGGCGGTCCGGTGGGGATCGGATTCCGGCCGGTTAGCGACCGGAATCCAACGCAAACCGATCGGAAATGACCGATTCATGCGGCCGACAGTGGCGCGACCACTGTCGGTCGCGATTGGGTTGGATTCCAGTCGAATCGCGGTCAGAATTCGAAGACAAACGGACCGACAACCGACGCCAGCCCGTTCGACGTCGGATTTCAACCGCAATTCTGCCGGAATCCTGCCCGATCGCGGTCGAAATCAGCTGCCCGATTCTGGCAGCCGATTTCCGCCTCGATTCGGCCGGCCGAGTATACCGGAGAGACCGACGTCGGCTGTCGGTCCGTCCGACGCCGGATTTCGACCGCGATTTAGCCGAAATCCGGCCCGATTGCAGCCGGCAATGACCACGCCACTGCCGGCCGCGCAATTCAGTTGTTTCCGGTCGGTTTGCGCCGGATTTCGAGTGCTAACCAGCTAAAATCCGAGCTCCACCGATCAGCCGACGAAGTCGCTGCTGATCGCGCCGGATCGACGACACGGCGCGACGACGACAGAACGCTATTTCTCTATAAATATATATATATATATATATATATATATATATATATATATATATATATTTACGGGAGCACAAGAAATTATCGCACTTGAGATCAACCTCGATATATATATATAGAGAGAGAGATAGAGAGAGAGAAATGATCTCCTGGGCGACGATCTCCTGCGCGTCCGTGCGCTCCACGTGTGAGCCATGCACAGTGTTGGCGTCGCCGCCGCACCGTCCAACCACCGTCGGTCGTCGGACCGGGCACGATCGACGCGCAACTCGTCGACGGTCCGACGGGGCTTGGATTCCGACCGATTAGCGCCCATAATCCGACGCAAATCGATCGGAAATGACTAAAACATGCGGTCGACAGTGGCGCGACCACTGTCGGCCGTGATCGGGCCGGATTCTGGTCGAATCGCGGTTGAAATCCGGCTAAACGGCCGGACCGACGTCGTCCGTCCGCTATACTCGATCGGTCGATTTGCTTACGATCCAGATCGTGGCGGAAATCGAGCGCCATAATCGGGCGCTCGATTTCGGCCGCGATCGGACTGGATTCCGGTCGAATTGTAGTCGGAATTCGGCGGCGGACGGATCGGCAGCGTGACACTGAATTCCGATCGCAATTCGGCTAGAATTTGGCCTGAACGCGACCGACATTGACCACACCACTGCCAATCGCGTGTTTTAGTCATTTCCAACCGATTTGCGCCAGATTCCGGGCGTTAACCAACCGGGATCTGAGCCTCGTCGGACCGTCGACGAGTTGTGCATCGATCACGTTCGGTCCGACGGCCGTCGGCGATGGTCGGACGGCACGACAGCGACGTAGACACCGCACGTGAGTCGACGTGGAGCGCACATAAACGCAAAAGATCAAATATATATATATATATATATATATATATATATATATATATATATATATGAAAGAGGTGATCTCTCTTATATATATGCAATTATTAAATCGACAAGAGAATGACTATTGATGGAACAAGGAACAAGAGCATCTCAAATTTGCTCCCTCTGCGACGTTTATTTGTTCTATTTCAACCAGAATTTAACACTTGTTTAATGCAACGGTTAATCTTCCTTTTATATCTCATTCTCTTTCATCTTCGTCTTTCGCTTGGTAAACAAAATCTAGCAGATAGAAGACAAAAACACATTCACTCTCAGAAACAGAAAAACAGCTTCTCAGTGGCTACAGGGAACGATTTCCACGAGTAACACGCTGTGAGCAAGAATCGATTCTTCTTATTTTTTTATTGCGACAGGAAGGAAAATTCGCGATTTTTTATGTATTTTCCCCTACTTTTGAAAATAATAATAATAATAATAATAATTAAATTCTCTTCTCTGTGCCGACTGTGCTTTCCTGTTTCGTAAACATCAGCCGACTTTTCATGATCGGGAATTTCTTTGGTCGGAATTAATTTCCATTTTCTTAGCAAAGAAGCTACAGAAATCATAAAGCGAAACAAGAAATTTAGCAATCGGTACTAGAACAAGCTGGACAAATCGGCCTCGAAGTCCAGCTCTTGGAGCATCCAGTCCGTGTCCCAAGAAGGCCAATTCACATCGGAATTACCTCCGGCGGCGCCGGCCGCCGGCGACGGCAAGGTCGGAGAGGGCCTGCTGATGCCGCAATTGCTGTTATCCGGAGTCGTCGGCACCATGTCCTCTGTTTTAACTCTGAGCTCGGTCGGGAAGTCCGAGAGCAAGCCTCGGCTCCGCTGCTGCCCCGCCTCTGGAAGGCAATTGTGCTCGCCGTGGTAGATGACGCGGAAGAGCAGCGGGTCGCCGTCCGATCGCTGCACTTGCTTGGTCGCCGGGCAGCCGTGAGTCGCGCGATGACTGCACCTGAAGTAGCATCTGCAAAGAGAACGATCGAAAAAATCCCATCTTTTTTCATCACTCTGTTTTCTTGCTCCACAATTTACAGAAAAATTACAATCTCGATCGAGAACGATGGTTCTTAGCAGACCTCGGGTGCTTGGCTCCGAGGATGTCCTTCTGCCCATACTTCCTCCAGCTACAGCCATCGCCGACGGGGGATTCGACCCCTTCAGCGGCGCCGGAATCCACTCGCACTTCTGTCGTCCACTTGGGCATTATCTTCCTGCCCACAAACACGCATATTTTTTTTGCAAATTAGTGCGAGTATACATCATCTGTCTCGATCGGATCGTACCTCTTCTTGCGAATCTTGCCGGTGGAACGAAGGAACTCTCCGGCGACCACCGGGTGGCTCGACTTGACGAAGGAAATCGACTTGTCTATTGCCGTAAGCATCTCCTGCAGCAGCATATGGCAGGATTCGCTAGCAAAGTGAAGAATGAGCTCGGCTTCCACCAGCCTCCCCAGTTCCTGGAGTCGAGCGAGCTCGTCCAGTAGCAGGCCTCGCTGTTCCTTCCCCAAGCCTTTCTCCATTACTCGTTTCGGAAAAATCTGAGTACGAAGCAAAAAGAGAACGGCAGGTCTTATAGGAAGGCCCAAGAAGTGCGGAAAGCTTGACTGAGCTTCTCGCTCACTTGGACGGCGCGATCATTTTCATCGCCGTCGTCGTCGTCGTCTTCTTCTCCTTCCACACCATCCGAAGACTGGCCTTTGGTCCCGAGAGATGGTTGATTGCTCCAAGATTTGACTGTGATTATATCGAAATCGTGGGTGACAGACAAGCGACAATAAAGATAGTCGTTGGAAGATGCCAAGCTTCAGAATCTTCAAACCAGTGAGGGACTGAGATCGACAGGTGGGTGGCCGGAAGCGAAGTGGCTCATCGTTCAACTTCAGCCCCACTGCTTACGTACTTGGGCATATTTTCATAAAGGCTCACATATCTTTCTATAATTTCCAAAGGTCTACTTTTTTAAATTTATTCATCAATTTTATAAATTTTAAAAAATGCCCACCTTCAATTTAAAATAATAATAATAATAATAATTTCACTGTACTCCTGTGATTCCTTAAAATGCTTTGGGTTCGTATCGAATCGATAATTTTACGCTATTGAATTTCCTTTAAATTTATTCATGTTATTTTTTTTCAATGATCATCAAATATATTTTTTTTATCAAAATTACTTGATGATAACTTTAAAATTTTTGTAATTTTAAATGCGCCCTTTTGCAAATCATTGTTTGGAGTTTTATTAAATACAAATAGACAAGGTTTAGCAATGGATAATTGAAACAATTCTTTGGTCAAATGTTTGAACCGTCAACGTTCAAATGGATGAAGCTCGAAGATGTGACATATATATATATATATATACACACGTTCCCCTTCTCCTGCGCGCAGGGTCAATGCGTGATATTGTTCATCAAAGCATGATGAACAGTGAAATCACTGTTCATCATGCTTAAGCGCGCAGGGTCGCGCATTGACCCTGCGCACAGGAGAAGGGCCTTCTATATATATATACACTGTCGGCGTCGCTGTCGTGCCGTCCGGTCACCATCGGATCGGACCCGATCAACACGCAACTCGTCGGCGGTTTAGTGGAGCTCGGATTCCGATCGATTAGCACTAGAAATCCGACGCAAATCGACTAAAAATGATCGAACCACGCGGCCGGCAGTGACGCGACCACTGACGATCGCGACGGCCTGATGTCGTCAGTGCGAACCGGCGTCGATGGACCGGCAATGACGCCATCCGTCGGCATAATCGGGCGATTGTCTACCGGTCGAATCGCGGTTGAATCGGCCCAGACCGGCAACCGATTTTCGGCCGTCGGGATTCGACCGAATCCGACGACGGACGGCCGACGCCGATCGCCGATCTCTGATATAATCGGCACTCATTCTACCGCTAACCGACAATCGCGGCGGACCACCGCCATAATCAGCGACCAATTTACGTCATGCGGCAGATTTCAATCGATTGATCGAACCGACGACGATGACCAACAATCGACGTCGGCTCGTCCGCCGCCGGATTCCAACCGCAATTCGGCCGGAATCCGACCCGATCGCGGCGTGACGCGATGAATTTCCGATCGTTAGCGTCGGATTCCAGCGCTAACCGATCAACCGAGCCCGGCCGTCGCCGACGAAGTTCGCTGGCCGATAGCACTTTCGGCCCAATGCACGGTGATCGGACGGCGCGGTGGCGACGCCGACAGTGGCACGGGGTCGACGTGGAGCGAACGGGCACGTAGGAATGGATCGCGCAGGAGAATATATATATACAGAGAGAGAGAGAGAAGATACACTACTTACCTTACGCTGCGCGTCCGTGCGCTCTACGCGAGACCCACGTTGGAATCCAGCGTCGTCGCCGCGCCGTTCGACCACCTCTGGTCGTCGGATCGAGCGCGATCGACGTGCAATCGGCTGGCGGTTCGACGGAGCGAGTTTCCCGGCCGGTTAGCGGTCGGAATCCGACGCTAAACGGCCAGAAATTACCAAAGATCGCGGCGCGGCACGCCCTATATTTGGTCGGCCGCGATTCGACCGTCGGTCGGTCGAATCACGGTCGAAATCGACCGCCAGAATCGGGCGTCCGATTTCGCTGTGATCGGGTCGGATTCCGGCCGAATCGCGGTCAGAATCCGACGCCGGATGGGTCGGCGTCGGCTGCCGGTCTGTCCGCCGCTAGATTCCGGCCGCGATTCGGTCGAAATCCGACCCGATCACGGCCGACAGTGGGTGCGCCACTATCGGCGGCGTGATTTGCTAATTTTCGACCATTTAGCGCCGGATTCCAAGTGCTAATCGGCCGAAATCCAAACTCCGTTGGACTGTCGGCGAGTTGCGTGTTAAGCGCACGGGCCGACATCGATGCTAGATTCCGACGTCGACGCTAAATTCCAACTTGGGCCTCACGTGACACTAGATTCCAGCGTGAGTCCCTCCACCTCCGAATTGTTTTAGCAACCTCAAGTTGTGCTTTCACAATACTTGCTTTTACTTCCTCACTTTCCTTTTTAGTTGAAACCAATAATTGAATGGAGTCCTGTGTTTTCTTCGACTCTTCCAAACCATCTGGCAGTTTGTTTTCCGCGCTCTCAGATTCTTGATTTAACTTTGATTCCATATATGATGATAGTTCAGCTTTGAGATTGAACAATAAAGAAGATGCAGTCTCCAGTTTAGACTTCAGATCTTTTGTCAACGAAAGTTGATGGTTAAGTTGCTTCACCTCTTCCTCAGCATCCTTTAGTGATGCACCAATCCTATGTTCTTCTGCTTCGAGATGTGCCGCATGGGCCAACTCTAGTGATTCATTTAATGCGATGAGTTCAAGTGTCAGTTCCTCGGCTGGCTTCTCAATCTCCTTTACTGTATAAGTAGCATTTTTTAGTGCCACATCTCTTTCATTAACCAAGGAGTTATACTCTCCTCGTAAAGATTCTAGCTCAGTGTTTACAGTCTTCAATTCTGCAACTGCTGCTTCATGCCTTGTTTTAGCAACCTCAAGTTGTGCTTTAGCGGCAATTGACGGCGCGGCGGTGATGCTCTATATATATATATATATATATATATATATATATATATATATATATATATATCCTGAGCGACGCGATTTGCGCGTCCCGTGTGCGACGGCGAAAAATGCACAGTAATATGCGTTCGATGCCACTCACAACGGCCGACCTCTCATCGGATTCCGACCACGATTCGGTCGGAATCTGACGGTAGTCCGATCGGAATCCGACCGTGATCCGGCCGACGACCGCAATCGCGGTCGTTTCCGATCGGATTCTGATCGCAATTTCGGTGTCGGCCGGATCGCGGTTGGAATCCGACCGCGATCCGGCCGACACTGGAGCTCGGTCAGATCGCAATCGGAATTCAGCCGGGCGACGATGAAATCGTGACGAGAAATGTTACTATGCATTCCTCATTCATCATTCAATCGCGATGATCGGACGGCTGAGAATCCGTCGCACAGGTGGGCGTCGAAACGATGCGCGCCTGTGCGCGTGCAATGTTGTGAACAGTGATTTCACTATTCACAATAATTGCGGTGAACAATGATTTGCACAGGCACGCAGTGTTTCGACGCCCACCTTTTATATATATATATATATATATATATATATATATATATATATCCTGAGTATTTGTGAATGCGCGCCACGTGAGCGACGAATGGAAAATGCACAGTAATCATGTCACGCCGCCGCTCAAAATCGTAGGTGGGAGGCTGAATTCCGGTTGGAATCCAGCGGCGGTTCAACCAGCACCGGAGTCCGATTGGATCGCGATCAAATTCTGACCGAATCGTGGTCGAAAACGACTTCAATTGCGATCGCTAGTGGCCGGGTGTATTAGCGGCCGCAATTATAGCCGTTTTCAGTCAGAATCTGGTTGGAATCCGATCGCGATCTGGTAGGACTCCGGTGTCGGTCGAACTCCGGTGTCGACTGGATCGCAATCAAATTTTGACTGGAATCCGATCGGCCGCTGACAAAATTGAGTTGCGGGCGGAAGAAATCACGGCAGAGGAAGCACTGTGCATTTCTCATTTACTGTGCAATCGCGATCGATTGAACGACGGAGAAATCGTCGCGCACGAGGCCGCAGAGAACGATGCTCAAGATATCAAACTCGTATATATATATATATATATATATATATATATACAGAGAGAGAGAGATTTGATCTGCTACGCGACGTTACGTTACGTTGCATGCTCGTGCGCGCAGCGATCTCGATCGTCCATCGCGCGTTGCGATTAAGAAATGCACAGTGCGCTGCCACCCGACCCACGACCGTTGTCGGTATCGCCGCCGCACCGTCCGGCCGCCTTCGGCCACCGAACCGGGTGCGTTGGAAGGGCACCTCGCCGGCGATCCGGCCGGGCTCGGCGTCCGGCCGGGCCGCCCGATCGGCCAAATCCGGCCGTCGCGTCGATAGTGCGTGTCGTGATTCGACGCGCGATTCGACCGAATCGCGGCCGATTTGCACCGGCTTCGGTCGTAACCCGGCCGAGCCGAGCCAACTGATCCGGCGAGTCGCTTCAACGCGGTCCGGCCGGAGTGGAGGTCGAACCAGCGGGCGGCGAGGGTCGAGCGCGGAGTCGAGTGCATGCGTGCATTCCTCAATCGCTGCTTAATCGAGCTGAGATCGATGTGTGCCGCCTTGATGCGTGGCGATCAAATCTCTCCCTCTCTCTATATATACATGACATTTTTATGTTGCTCGACCTTCTAAATGGGCGTCCAATATGAGCGCTCATCACATGAACAATAATTTTATTTTTTATTTGTGAATATCAATAGACACCTTTATTATTCATCGTTCGATTCTTTATGCACTATAGTTTAATTCTTAAATCCTAAAAAAATTAGATGATGGATAATGAAAATGTTGCTTATGAATTAATTGTGTAGGATCATATTTCTATATATATATAAAGAAATATTATCATGCACAATTTATCCGTGAGTCCTCATGAGCATATTCATTATTCATTGTCTAATCATGCGTGAACACCTCTATTATTCATCGTCCGATCCCTTAAGGTTTAAGAATTGGACGATCATGCATATCTGATCGGACGATGAATGATTAAGGTGTTCACGATTTTATATCTATATATATATATATATATATATATATATATATATATATATATATATATATATATATATATATATATATATATATTCTTAGCGTCGAGATTGTACACACCTATACATGTTCCTTTCACAATACAGTGATTTCATTACGTTATGCATAGTAAAATCATTGTACACCTACAAAGAGAGAGTGCACACGGGCATGCACAGTCTCGGGGTATATATATATATATATTCACCAACATGTACAATTGTAGGGTGTGGCTTCTCTATGCGTCGTCCCATGTTCACTATTGAGAAGCGTATCTCACATGAGAGTACTTACCGTTGACTGCTACATGGTCATGCTAGATGGTAGAGAGAAATTGTGAGCTGCTTGAGCTTTAGTCTGAAGATCATTGTATTTTTTTTTTTAATATTAGTTCGATTAATTTTAAATTTTCAAACTAAATTGTGCGATTAATTAATCTGAGGCCATTTTGTAAAAAAATTAACTCGAATAATTTATAATACTTGACTCCACCACTAGCCGTTGATGCAAGGGCATCTCATAATTCGAATCTTTTATATCTTTTGAAGGGGGTCGGGCTGTGAATTCCTTCGTGATCGCAGCGTGTCGTCGTCACTATTTAAGATTTCGTTAACCTTTTCAATTTAGTTTTAAAATTTTGATTGTTTAAGAAATTTTTATTATTTGTGTTTAGTTTAAGAAATTATTATTATTTTTTATTTGAATTTTTTCCTTTTTCTAGCATATTTAAGCATAGACTTAGATTGTTGTAATTCATATATTTTGATTTTGATTAATAAAATTTACTTTGATTTCATTTAACCAAGAGGTGAAACATAGAGTTATCAAACGGACCGATCCATGGCGGGACGGATCAACCTATCGTAAATTCAATATTTAGCGGAGAGGGGCGGGCCAACTCGTCATCTCAGAGGGTTGAGAAATCTCCAACCCAACCCAACCCAATCTAACTCAAGACGGGTTACAGATTAGACGGGCCAACCCGCAGACTCAAAAATAAAAAAAATATATCTAAAATTACTAAGACATTGAGGACTTAGATAATGATTGGTAAAGCAAGTGGAGTACCATGATTAAAAAAATAAATATTTGAAATAACTAAAATCTTATAATTGAGATTCAATTATCAACCTACAGAGTTGAGTACCGATATTTTTAATTTATTTCTAATGTTCCAAAATATCCAAATTTTGATAATATGTAAATATAAATTTTTGCTCCTACAAATAGAGATTCAATTGAGATTTCCTAACCCTCATAATTATTTGATTTTGATATGACATTATTTCCTAAATTGATTAGAATAGTAGTGACAAGATAATATAAAACAATTAGAGTATACAAAAAAAATTAGAGTACTTCATCAAATATTCTTTTGTTCTTTCCTCTTAACTTCTTTTATACTTTGTTGAAGTGTATGTGTGATATAAAAAGATTGTAATGGTGAAAATTTTATCTTTTTAATATTAAAATATTAGTCAAAAAATTTATACAATTTTATTTTCACACATTCTATCTTTTGACATTTCTCAACCCACAGACCAACCCGTGCCCAAGGCGGACCGACCCGTCTAGACCCGCAACCTGCACGGGTCGATCCGTTTAGGCCCGCTAAAATGACGGGTTGATAAAATTTTAACCCAATTCGTTTAAATTATTTGGCGGGGCGGGTCAACTCGATGAGCCCAGCCCAACTTGACAACTCTAGTGAAACCTCTCCATTTGCAAAGTCCCTTCTTCTTCCTTTGATTCTCTCTCCTTATTTCTCTTCTAACTTCGTCCGTGGAAAGTTTAGTGCTCACCTCGCTAATCGGCCAGTGTCGCCACGTCTTTCAATCGTGTACACTATATATATATCTATATATATAATTTTCTTTGATTCGTTTAACCAAGAGGTGAAACCTCTTCGTTTGCAAAGTCCCCTCTTCTTCCTTCGATTCTCTCTCCTTATTTCTCTTCTAACTTCATCCGTGGAAGGTTTAGTGCTCACCTCGCTACTCGGCCAATGTCAGCCGCGTCTTTCAGTCGTGTATATATTATATTATGCGCGCCTATGAGTGCTTGCCGATGTGGCGCTGCCACTTTGTTTTGTCGTTGTGACCCATGCCTCGCCTCACATTTCTTTTTTTCCTTCGGTTTGGTTTTTTGTTTTTTGCTTTACCGTCGCGATCCACGCCTCCCCTCTTTCTTCTTCCTACCTTGGATTTTCTATCCGCCTCTACTCTTTCTTTATAATTTTCTTTCTGCGCCAAATTTTCTTCCTGCGCTGGGTTTTCTGCCCGCCTCTCCTCTTTCCTTTTCTTTCTGCGCTAGGTTTTCTTCATGCGTTGGGTTTTCCTCGCCTCCCCTCGTAGAGCTCCTGCCGTAGCAGATCCAATCTCTGGCCACGTGTTGCAGTCGCGAGCAGTCCCTCGCCACGTCAGTCTCGTCACAGGTTGGAATTCCCATCGCCCTCAAGTTCGCCTCCCCGCGCTCCGAACCTCGCTGCGTCAGTCTTGTCGTAGCCCGTTGTCTCCCTTGCCCTCGAGCTTCGTGTCCCCGCGTTACACCTCTTGTTGCGCCATCTCGAGCAGCCCCTCATCGCGTCAATCTTGCCCCAGGCCGCTTTCCCCTTCGTCGGTCTCATCACATACCTCCATCCCCTCGCTGCCAATGTACTAAATTTTTTATGGATAAACAGATGCAATGTTACAAATCTATGCTATGTAAAAATCTTTTGTAGTCTATCAAGAGATTTATAATTTTGTAGGTACTTTGAGGTTTAACAGGGAACATGCAATATGCAGAAAAACTTCTGAGAGAGTTTTTTACCTTTAGAGATTTTACTAGTACACTACAGACTTTTGATAGGGAGTTATTTACTGATATTGGTAGAAACTTTCAAGTGGATAAAATCCTAGATTTGGTATTTCAAGTGTATGTGCCCAAATATTAAGATGATAAATTAATTTCGCTTTTTAATTTTTATAATAGATGCTTTTGTTCATCTTTGAAGGCACTGTTCATTGTTACTTTAAAAAAAAATAGAACTCTCAATTCTACGATATTACATCATTTATGCTCTACAATCTGGAAGGCAAGATAAAATAGTGAAATCCTTTTATCTATTCCAAAATCGTGAAGATTGGATGTGTTGATTTGGTTGGTCTTTCTAAGCTATCTATCTCATGATTTTCATAGCTATGTGCATACATTTATAGGAAAAAGCAAATGATGCAATTGCATGTGTTCCAAGTATGGAGGATGAAGTGAACCATTTATTTGATTATCTGTCAGCATTATATTTGTTACTTCTAATAAAATATCTTGAACCAATATCTAGTTCTATTTTGCTTGACATATTTGTTATCTGGATCAATTTTTTATCTTCACATGATTGTTTAAGTTTTGCTTTATCATGCACTACACTAAGAGCATCTACAATGCTTGGTTAATGGGGTGTTATAACACTCCAATGGTGTTAAACACCAATATGAAGGGGTGTTATAACACCCCTTCATTTGAACGCGTTCAAAACATTGAACGCGTTCAAATGATCGTATGGGCTAGGCGACCTTGGCCCACTTACATGTATATTTTTATTTTTTTAATTATAAATATTAAAAAATTTGAATAAAATTTTAAAAATAGTAAAATTATTTAAAAAAAATAAGATTATTATTAATAATAATAATAATAATTTTAAAAATATTTTTAAATTTATTTATTTAATATGATATAATTTTAAAAGGATTGAGTGGAGTGTGGGACCCGTAAGTAATTATTGTTAATGTTAAAAGGAATGTGGATGAAAAAATATATTGTTATAATGAGTATGTGGCAGTGGACCCCATACTTTTTTATGAGGTGGAGGATGTTATAATGGATAAGGGTTGTGGATGCTCTAATATATATTCTTTTCCTTTTAATTTATTCAGTCAGTGTTTTCGCAGTTTCATATCAGTGGCATCTCTACTATAATACCCATATTGCATTATGATTTAAACATTTTGGCTAGAATTAATAGTCTATGCTTCTTTCATATCATTGTGAGTTTTTCCCTTTGTTAAGCATAGTAGACAACACTGAAAAATCAACAATCCTTTAAGTGGAAGTTGAAAGGTTTTGCATTATTAGAGTTGTCTTCCTGTTTCAATGTTGATTTATCTACTTTATTGAAGAACACATGACTTTTAGGATAACTCTTTCAAGATATCAATACTCTCGCATATGCTTTTATTGCAAATTAAGTGTAACAATTATATTGTGTGCAGAGCTTTTTTAGCAGATGAACCCTTAAGAAACATGTGCTTTTGTTTCAAATAGCTAATACTTGAAGTGGTCCATGTTAGGAACGTTGCACCCGCTAGAGGGGGAGGTGAATAGCATTGTCATCGCTCGATGGAATTCGATCACGTGTTTATTACAAAACTTGTTATACGCAGCGGAATAAACAATAATAAAATAAATACAACAAGAACACAAGCACAACACAAGGATATAACATGGTTCGGAATCGAATGATTTATACTTCACGGATCGAGCTCAAACGAGCTCTAGCGATGCGTACACACACCACTAATCCAATAAACTCCTTCTTGGAACAATCCGGAGGTGGAGAAACCTCGTACACGTGATTACAAAAGTAATACAATAAGAATACAAGCAAATGCAATAATGTATTGCAATACAAGTAAAGAAAACAACTTTACAAGAGCTTTTGATTGCTTGCTTTTGGTTGCTTGAATAATAGCATTGGAGACCCTGAATTACACTAACAATTCGCCCCAAAAGCTCCCAAGAACCGCTGCCAAATCCCTCCTCCACGAGCTCCATTTAAAGCTGCTACCTGGGCTAGATTTCGCCTATCAGTCGACTGCTCGGGACCATCAGTCGACTGTTGTCACTATTGTCGTAAGACAACGACTAGATCCATGCTGGAAAATCCAACGGATACACCATCAGTCGACTGATCATACCTATCAGTCGACTGATGTCTCAATCAGTCGAGTGGTCGGGCCGATCACTCGACTGGAGAACCTTCTATACCCGAGATCTCGGACATCAGTCGGCTGATCACCAGATCAGTCGACTACTCAGGCCAGCAGTCGACTGCCCACCTCTGGCAGTCGACTGCCAGGGCACTTCTCACAGTCAAACTCTAGTTGACTCATACCAATCGACTGACCCATGGTCTCAGTCGACTGATACACCTCAAACATGAGGTTTTAACCCAAGTATGGTGCCCCCATACTTGCTAGACCACCCTTAGCCTAGACCTAAGTCTTCTAGCCACCTCTGTCAGCCTCGCGCCTATCGGATCCCTCCAAGTCATCCATGACTTGTTCATCCATATGCTAGCCTTCAGGTGTTTCCATCAGCTATTGTCATGCTAACGGTGTCTACACCGCCAAGGCACATTGGACTTACGCTGTCAAGACTCCGCTTGGACTTTATGCCGCCAACCATTGGACTTATGCTATCAAGACTTTACCCTTGGACTTTACGCCGCCAATATTCCCCTTGGACTTTCCAAATTCTAAGACTCAAGCTTGGACTTTCCCTTGTCAACCCTTGTTGAACTTTCCATGCCAAGACCCATGCTTGAACTTTCCCTTGCTAAGACCCATGTTTGGACTTTACATATCAAGTACTCAAGACTTGGACTTTTCCCATGACAATGGTCAAACCATCGTCAAACATTAAATACTAACCTGGGTCGATTGCATCAGAAATCTCCCAAACACATGTCAGACATCCATGTTAAACATCAAAATACTTACTCGAGTCAAATTTGAGTCCGGTCAATCGTGACCTCGGCCGATTGCACCAATAATCTCCCTCTTTTTGATGTTTGACAAAAATACTCTTGAGTTAGACTCCTAACTCAAATTCCCTTACCAATTTTCTCAAATTGGTAACTCTAACATTCTCCCCCTTTTTGACATACATCAAAAAGATTCTCTCAAGGAATGTCTCATGTCCCAATGAGATCTTACAATCTCTCCCTTGATCAAAAAATATCTAGGATGCCTACAATCTTCCTAGTGATAAGTCACATATCACTCAAGAGAGACACTCCAATGAAGTCTCCCAATTTCCAAATTGGGTATCTCAAAATTCCCATTTCTCCCCCTCATGAGGAAAAAATAACATTCATCATCCCATGATGGATACCTCTCCCTAAAGGCTTGCTCTCCCTTGACCATTGCACCAACAATGTCCTTGGGAAGTCCCTAAGCCAATAAGAACTCTAAACCATCAAAAATAAGATCTAAAGTTCAACATTGAACTTTCCCATACCTTAGATTTGATACATCACCCTAACAACTCTCCTAATCCATATCCAATGGATTTTCACCATTTATAATACTTCCCAAAGCATATCCTAGGGTTAGAAGTAGTTAGGGAACCCTAACATAGCTGAAAATGGGCTAAACATACCTTGTTTTCCCGAAATCAGCATTGACAGTCGACTTTATCAGGCATCAGTCGACTGTCGTGCCCATCAGTCGACTGCCAACAAGGGCAGTCGACTGATAACTGAAATTTCCGAATTTCAATTATCAGAATCGAATTTCAGAAATTCATAAATAATTATACATAATTCAAAAAATCATGAAACTTCATACGTATAATACTTATGATCAATACAATGGGTGAAAAATGCTTGAAAAATATTTTACCCATAAAATAATGAAATTTACACAAAGTTCAAAAATAAAGAAAAACTTCAATGTTTGAGCCCACTTTGTATCAACTTCATCAATGGTGATTGCTATCAAAAGCTATATTTCACCAAGGTTTTCTAAAATGATTTTAAAATAGTTTTAAAACCTTATATTGGATCATGTTCTTTGGGCTTAGTGTACATGGCTTGAACATAAGCTTTCCCAATAATCCACCACATGATTTTAGATGAGTTTGAGTTCATCTAGATGCAAAAACTATGCACCTTGAACTTAACTCATATCCTATCATCTCACATGTATCTATGGTGTATAAATACACATATATGTCAATTTAGATGTGAGATGTGAGTTTTGTTCATCCTAATCTAAGGCCTCATGCATTTTCTAAGGCAACTCTACTTGATTCCCTTATACATGAGACTTCAAGTCATGTCATAGTCCTTAAATCAATTTTAATCAAATTAAATGCATGAATTATCATGACATAAATGATAACATAATTAAGCATGACCAATGATCATGATGTCATGACATATGATGAAATCTAAGCATACATGACATTAAACCTTAATCATAAACATGATCATGACATATTAAATAATAAAAAATAGATATGATGTTATGACATGTTATATGGCAAATAAAGCATGACAAATAAAATGTATAGGTATAATAATACCTAAATTTTAATATTAATTGTCATTTGTTATAATTAATCTCATTTTGTCATATCATCAATTATTCCCAAAGTAACACTAAGACCTCTAAATCTAAATTGTGCTAATTTGATTGATTTTTCAAACTTTTTAAATAATATTGGCACATCCTAAAAACCTTTAGGATTCAAAATTCAAATATATTTCCAAGGTATCCATAACCTTGAAAATAACCTAAAGTGTCACCTTTAACATAGTTAGGTTAACTACCCATCCATTTAAAGTTGATACACCTAAACCCATCTAGCGTGAATCGATCACGCTCTTAGGAACCCAAAACCTATTTGAGCTCCTTGGGTTAATTAGGTATTCCTTAGGGATAACCTCCCTAGATACCTTCCTAATGACCCTTCTAGGCTTGTTAGCCTTGGTCATTGTGGTCTTGCTTAGATTAACTTTAGGGGTGACTCCCCTTGTAACCTTCTTAGTGACTTCCCTAGGTTTTTTCGAAACTCTAGCCACTAGGCACACACCTTGGTTACCCTTAGGGATAACTTTCCTAATAACCTTGGTCTTCCTAGACCTAGTTTGAGTTCCATAATCAAATAGAACATTGTGGTAGACCTTTTTGGGCTTAGGCTTGCCCTTGGATGGTTCTTGTTTCCTAGGTCTTTGACTTTGACTTCTAGACCCTAGGCTTTGATCATTTGACCATTTAATTGAATTTTGTATATTCTTAAGGGTCTTCTTTAGTTTCTCAAGTCTTGACCTCAAGACTTGATTTTCTAGCTCTAATCTTCCCAAATTAGATTTTTCATGTCCTTTGGGAATTGTTCTTCCTAGGCATGTGTCTAGTCCATTCAGGATTAAAACCTAGGTGGTCTTCAATTTTTCTAATAGATTCCCTAGGTAAGGTTTTTCTAGGGACATTAGTCCCAAATTTCTCCTTATTGTTAAAATGGACACTTTTTGCACCTAGACAAATAAAATCAATTTTTACTAACATGCTTTTCATGAGTGATAGCAAGAGAATTAAAAGCTTGTTTTTTGACCTTTAAACTAGAAGGTGCATTATTGAAATATACCTTAGGGTTAGCCTTAGCTCCCCCTACTTGTAATGCTCCTTCCCTTCTCCTAGGGCATTGGCTCATATAGTGTCTTGGTTATCGACATTTGAAGCACATCACGTGCTCCTTGCTTTTCTTAGTGGGGACACCGATATCCTTGACTTTTTCATTGACTTTTGGTGTCGGAGGAATTTTCTTTACTCTTTTCGGGCACCTACTCTTGTAGTGTCTAGATTCCCTACACTCAAAGCAAATTATATGATTTTTGTTTAAACCTAAATTGCTTGAGTTACCTAGGTCAATGGTGGCCGGATTTTGAGCTTCTTCATCTTGAACGGATGTTGAAGGCTCTTCTTCTTGCTCCGGCATGGAGGATGATCTCTCCTCCCCCTCAATCCTAGAGGTGGAGGCTTCTTCTACTTCTTCCTCCTCTTCCACCGATCTGGAAGTTAACTCCTCTTCAACTTTCGAATCCTCACTTTCTTGTGAGGATGAGCTCTCTTCCTCCTCTTCCTTATCTTCTTGGATTGAGTGAGGCTCTTCGTGGAATTTTACCAATTTGTTCCATATCTCCTTGGCATCTTTGCAATCTCCTATCTTGATCAAAATATCATTAGGAATTACATTAAGCAAAATACTCATTACCTTACCATTGATGTTGTAATATCGGAGTTGGTCTTGGCTCCAATTCTTCTTCTTTATTTTTCTTCCTTCTTCATCTTTTGGAGTGTTGAAGCCTACTAAGACACTAATCCAATTGTCAAAGTCACACATTAGAAAGTGCATCATTCTACCTTTCCAATACGCGAAATCTTCGCGGTCGAAGGACGATGGAATGTTGACGTCGTCACCCAATCTTTCTTGGAAATCCATCTTCTTCCCTCTAGCGTGTTTGCTCCCTCGGATGCGAAGCCGGTGAAGAGCTCCTAGCTCTAATACCAATTGTTAGGAACATTGCGCCCGCTAGGGGGTGAATAGCGTTGTCGTCGCTCGATGGAATTCGATCGCGTACTTGCTACAAAACTTGTTATACGCAGCGAAATAAATAATAATAAAACAAATAAAACAAGAATACAAGCACAACACAAGGATATACCGTGGTTCGAAACCGAATGATTCCTACTCTACGGATCGAGCTCAAACGAGCTCTAGCAATGCGTACACACACCACTAATCCAATAAACTCCTTCTCGGAACAATCCGGAGGTGGAGAAACCTCGTACAAGTGATTACAAAAGTAATACAAGCAAATACAATAATGAATTACAATAAAAGTAAAGAAAACAACTTTAAAAGAGCTTTTGATTGCTTGCTTTTGGTTGCTTGAAGAATAACCTTAGAGACCCTGAATTACACCAGCAATTCGCCCCAAAAGCTCCCAAGAACCGCTGCCAAATTCCTCTTCCATGAGCTCCATTTAAAGTTGTTACCTGAGCTGGATTTTGCCTATCAGTCGACTGCTCGGGACCATCAGTCGACTGGTGTCACTATTATCGTGAGACAACGACTAGATCCACGCTGGAAAATCCAACGAATACACCATCAGTCGACTGATCATACCCATCAGTCGACTGATGTCTCAATCAGTCGAGTGGTCGGGCCGATCACTCGACTGGAGAACCTTCTATGCCCGAGATCCCAGACATCAGTCGACTGCTCAGGCCAGTAGTCAGCTGCCCACCTCTGGCAGTCGATTGTCAGGGCACTTCCCGCAGTCAAACCCTAGTTGACTCACACCAGTCGACTGATCCATTATCTCAGTCGACCGATACACCTCAAACATGAGATTTTAATCCAAGTATGGTGCCCCCATATTTGCTAGACCACCCTTAACCTAGACCTAAACCCTTCTAGCCACCTCCGTCAGCCTCGCGTCTATCGGATCCCTCTAAGTCATCCATGACTTATTCATCCATACGCTAGCCTTCAGGTGCTTCCATCGGCTATTGTCATGCTAACAGTGTCTACACCGCCACGACACATTGGACTTGCATTGCCAAGACTCCGCTTGGACTTTACGCCCCCAACCATTGGACTTATGCTGCTAAGACTTCACCCTTGGACTTTACACCGCCAATATTCCTCTTGGACTTTCCAAATGCCAAGACTCAAGCTTGAACTTTCTCTTGCCAATCCTTGTTGGACTTTCCATGCCAAGACTCATGTTTGGACTTTCCTTACCAACCCATGTTGGACTTTCCATTGCCAAGACCCATGTTTAGATTTTACATACCAAGCACTCAAGACTTAGCTTGAACTTTTCCCATGACAATGATCAAATCATCGTCAAACATTAAATACTAACCTGGATCGCTTGCATCAACAATCTCCCCAATACATGTCAGACATCCATGTCAAACATCAAAACACTTATTCGAGTCAAACTCGAGTCCGGTCAATCGTGACCTAGACCGATTGTACTAACAGTCCAGAAGTGTGTACCACTGTCCATTTTGCAACCTGTGTCACGTTGGAAAGGGACTTGGCACAGATTTCTTTCATTGTATGACATGTAATTGCTGCTTAGGAATAAGATTGAAGGGACACAAGTGTAGGGAAAGCGGTCTAGAAACAAATTGTCCTATTTGTTGTGACTTTTTATTTACATCAAGTGCACAAGAGTTCTACCTTGTAGACATTTCATGCATTCAGCATGCTTCCAAGTATGCTTCATTTCTCTAATTATCTGATAAGATTTTTTTTTAATTCTTATGTTGTCTTATTACATTTCTTTAGTTCATGAGAAAGGCTAATAACTGACTGCTTTTTCACTATGTAGGCTTACACATGCAGTCACTATACCAGGTCAATTTTAGATAATCATTATAACAGCGATGACGACACATATGAAGAAGATTTGACATCTAGAGTTGGTACTATAAAAGTTTCTTTGTATTAAATTATAATAGTTGATTGATTGATTGAGAAATTGATGTCAATAATTGTCTTTATTATTATAGGTTCTAACAATTCAGTCGTGCACGAATAAAGGATCACAAAGACTAGAGGCTTTCTTTCTACATGCTTAGTTCATATTGTCTACTTGACATTTTGATGCATAGTTTATATGATATTGTCAAACTTCAAAAGTGTGTTTAATCTCGACTATTTGTTTATGCAACAAAGAAGAAAAAGAAAGTTAATATTATAAAGCATTTGACATGTTTGTTGTCTTTCTTTCTAAGTTGTTGGACTTGTTGAAAAATATGTGAATGTAACGAAGAAGAAGAAAAAAATTCTGCACACAATGATGTATGTAATGAGCATATTGAATCTGGGTGTTTGATGGAATTCATATTGACTGTGAATTTTATTTGGTGTAATGCTTTAATATTCTTTCAGAGAATGATATTATCATAGGAAATTAATTTATTTTCTCGTGTTATTTTCCTTCATACACTCATGAGTAGGGTGTGATTTTTTTGCTATGTTATTTTTTTTGTATGTTCAAGTGTTATTGGTTTGCTATCAAATTTGCAAGGGTATCTTTAGTCTGTTATTAGCTTTTGTAAACAGTCAACTGATAACTCATCAATTGAATTAGACATTCGATTCAAATAGTTTATGTTGGTCTAAATTCGAAACTAGTCAACTACTTTGTCGAGGATCTTAATTGTTCTAGAGAGGGGCGAATAACGATTCTCGATTTCGTGCTTTTGATTGCATTCGTTGATGCTTGTCTTTGTAAAATGTTAGCGGCAGAAACACAACACAACTAATAAAAACATACGACACAAGCACTACACAAAGGTTTTACGTGGTTCCGAATCCATGACTTAGCTCTAGTGATCGACACCACTAAAACCTTCTTCTCAGAATGACAACGGATTAATCCAAATAGGTTTTAGGCAGATCAATCGACTGCTCATATCCTTCAATC
The DNA here is from genome assembly GCA_025175895.1 of Wurfbainia villosa. Classification (NCBI taxonomy): domain Eukaryota; kingdom Viridiplantae; phylum Streptophyta; class Magnoliopsida; order Zingiberales; family Zingiberaceae; genus Wurfbainia; species Wurfbainia villosa. The sequence goes on from CM045999.1 coordinate 104,878,135, forward strand.
GACTGACAAGCCCTTAGTCGACTGACTAGTCGACTAACAAACAATCTGTGATTTGCTATAGTGATACCAGTTGACTGCCCTACCGTATCAGTCGATTGATGTGATGCTACTCCAATTTCCCTTTTTCTCACCACCATGGTGCTGATATTCAAAAAACTAGCACCATGGTGGTGTTGGTCTTGCAAATCTAGCACCATGGTGTTGGATTTGCAAATCTAGCACATGGTGCTGATGTTGCAAGATCAACACTAAAGTGGTGTTGATCTTGCAACATCAGTACCACATATAGTGTTGATTTTACACAATCAACATCACAATAATATTAATAATTTTGAACTGATATTTTTGGATACATATAAATTTTGGGGCACTTCGAAAACCTATAGCACTTCGAATGAACCCAATCTGAGCTCTCTAAATCCATCAATGAGTTTTGATCGAAACTCATTAATGAACCTAAGGGATTTTGATTTTTGAAAATTTGATATGTAATGGAATAGGATAGTGCAATAAAGGTATTTATGGTGTTTATATCTAGTTTTGACTTCCCTACAATAAGTTATGAGTATGTGTCAATTGTCTTAAAGTCATACACTTTGGAAACCTTCTGATCACTACTGTTAAAGACTTCAAACTGATATTTTTGGACACGTATAAACTCTATGACACTTCAGAAACCTATAACACTTCAGAAACCTATAACACTTCGAATGGATCCGATCGAAGCTTTTTAAGTCTATCAATGGTTTTTAACCGAAACTCATTGATGAACTTAGAGAGCTCTGATTGGACTCATTCAAAATGCTATAAGTTTCTGAAGTGTCCTAAAGTTTATATGTACCCAAAAATATAAGCTTGAAATTATTAACAATATTGTGGTGTTGATTTTGCAAAATCAACCCTATATGTGGTGTTGGTCTTGCAAGATCATCGCCATATACAGTGATGATTTTGCACAATCAACACCATAATATAATTAATGATTTTGACCTGATATTTTTGAGTACATATAAACTTCAGAACACTTCAGAAATCTGATCGAACCCCATTGATGAGCCTAAGGGATTTGAATTTTTGAAAAATTGATATGTAATGAAAGAGGATAGTGCAATGAAGGTGTTTATGGTGTTCAAGTCTAGTTTTGACATCCTACGATAAGTTATGCATATGTGTTAATTGTCTTAAAGTCATAAATTTTGAAACCCTTTTTATCACTACTATTGATGATTTTGAACTAATATTTTTTTGGCACATATAAACTCTGGGACACTTCAGAAACCTGTAGCACTTGAAATGAGTCCAATCGGAGTTCTCTAGGTCCATCAATGAGTTTTTTATCAAAATCCATTGATGGGCTAGGAGATTCGGATTTTTAAATAATTGACATGTAATGTAAGAGGATAGTACAATGAAAGTGTTTATGATGTTTATGTTTAGTTTTGACATCCCTACGATAAGTTATGCGTATATGTCAATTGTCTTAAAGTCATAAACTTTGAGAACCTTCTTATCACTATTGTTAATAATTTCGAGTTGATATTTTTTGGTACATATAAACTATGGGACACTTCAGAAACCTGTAGCACTTGAAATGAGTCTAATCGGAGCTCTCTAAGCCCATCAATGAGTTTTGGTTAAAACCCATTGATGAGCCTAGGGGATTTGAATTTTTTAAAAATTGACATGCAATGTGAGCAGATAATATAATGAAAGTATTTATGGTGTTTAAGTCTAGTTTTGATATCCTTATGATAAGTTATGTGTATGTGTCAATTATCTTAAAGTCATAAACTTTGAAAACCTTTTTATCACTACTATTAATGATTTCAAATTGATATTTTATGACACATATAAACTCTAGGCCACTTTAAAAACCTGTAGCACTTGGAATGAGTTCAATTGGAGCTCTTTAGGTCCATCAATGAATTTTGATCGAAATCTATTGATGAGCCTAAGGGATTTTGATTTTTGAAAAATTGACTTGCAATATAAGAGGATAGTACAATGATGATGTTTATGGTGTTTATGTCTAGTTTTGACATCCCTACGGTAAATTATGAGCATGTGTTAAAGTCATAAACTTTGAAAATCTTCTTATCACTACTATTAATGATTTCGAGTTGATATATTTTGGTATATATAAACACTTAAAAAACCTGTAGCACTTGGAATGAGTCTAATTGAAGCTCTCGAGGTCCATCAATGGGTTTTGATCAAAACCCATTGATGAGCCAAAGAGATTTGGATTTTTAAAAATTGACCTGCAATGTAAGAGGATAGTACAATGATGATGTTTGTTGTGTTTGTCTAGTTTTGACATCCCTATGATAAGTTATGCGTATATATCAATTGTCTTAAAATCATAAACTTTGAAAACCTTTTTATCACTACTATTAATGATTTTGAGTTGATATTTTTTGGTACATATAAACTCTGAGTCACTTTAAAATCTGTAGCACTTAGAATGAGTCCAATTGGAGCTCTCTAGGCTCATCAATGGATTTTGATCGAATCCCATTGATGGATTTAGAGAGCTCTGATTGGACTCATTCAAAATGCTATAGGTTTCTAAAATGCTCAAAAGTTTATATGTACCGAACAATATCAGCTCGAAATCATTAACAACAGTGTGGTGTTGATTTTGCACCAACACTATATATAGTGATGGTCTTACAAAATCAACCCCAAAGTGGTACTGATCTTGCAAAACTAGCATTCGAAGATATTGATGTTGTACCAACACCAGCATGGTGGTGCTAGTCTTGTAAGACCAGCACTAGCATGGTGGTGCTGGTCTTACAAGACCAGTACAACCATGGTGCTAGATTTGTAAGACTAACACCATGGTGTTAGTGTTGGTGTCAAGTTCAGTATTTTGGGGTGTTGATATAAGATGTGGAACTTGGTGCTAGTTTTGCATCTGGAAAAAGAATTGCAATAATTTTTCATGGTTTCAAACAATTATTAATACCATTCATAACCATTAACAAAATTGCAATGCTAATATAAGATCATAAGTCTTGCCTTGGTGTTGATCTTTACAAATCAGCGCCAAGACTTGGTGATGATTTGCAAAGATTAACACCAAGCCTTGGTGTCAATCAAGATTAGTTCTCAGGATAAAAATAACACAAAGGAAAGGGATTCAAAGTCGAAATTCGATTGAATCGCGACCGTGACACATCCGATGCAATATCGCAATCACTATTTGTTTGATTTGATCGAATTCCGACCGCGATCGGATGATGCACGATTGAGTTCAAGAATTGAACTATAATTCGGATGTCAATCGACAATGAGAAATCGAATGGTGGTGTGACTACGACGATCAACGATAAAAAAATTGAACGAGTTATAATTTAGGATCAACATCAAATGCTGATGATGTTGTGGTGCTGGTCTTTTGAGACCAACACCAAATGTGGTGTTGGTCTCAAAAGACCAGCACAACGTTGATGCTAGTCTCAAAAGACCAACACTAACATTATATATGGTAGGTTTCAATTTTTTTATCAAGATCCATAACTTGGATCTTGATAAAAGGCCACCTCATTTTAAAAAAAACGGTAACAAATAAGCACAACTTCTAGGATATTACTATCATTGAACACCTCACTTAAAAAGTTTTGGAAAGACAAATGCAAGGCGTCAAACTATTCTTTTGAAAAAATACACTCGAAACTGAAGATCCAGACTTGACACTTCTACATATATGGAATAGTTGCATGACAATTTCTATTGTTAAATTTTTGAAGTGTGATAAAAAAAACATGAGATAAATAGCTTAGAAAGACCAACCAAACCCAAACATTCAATCTTCACGATTTTGGAACTGATAATTGACATTAGCCTGAAATAATTTCACTACTTTATCTTGCCTTCCAGATTGCAGAGCATGAATGATATAATACCGTAGAATTGAGAGTTCCAATTTTTTAAAGTAACAATGAATAGTGTCTTCGAAGATGAACAAAAGCATCTATTACAGAAATTAATAAGCAAAATTAATTATCATCTTAATATTTGAGCACATACACTTGAAATACCAAATCTAGGATTTTATCCACTTGAAAATTTCTGTCAATATCAATGATAACTCCTTATCAAAAGTTTGTAGTGTACAAGTAAAATCTCTAAAGATAAAAAAAATTTCTCAGAAGTTCATCTGCATATTGTATGTTCTCCATTAAATCTCAAAGTACCTACCAAATTATAAATCTCTTGATAGATAGACTACAAAAGATTTTTACATGACATTAATTTGTAACATTGCATCTGCTTATCCATAAAAAAATTTAGTACATTTGCAGCGAGAGGATGGAGGTCTGCGGCGAGATTGGCGAAGGGGAAAGTGGCCTGGCGCGAGACCAATGAGACGAGGGGCTGCTCGAGATGGCGCGGTGAGGGGCATAACGCGGGGACACAAACTCGAGGGAAAGGGGGACAACGAACGACGGTGAGATCGACGTAGCGAGGGGCGGAGCGCGGGGAGGCAAACTCGAGGGCGGTGGAAATTTCAACTTGCGGCAAATCCGAAGCGACGAGGGGTTGCTCGCGACCGCATCACGTGGCGAGAGATTGGATCTGCGGTGGTAGGAGCTCTGCAAGGGGAGGCAAGGAAAACCCAGTGCAAGAAGAAAACCTAGCGCAGGAAGAAAAAGAAAGAGGAGAGGCGAGCAGAAAACCCAGCGTAGGAAGAAAATCTAGAACAAGAAGAAAATTATAAAGAAAGAGGAGAGGTGGATAGAAAATCCAGTGCAGAAAGAAGAAAGGGGAGGTGTGGATCGCAGCAGCAAAGCAAAAATCAAAAAATCAAAATCAAAGGAAAAAAAAACACGAGGCAAGGCGTGGGTTATGGCGACGAAACGAGTGGCAGTGTCACGTCGGCAAGCGTTCACAGACGTGCATAAAATGTTATATATATATATGTGTGTGTGTGTGTGAGTTTTGATCGCCTGCGCGACTCATCCCTGCGCGCCCGTGCGTGACACGTTCCCAGTCGTTCGATCAATCGTGATTGAGAAATGCACAGTGCATTTCTTCACCGTGCGCGCCGAACTGGAAGTTCAAAATCGACGGCAGATGGTCGGATTCCGGCCAGAGGCGAATCTAGGATTTTATATTGGAGAGGTCGTCATACTAAAATATAATAACATTAATTTAAAAAATAAATATTTTTTTTTATAATAATCATTTAAAATTTGGGTGGGGGGCATGACCCCCCCAAAACCCCCCTAGATCCGCCCCTGATTCTGGCCACTGTCCGATCGGAATCCGGTCGTCGTCCGCCCGGCACCGGATCCCGACCGGAATCTAGCCGATTCGCGACCAGAAATGGCCGAAATCGCGGTTGCCAATGGTCGCGGCACTGGCGACCAATTTCGGCCGCAATCAGGCCGGATTCGGCAGTGGGCGCACCACTACTAGTCGCGTGACGCGACGAATTTTCGGCTGTTAGTGTCAGATTCCGGGCGCTAATCGGTCGGAAGTCAAGCCCCGCCGACGAGTTGCGCGTCGATCACGCCCGGTCCGACGGTCGGCGGTGACCGAACGGCGCGACGACGACGCTGGCAGTGGCGCGGGGTCGATGTGGAGCACACAAGCACGACCAATCATTGCGGAGTCTCAGTCGAGCATTGTCGTTCGGCATCGCCACCGAACAGTTGGATTTCGATCGGAATCTAATCGTGGGTCGGTCGGCGTCGGAGTCCGATCGCTCTAAGGCCGAATTCTGATTGGAATTCGACCACATTGCGGCCATCAGTGTTGCGGGCGCTGGCAGCTGCAATCGCGGTTGATTCTGACCGCAATCCAACTGCGATCCGATCGGGACCGAAGTCTGATCGAATTGCAATCGAATTTCGATCGGAAAAAACTTCGATTACGATCGCCAACGGCCGCAGCGCGGCCGAATTCTCACTGTAATCCAGTCGAAATCCGATCTCAATCTAGTCGAACTCTAGTTCGATCAGATCGTGGCTAGATTCCTACAAGATTGCGGTCGGATCAACTGCTAGCGGCTGCAATTCGGTCGGATTCTGATCGAAATCCGGTCATAATCCGACAGTGGTTCGGTCGGCCGGATGATTGGTCGTCGACGATGACAGCGGCGACGAGCCAATGGATTCAGGCATTGGTTATAGTGTGTATTCGGCGAAGAAGAAGATGACAAAATTACTATGCATTTTTTATTACTATGCATATCCGTTCGATCGGACGATGAAGAACAAATAGTCCACGAGTCACGCACGGATCATCGCGCAACATATCAAAACTTTATATATATAATCACACATGTCATTATTCTCTTATTATTTAAATGAACAAAATTATTATATAATTAATTAACATTTGTACACAACCACAATTTAATTCTTTGTGCATAGACACGGTGATAAACGACAATCGTGGAGTCTAGCTTCACTATCTCTCACTCGAAGACAAACGATTCAACGGCTCGATTATATATATGATCAATATTTGTGGTTGCTATAAATTAATATTTGATTTATGGATATGTGATGACTATATTGGATAAAAATAATAATTAAAGAACACTTTATTTTTCATTATAGTCTAAAAGAACATCCTACCTTCTATCTTTTTATATTAAAATATTTTTATTCTATATTATTATTATTATTATTATTAGAACAGAGAATACTGATTATATATATATATATATATATATATATAGTATGTGAGTCAAGTTTCATTGATCTTGACTTTATAATCTTGATCAAATATGTAATACATTTTTTCTAAATTAATGGTTACAGATAATAAAGATTGTGATTGAAAATGTTTCATATAGTCCGTTATAATAACTATATAATTAAAAAAAGATTAACGACTGAAATGGATGCGCTCGAATAAAAAATGCTATTAATAGCTGAAACAGACATATCCAAAAAGGAATGCTCTCAGATTTATATAAAAGCATTATTCAGAGAAAAATAATTTGATTTTTTTTTTTAATTCAGCTGCAAACTTATTTCATGTCCAAGCCCAAGTGCTTTAGTGCTCTTTTTTATTCGAAATATGATTTGAGAGTCGGAGAGATTTCACTTGGACACCACTAGACTTTCTTTGTATCTATGAGTCTCGATCCATTCGGTCGAATTCGATTTGGGAGAACCCTCCTCTTAAATATTGACATAAGTCAAACTGTCGATCCGCCTTATCATCGATAATTAGACTGTCAATCTAACTCATCATTGATCCGACAATAACTTAATTGCTGACCCAATTACGTGATATGACCCAACAAACAAAGTCGATATGCCAAAAGAATCGAATTCAATAGTTCAGATCCATCTGATTAAAATTTATTCAAATTTTCAAAGAATTCAGTCCATCTAAATGATCTCTATCCTGATCAATAACTTTAAGCTCAGAGTTCCCACAAGAGGATCTTGTGGTTAGCACAGCAGTAAAGTTGCATAAATGAACAAGAGTTAATCCCTAGGGGTTGTAAGCCGTTCGGGGTGTCTGTCCTCCTGTTGCACTAGCCCTAGGTTGAGCAAAATGCTCTTCGTGATTTATCTCCTTCGTGTTGACTATGAGATCGACTGATAGTGAATGCTGAAAATGAACGAATCACTTTTTGCATCAAGTTAAGAACTATTCCTATCAATTTTGATAGTCCAAAATACTAGAACTGTTTTAATGTTGGTGAAAATTATTTCAATTTAGTTAAAATTATTTTAAATTTTTTTTATTTGATAATTTTGAAATAATTAAGTAAATTCGATTGGCATTAGAGCGGTTTATTTTGATAAAACTATTAAAATAGTGTTAGAATAACTATATTATTCTAGATAAGAATAAAATGGAGTGTTTTTGTATTTTTCCCCCCTCATTTTTGTCAATAAATTTTTAATTTTTATGATTTTATCCATGTTTATTTTGTGTGTGTATTGTTCTAGCCACTTTGACTTTGACCAATTATGATTATCAACCGGTCTAACTTCCAACTATTGCCAGTCAACATTTCAAATGTACATGCCCGTCAAATGTTTTAAAAAAAAACTAAAAAACACTATATATTTAACAATATTAAAAGGATACCCCTCTTTAATTTGATATAATTTTCCTTCATTTCTTCCTAACCAAATAATAGAACATTTAAATTTATCAATTCTACATTTTTTTAGGGTAAACTTTAAACAAACAAATAAATATGGATAGGCGTAAAAATAAAGTTTACAATTTATATTAATTTAAATTAAAGTCATAAATGGTAGTTTTATAGGATTTTTCTAATTTGAAGTTTTATAACATTCCATATTCTAGTTCTTAAAAATTTTGTATACAAAAAAAGTATACCAAAATAAAATATTTATCAAATTAATAAAATTATATTTTAAATTTAATTTGAAGAATTAAAATTATATATATAAACTAAACTATAACTTTATTATATTTATTTAAAAGTTTATTGCCAAATATTATGCTTTAAACAATTTTTTAAAAATAAATTTATTCTGTTTGAATTGAAATTAGATTGCCAAAAAAAATTATTACAAAATGATAGGATAAAAAAGATAGGGAGACATTTTATTTTATTTAAAAAAAGAAGAAGATATTTGATGAATTTAAACAAAAAAAAGTGAGTAATTCTAACTTAATTGAGTTGTTATCCAAACCAACAAATCCTTTATTAAGCCAATTTATAGCTATAGCCCACCCTAAATGGTTGGCAGCCCATTAGTTGGGTACTCCATTGGGCCCACCCGATAATCATAGGAGGACAATTTTGCCCCTTTTGCTTTGCTTGCAAAGTGCCAAAAAAAAAATGTTATTTCTATAAAAATTGGGAATATGTCCAATTAAGAATCATCGTCATCATGTTACACGATGAGAGAGGTAAATCACAGGGGACAAAGTCCTCGATATGTAGTGAGCGAGGAGGATCCATCGAAGTCGGGGTTTTAGACCTCATTCAAATCGAACCCACCCAATCAGTGATATCCTATCTTACCATCGTATCGTCCCCGTGGGGATAAAAAAAAAAAATACTATTTTGAATAGTAGTATAGTAGCATTGTTCGGTAATAAGTTAACTTTTCTCATGATTCAATCGTCGGTTAACAAACAAACTTTGAGGCGCGAAGAATTTGACGATTCATAAAATTTGGAAAGATATTGCTTTATCGAGAAGGTCCTTGCATCTCGATAAACAGTTATAATTTCATCGTAAGCATTATATTATAGTAATCTCGACCAAAAGAGAGAGTTCAACTCTCATCTTAATCCATTGAATTCCTTTTTATCCTTTGAGATCCCTCTCATTTTCCCGGTTAGGCTCACTCTTCGTAATGTCCGAAAGATCCTTAGTGATCATGTTTAAGATCTTTCAAGTTTTTTTAATGAATAAAAAACTAAAATAATTTATTATAAGTAATTAAAATTCTCCCTATTTCACGAGAAACTTAGAGTTCTATCGAATAAATTGAGTGATTTACCCTTTATCAAACTATTTATTTTAGTATCTATTACGAGTTTGATTATTTTATTTGGTACAATTTTAAAATTATAATGTAATATAATCCGGATTACAAATGGTAATAAAATTCTATAAATTACAAAGTCAAAAACATATAATTCAATTACATTTCAAATTCAAAAATTTAAATGTCAAATATACTCCTAATCTTATCTTTCATTTTTTTGATCAAATCGACGATCGACAACCGATGACCAATTGTCGATGGTCGACGATCGACGATCGACAATTGAGAACCGACAATAGCGATCGCGAGCAATCGATTAAGATTTTAATTATATTAGGATGAAATTGAGATTGGATAAAATTACTTAAATTTAGTTATAAGAATATTTTTATCATTTTATAATAATATGAATTATATTTCTTGTAAAAAAAATAGAAACTAAATAGAAAAATATAATCAACTTTGTAATCAAAGATTATATATATGATATACAATTCTTTGACCCAACACAATAATGTAATATTCATTATATTATATTGTATTTTATTACATTACAAATTTGATTATATTACTCCTCACTAAACATGTTTTCATAAGTGGATATCCAAAATAGATTATTTAATATTCTCGATTATTTACCATGAATTATTAATCATAATTTTGAATAACATTGCAATCCAATCAATTTCAATTTGGTTTAGGGCTGTTTTGATATTCTCCAAATAGAAGGAAAAAATTAATTTTCTTTAAATGGAATGATAAATTAAAGAAGCTTACTTATTATTATATTTGAATGATCGATGAAAAATTCTCATAAGATAAGATGGATCATCATCAAAAATTAATCGGACTTCGATAATTGATGTTGGTAAAAAAAAAATTACGAAACTTCAATTGAGAATCTGCTACCGTACACGAACAAAAATGAAGCTTGTTGTTTGTTGATCTGTTCACGTGTGAGGCAGCGGCGGCAGCAAGGGATAGGATCGGAGGATGAGAATTACTGCGACTCTGAACCTTGAACAAGGGACAACCCTCCCCGATACCCTTCCAAAGTTCAAATTCCCACGGCGGCAGAGAGGCAATTCGCCGGCATCTGCACATCCACAATCATACTGTCCACGCCTCCGCCCCTGACTGCCCAGTGCCCACGTCGATATGTTGGTGGCGAGGTGGCACGTCAAGTGCATGCATGGCTTCCCCCTGCTTAATTATATCACACGCACATCGCCGACGAGGTTATGCACCATCTTCGTTTACCTTCTGCTACTCGATTACGAGTGGTTCGCATATATATATAAATATGACAGGGCAAGCGGAATCTACGGCAGCCCGGGAAGGATCCGTCGTCGTGATTCCTCGCAAGGACGCCAAATTGGTGCGGTTGCGACGCCTGCACATCATCCGTGCAAGGGCCGAAGCCGCTGCAGCTGCTAACGACGAGCGTCTCCATGACTGGAGCCGCAGGAGTTCGGCTGACGACAAGGACGAGGCGGCATCCCCTTCCAAGTCCCACGGTGCGGTGTCTCTGATCGGGAGGAGGAGGGAGATGGAGGACGCAGTGACGGCGGCGCCCGGATTCGCGTCCTCGGTGGCGGACGGAGGCATACCGGTGCCAGCGGCCTACGACTTCTTCGGGGTGTACGACGGCCACTGCGGCGCGAGCGTGGCCTGCGCCTGCCGCGACCGCCTCCACGTGGTGCTGGCGGAGGAGGTGGCGGCACTGGGCCGGTGGCCGAAGGCGGAAGATCAATGGAGGGCAGTGATGGAGGCTAGCTTCTCGAGGATGGACCGCGAGCTAGCGGCCCCAGGAGAAACGGAAGAAGGGTCCACGGCGGTGGTGGCTGTGGTGGGGGCGGAGTGCATCGTGGTGGCCAACTGCGGCGATTCCAGAGCCCTTCTCTGCCGGGGCGGCGTCGCCGTGCCGCTCTCCTCGGACCACAAGGCATATCCGCTCCACTTCTCTCTCTCTCCCTCTCTCTCGATATCTACTTGTCATCTCAAAATCTCATGCAAGAAATGCTACACAATTAACAGCCAGATCGGCCAGATGAGAAGAAAAGAGTGGAAGCAGCAGGAGGAAGGATCGTGAATTGGGACGTTTGCCGTGTATCAGGAGTGCTGGCCGTATCTAGATCGCTAGGTAATGAAATGAAGACTGATCGAACATGACATATCTTAAGCAATTCCGTTGATCTAATCGAGTTGATCGGAGGGAGCAGGGGATCATTACCTGAAGCCGTACGTGACATCGGTGCCCGAGGTGACGGTGACGGAGAGGAGCACGGAGGACGAGCTGCTGATCCTGGCCAGCGACGGACTGTGGGACGTCCTGTCCAACGAGACGTCATGCAGGATCGCCAGCAGATGCCTGAACCGCCAGCCGGCGACGAAGGCCTCGGAGAAGAAGGGGAGGGAGCCAAGTGCTGCGCAAGCCGCTGCGTTGCTGGCGGAGCTTGCATACTCCAGAGGAAGCAGAGACAACATCAGCGTGGTGGTGGTTCGCCTGTAAATACTCAAACAGCATATATGTTGTATATATCGTGTGGTTGTGTTGCTTGTTGATTCATCAATTAGATTCATGATCATTCCATTTCATTGTCCTTCAGTGGCCATGAACAAAATTACATACCTGTACAGTATCACTCCAGTGATCTAGCATTCGCTTGTCCTTCACTTTGCCCTCATGTTCATTAGGGCAAGTCGGGGAAGAAGAAGAATTTTACTCGCCTGTTGGAATCACAAATGATCGCGTGGAAATTCAACCAACTACAAGAGCAAGAATCACATAAGAATTAGAATCTTCAGTTTCAAGAACAAGCATGATCGAGTTTATTATCACTTCAAGAATGTGGCAAAATGCACCTGACCATGAAGACCAATATATTAGGGTAGCAGGTGTAGATCTCTTCGTCCCTGTGGCACTCACAAGGAAGATGGTGATGTAGCAGAAGGTTGCTGTTGCTCTGGAGTTGGCATGGCTGCTGGTAAAAGATAAAGAAGAGGGAAGCACGAGATGCAAGAGAGAATAAAAAGGGTTAATCATTGTTGTTCTGAAATCAAAATGCTGCTTGGCCAATAAAACAGCCTCTGGTAGATCTATTCCTTCAAATCTGGCAGATTACAACATGCTTCCCGATTCATAGAACTATTTGTCCACTGGAGATTCGAGACGTTTTGTATGTTTAGCAATCAAAGTAATTTGTTCCCTATACAGAAAATGATGCCGAGGTACCTTTGAACAAAGATTAAAACACAAGCCATTCTATAAAGAACTGAGATTAAGTAAACCTCACTGCAACAAGAACAAGGTTGGTTGTTCTCTGTTCTTTTAAAATCTGCTAACGACACACACCATGCTTCTTCCAAGGCAGTTGCTCGAGTTGTGAAAGTTCTTTCTTAAAACTGCAGATATGAAAGAACAAAACTTGGCTCTGGGAAAACATCAGACGCTATTGGGATTGGGCCCAAGAATCTGCATGCACACCATTGCCATTGGCATGGCAGTTCCCATTTGCTGATCCATTGGTAAGCTTCTTCAAATTCCCATTCTGATAAGATTTTGGTGTCAGAGGACCATTGATTGGATGTCTTGGTGTTTTGAGTTCATAATGAACAGGGTCCTTTAGATAAGTGCCAAGCTGCCCACTCGAGGTTGCAATTAGTCCTGTCAAAAATTTCACTAGGAAAAATTAAATGACTAAAAAGAAGTAAATTCTGTTGATACAGTTGAGCGATCTGCTTAAGAAGAAACAATAGCAAGTCCAATTCCTTTCCAAAGAGAAAACCAAAGAAAAACATGGAGTAAAAACTTTTAGAAGGATGAATAACTGCCCAAAGGCGAAATTGGATGTAGGCCAAAGATGGCTACCATATATCCATTCTGCAAGTAAAACTGTAAGGCCGGATAATGGATCCACATCCCTGATATGTGAAATTTTACAGTAAAAGAAACTCTGCTGTCACATCCACAACTTCTTTGGGCAGAAGTTGACTGAGTTACTGGTTGTTCAGGAGTCAGAAGCATCTACATTGCATTGCAAGATGATATCTCCACAATTACATTGAATCTACATTATAAGAGACTGTTTTTACAATTCAAATTTGTGATCTCAAGATCACACGATAATAATTTTATCATTGTGCCAAGACTCTCCTTGGATATACAAATTATAACTTTTAATCAACTATTTTATTATAATTAAGTGGATTGTTAATGCATGTTTTTTTAATATAAGTGTTAATTATTTTAATCACCTCAGTACACATATTTAAAAATACTTGCAACAATTAAATTTTAATTCCTAGTTTCAATCACTTGTAAATTGTATACACGTTTCTTTCCTTGAATACTTTACAATTCTAATTCACTCAATTTTTACAAGTAAAATGCTTTGCTTTTTAACAATTTCATATTTGAGCCTTCATCATTGACAATGCTAACTAATAATGGTTTTAACTTATTCTAAATCAAGTAATTCTCTAGCATTTCAGTAAAATCTTGTGTTCGTAGCAATTTTTTAAAAAATTTTAAGCTTCTGCCACTGTAAATTGTAGCAGCTACATACCTAAAAAAATAGATAAGAATAGTTTTATTTTAGAATGACAATTCATTTCTCATTCTAAATTATGCTCCATTTTTATATAGTAGAGATACAGAGTTAATCCATTCAATGTTCTCATAAATTCTTGTTTCAAATGTTTCTTGGATCTTATTATAGATTTCAAATAATTTAATATGATTCACGAACTATATGGTTCATGAAATTTAGTTTCAACGTATTAACTTATAGTGTGTTACCAATCAAGTTTGTTCACAAACATACTAATTTTTACCATATTAAGTTCATATATCAGATTAATAATGTATGTATTTATTGTTATAGAGTTAGATGATGCCAATGAAACAAATGCAAGTAATCTATGTTCTCCCTTTTCTAGTTGTTTTTCTATATTTTATCCCTTTTGCTCTTGTTCCTGGAAAGTTCAAATCCAGTTGAGTCGATATGTTTGCTTGATTTCCAGATTTCATGGCTATAACTATCGCACGAAATATGAATTAAAAAGCTATGGATGAGCCTAGTTTAACTGTTACCCTCACCTAAAATGCCTTGATTAATGCTAGTTCATCAGTAAATCATTTTCAAAAAGGATAGAATTAATAATTTAGACAAATCTTAAGTGCAATATCAACATACCTAAGAAAAGGGCAGAGGGTTTGCCAGGTCTAGATTTGAACTCTGGGTGAAATTGCACCCCAATAAAATAAGGATGATTAGGCAGCTCAATAATCTATAATAATTATATCAAGTATGAAGTATCAGAAAGGAATTTGAAAATCATTCAAATCATATGAATTATCGTCTGCACACCTCCATTCGTTTTCCGGTTTCATCTTTACCGACAAAAACAAGCCCTGCCTTCTCAAATTCTGGGACCATATCTGGGTTTACCTGAACAAATCATAATCAAGCTACTTAGTACTGATAGCATCAACACAGTCATCTGCTAATTTAACAGTGAACTGACCTCATATCTGTGCCGATGCCTTTCATCGACAAAATTAGTATTCCCGTACCTATACAGAGCAATACAAAGTCAAAGGGTTTCCATTTCCCTGATAAATAAACCAAAACATAAACCTAAATTCCTGAAACATATAAACAAACTCAAGGAGAATTTCTGTACTAACAACTTTGCAGCTTTACAGCAAGGGGCCTCGAAATATGTCCTCCTAGATCCAAGTCTCATCGTGCCACCCATATGAGTTTTCGAGCCCTTGAGATTGCACCCAAGATTTGTGGCAATAGAAGATTGAAGAAACTATAAATATGGCATGTGAAGATTGAAATAATTACTTACCTCAGGCATGAAAATGATACATGGTGTTGTTGTATCAGGGACAAACTCTGTACTGTTTGCATATGGCAACTTCAAGATAGAACGAGCAAATTCAATCACAGCAATTTGCATTCCAAGACAAATGCCAAGGTAAGGCACTTTGTTTTCACGGGCATATTTAGCAGCCAGTATTTTTCCTTGCACGCCTCGGTCTCCAAAACCTCCTGGAACTAGTATGCCATCTGCTTCCTGAATCAGGATATTGTTCATACAACCCAAAAAAGTAAAATAATTGCCACATCAAACATATATAGAGGATCTATGACAACTAGAACCAACTCACCTTCAATAGATCCCATGCCTTTTTGTGAACTTCAGGCGCCTTACAGAAAAAGAAAAGAAAAAATTGCTATCAGAGTTTGTAAGCCACCAGTCTCACAAAACAAGGAATAAGAAAGCCATGAAACAAGAGCTGAAGGTCGTGGCGAAAAGATTAACCAAACCTCTTTTTCTCTAGTTTCTTCAAGATCATCAGATGCTACCCAAT
The DNA here is from genome assembly GCA_025175895.1 of Wurfbainia villosa. Lineage (NCBI taxonomy): Eukaryota > Viridiplantae > Streptophyta > Magnoliopsida > Zingiberales > Zingiberaceae > Wurfbainia > Wurfbainia villosa. The sequence continues at coordinate 104,893,978 of CM045999.1, forward strand.
TAACAACTAGTTTCCTTTGGCAATCAACAGAAGCATGCAAAAGTGCCTGAAAAAGATTAACCTCTAATCGACTTTAAATAAATATTTTGCAGAAAAGAAACCCATGTACTGGAGATTAAGACATGAAGTTACTTGGATGCTAGATTGTTGGTTGTGTATTATACTTTCATAAAGCTCAGTGATTGTGAAAAATCCCAGAAGGCAAACCCAAAGAGAGAAGTTATTACTTGTTAATTTTCTGTGGAAGCTAGACTATGCTCTAATTCATTACTAATCATGCAGAAGAATATTTGCTATGAATAAATGATGGCTGGAGATTAGCGAACAAAAGGTAGATATTACACTAGTAGTGACCAAGAGAAACTGTATATTTAACCTTGATTTACCATTCATGTGAGAAACAAAATGTTGACCTTTTAGCAATCTAAAAAGTGCCATAATGATTTCTTACTGTATCAACCCTCTCTTTGCCAATTGATTGATCCATCAACAATAACTTGCATATAAAGCTTGAATTTCAATTGATTTTACCAGATACATTAATGATTTATACGTTAGAAGTTACCCCAGCAAGAAGAACAGGCTAATCTCCAGTATCAAAATATATTCTTCTTTACTGGAACGACATAAAGAACTTCCGACAGGAGCATATCTCATTCGCTATTTCCTCTTCCCTATTCCACATGCATATATAACTTTCCCCATGGGATCAGTAACAAACCATTGTAAATGCTAGAGACAGAAGAGCTGGTGCATGGTACACATACAAAACCTGCCAATTTGAACCAATTGCACTAAAGACTTAAATTGATTACATAAACAGTCAAAATTTTGAGAGATGAACAGAATGAATTGTGTTTGTGTCGAAGACTTCCAAAGATTCCCTTAATTGTAAGATCATGATTGATTTAGATTAGCTTGATTTTAGAGATTAAAATTCCCTTAATTGTAGGATCACGATTGATTTAGATTAGTTTGATTTTAGGGATTAAGATTGATTGTAATTAATCTCATACCATAATTCTAGGATCCTTTTTCTCTTGTTATGTATATAAATATCTACATGTAAGCAAATTAAGGGGTGAACAAAATAGATTATTTCTTTCTCTTTTACATGGTATCAAAGCACCTTGCTCTGACCTAATTTTTTTTTTCCTTTCTCCCGCATCTATTATTGCTATGCCTCCTGCTACTATCGCAGCCTGTTGCTGCTGCGGTTGCTTGCTGCTAGATCAACCAGTGCTGCCACCTCCTATTGCTACTACCCTATTGCTGCCTCCTCTTGTTGCTGCGACCAAGATCTCACATACTGCTGATCGCTGAAGGAGAGGATCAACTAGCTCTACCCTAACCTGCTACTACTCAGGTTCTGTCTCTGATTTCCTACTAAGATAAATTCTTCAAATTCTAAACCCAATTTGGCTACTGTTAGAATATTGTAGATATGATTAGGGATAATTGTTATCCCTAAATATCATTAGGAATAATTATTACTTAGGATAGAATTTTTGATTTATTCCTAGGATAGGGTTTGATTTATTCTTTTGAATAAGCCCTAATCTTGTCTATAAATAGGGCTTCTTTCATGTAAGTTAGGTATTCTGAATTACACATTAACATGGTATCAGAGCATTAGGGTTTCGCCTTTCGCGTTCCGTTCTGTTCGCGTTCCGTTCGCGCTTCTCCTCGCGATCTCTTTCCCGCGACGCAGATCTTCTCAGAGCGCTCGCGATCTCTTTCCCGCGACGCAGATCTTCTCAGAGCGCTCGCGATCTCTTTCCCGCGACGCAGATTTCCCGCGACGCAGATCTTCTCAGAGCGCTCGCGATCTCTTTCCCGCGACGCAGATCTTCCGGAAATCAGCCGGCGAGCATTTCTTCCTCGACCTGCCGCCGTCGACTGGCCATTTGCCACTCCATTGCGGCGCTTCGCCGCCATGGTGCCGCCTTGCCGCTCCTTCTGCCCGCCAGTGCCACTTCCGCCGCCATGGCCCTGCTGCCGAAAGGACGTCCTCTGCCCTCCGCGCTCTCCGTCCGCCTCCGCCCCGCCGCTCCGCCTCTGTCGTCCTCTACTTCACCTCCCTCCGGGTAGTCCGGCGCACCTTCGAGGACTGCCGCGCCGTCCGCTCCAACCTCTTTGGCCTCTGTGTCCTCGGGAGCTCACATCTCCTCAAGAAATTCAGACAAGGGCTTCCTTACGCCCTCCGCTTTGATCTCTCCACCACAGCTTCCCGGAGGCCCAGCTGAATCCGGGCTTCATCTCGAGTTCAGCTTCAAAAGCGTTTCTTTTGGCTCCATTCCCGGCAGCCAACGTGAGCACGCAATACTACTCTTCCAGCAGCTTCCTTTCGGAACATCCAGCCTTTATTCATCATGGCTACCCTCAACACTTCAAAGCCGGAGTTTCCGATTTTTACCAACCATGTGACGGCACCGCTCTCGTCTGAGTTCTTGGATGGTAAGAACTACTCCTCTTGGGCCTCTTATATTGAGCTTTGGCTTGTTGGACAGGGTTATGAAAAGCATCTCACACAAACTGAAGAGGATATTCAAGTGGTCGATCGTCCGTTATGGAGAAAAGTTGATGCTCAGTTGTGTTGCATTATCCGAGCCACCCGTCCATCCATCTCTTGGGATGTATTCCGAACTCATAAGATCTGCGAGGATGTTTGGATACAAGCTCAACAACTTTACAAACACTTCTCGGCGACTTATCGAGTTTGTGATGACCTCGCTGACCATTCTTAATGCCGTCGGATCGAGAGTCTATGTCGACTTATTTGGGATCGATCTCAGCCTATACGTGAGTTGATGACTGCTCCCACACCCCACTATTGCAGAGCTTGAAAATCGGAAGAAATTTTTATGTCTACGGCGTTATATGGTACCGCGATTACTCTCGTATTCGTGAGATCGGATCCGGGCGGCCCATGAAAGCGACCATGGACTCTACCGGCGACTCTCGCCGTGTCCCTACCAAAGTCTTGACATTACCATCCTCCGTTCCAGTTGACTCTTCAGCATTGGTCTCTGGAAATAACAACAAACCTCTACCGCGTAAGAATGGCAAAGGACGTCCTTGGTGTAATCATTGTCACCGACCAGGACACACGATTGATAAATGTTGGAGTCTCCATGGTCGACCTCCTCGTACTGCTCAGATCGCTCGAGTTACATCGCGTCTTGGCACCAGGTTGGATTGACATCGGCTCAACTCCACCGCCTCGGTCAATACCGGCTCAACTCCACCGCCTTCCTATGATGACTTTCTGAAGTGGTATGAGGGTCGACAGGAGTCTAATTCCCTTGCTGTCGTTACACAAGCTGGTAATTCCTTTGCTGGCATATCTCGTTCTTCGGGTCCTTGGGTACTTGACTCTGGGGCCACCGATCATATCACTGGTAATAGATCTCTTTTTTCCTCACTATCTACTTCTGGTTATTTACCATTTGTCACTATGGCAAATGGTTCTCGATTCGATCCCAGGTGTTGGTATTGTTCATTCTTCTCATCTCTTCTCATTCAGAATGTTCTTTATGTTCGGAGCTCCCTTTAATTTATCCACTCGGTCTCTTGATTGTCATCTCATTCACTAAATCTTACATTTACATTGCGGGACCGAGATGCGGGAGGATGATTGGCTCGGATGTGAATCTAGGTACATATCAACTTCACTGAAAACTCTCTTGTTGATGTACGGCGATCTCCACTTGTTATCCGCTCGGTTGGGACGTCACAGTCTTGATAAGTTAAAACAATTACATCCTAGTGCATCTGCTACTTAGAGTCTTTATCTTGTAGTCGTATCGATTAGACGTCGTAGTTTATTTTCTCCTCGCATTATAAGTCTTTCACGTCTCTCTTTGCTTTGGTTCGTTCGATATTTGGGGGTCAGTCGTGTACTTCTACATTGGGTCACGATATTTTGTTACTTTATAGGCGATTTTCCGTTGTACTTGGTTATATCGATGAAAGATCGCTCAATTGTTTTATTTTGATCTTTTTAATGAAGTAAACACTGATTTGGTATCCCTCTTGATCCTTGCAGAGTGATAATGCGTGAATATCTATCTACTCCATTTCAAACCTTTTTGGCATCTCGGCGTATTACATCCGGAAGTCTTGTCCTCATACCCCAGCGAGAATGGAGTCGCGAACCTTGAAGAATCGCCGTCTTCTCGAGACCACCGGACTCTTCTCCTCCACTCTCGCGTTCCTCTTCGTTTTTGGGGTGATGCGACTTACTGCGCATGTTATCTCATCAATCGCATGTCTTCCTCTACTTTACAGGTGGTCGAATACCTCATCGTACTTTTATCCAAGCGGTCCCTTCCGTCCTTTACCACCTAGGGTCTTTGGTTACTATATGTTTTGCTCGTACTCTTGATCTGGCATTGATAAACTCTCTCGATCGCGTAAATGTGTTTTCCTTGGGTATCCAAGGTCTCGAGAAAGGGTATAAGTGTTATTCCCTACTCTCCGTCGGTATTTCATCTCTGCCACGTTCTTTGATTGATTCCTTTCTTTGGAGTCTTTAGAGTCATCGTCGAGTTCGTCCTTACATGCTGTATCGATCTTTGATCCTCCGGAAGTTTCTCTATCACCCCCAGCCCCAATTCCTCCTCCGTTGCAGGTTTATCGTAGCCCTCGTTACACTTTCTACTGCACGCGGCTAACACCGACTGCATGAATCATCTGGAGCGGATCCTCCGCTCCCTCCTCAGGTCGATCTTACGAATCGATATTCCCATTGCCCTTCGAAAAGGTATACGCTCCACTCGTAATCCTTCTCCACATTATATTTCTTTGAGTTACCATCGTCTTTCTCCTTCCTATTATTCTTGTCTTTCCTCTTTGTAAATGCTGTTTTCTCTTAAAGCGGGAGATGCATTTGCCCATCCAGGGGAAAAAGCGGCTATGTTAGGCGAAAATAGCGCCTTCTGAGTTGTGGGACTTGGGATCTCGTTCCTCTACCACTAGGAAAGTCAGTTGTTGGTTGTCGATGGGTATATACAGTGAAGGTTGGTCCAGACGGAACGGTTGATCGGCTTAAAGCTCGTCTCGTTGCTAAAGGTTATACTCAGATCTTCGGATTGGATTATGGAGACACGTATAAAGATGTCCTCCATACGCTTACTCATGTCTATTGCTGCGATTCAACACTGGTCTCTTTATCAGTTAGACATTAAGAATGCGTTCTTACATGGTGATCTGCTCGAGGAAGTCTCATGGAGCGAACCTCAGTGTTTTGTTGCTCGAAGTCTTACGGTCTTGTATACCGCGAAAAGTCTTTATATGATCTCAGCGATCGAGCGTAGTTCGGTAGATTTAGTATTGTAATTCACGGTTTGGCATGACTCGGGCGAGGTGACCATTACATCTTTATCGCCACTCATCGGTGGGTGCATCTACCTAGTGGTTTATGTTGATGATATTGTCATGCATGGTAGTGAATCGTCTCGGGATCTGCGGGTGAAACAACGTCTTTTCAAACATTTCGAATAAAAGGATCTCGGCGGACTTAAATACTTCTTGGGAATAAGTAGCAGATCGAGAAATGGGATCGTTATATCTCGGAAGTATCTGATGGATATCACAGAAAAGCGAGAATGTTAAACTCAAAGAGCGTTGTGACCTATGGATCCTACAATGTCGAGCTCTACGAATCGGGGAGCCTCTCTTAGATCTGAGCGTCTGAGACGATTAGTAGGAAGACTAAGTTACCTTCATTTACTCGTCGGATATCTCATTTGCGAGTAAGTGTAGTAAGTCGGTTTCTCGACTCTCGTGTAAAGAACGTTGGGATCTTTGTGATTCGCGTTGTTCGATATATCGAGTGCTCGGGAAAGGGTCTTTTGTATGAAGACAAAGGGCGTACTCGAGTTATAGGATATTACGATGCGGTGGCGGGATCTCCTTGATAGGAGATCTACTGGTTTTGTATATTTGTCGGAGATAACCTTGTTTCTTGAAATAGCGAATGTTGTCAGCAAGATCAGTCACGAGAGCGAGTATCGAGTATAGCATGCTTGATCGAGAACTTATATGGCTCAAACAGCGATTGCTTGAGCTAAAATTTGGAGGCGTTACCAAATATCACTTATATGATAACTAAGCCGCCGCGTCATATCGCCTTCAAATCGATTTTTAAGTGAGAGGAATAAGCGTATAGAAGTTGGTATCGCTTTGTGGAGAAAAAAGTCGTATACGGAGAAATATCTACTAGTTTTGTTAACTCGTGATCATAGTGGATATATTTACTAAGTCATTTGAGAGGTCCCGAGATTGATTACGTATATACCGGTGCATATAATTTATATTCTTCAGCTTGAGGGGGAGTGTTAGAATATTGTAGATATGATTAGGGATAATTGTTATCCCTAAATATCATTAGGAATAATTATTACTTAGGATAGAATTTTTGATTTATTCCTAGGATAGGGTTTGATTTATTCTTTTGAATAAGCCCTAATCTTGTCTATAAATAGGGCTTCTTTCATGTAAGTTAGGTATTCTGAATTACACATTAACAGCTACCATTATTAAATTGAATGGGATCAACTCTCTCTTGTGGTCACGTTCGTTTGAACTATTCCTAGGATCTCACAAGAAGAAAGAACATATTCTATCTAGTCCTCTTGACCCTAAAGATCCAAAATATTCAGATTGGATTTCAGACAATTGTTCTATTATGACTTGGCTTCTCAACAGCATGGAGGAGTCTATGAGCACTAATGTTATGTCCATGGAAACTGCAGATGTGGGATGCCCTACGGGGCACGTATTCAAAATTTCGAATGACAAAAATGTTTCTCGTTTTTTCGAATTATATGAACAACTCTTCGCTCTTCACCAGGATGATCGATCTATTAGTAATTATTTTTCTACTCTTAAGGGGGTCGGCGATGAAATTCTATTATACCATCATCTCTCTTGTGACGCTCAGACTTGAAAGAATCAATAGGAGGAATTCTTGGCCACGAAGTTCCTATCCGATTTGGATTCCACTCTACGACCGGTTCGGGATAATCTGCTGGCAAGTGATAACATTCCCACGTTATCGAATGCTCTGTCTCGGGTTCTTCATGTGACCATGTGTCATCCTGACACCAATTTTTCCTCATCTTCCGACACTTCGGCGAAGGCTACTCACGGTCGTGGATTCTTTCGGGGTCATAATAGTAGTTGTGATCATGGTCGTGGAACTGATACCACCAGGAGTAGTCGTTCGTGTATTCACTATGGTGGTTCCAACCATGCCTCCGAGAAGTGTTGGGTGAAGTTTGGTAAACCTGACTGGGCTAATAATGCATCTATCGAACTATCAACTCCATCACCAGACACCGACGATCATGAAGACATGATCTCTATTTCTCATAGTGATTATGAGAAATTGCTTTGCTCTTCTGCTAGCATTCCCTCTGCCACTGTTGCCTCCTCTCCAGGTGTGTTTACTGTGTTGTGTGATAAGTCTTGGATGTTGAATTCCAGTGCGTCTGCTCATATTACTGGTAACAAATATGTTTTCTCTTCCTCTTTTGTTTTCTCATCTTTATCCCATGTCCGTCTAGCTAATGACACTTATTCTCCGATTATGAGAAGAGGTGTTGTCAAATCCACTACAAATATTACTTTTGATAATGTTCTCTTTGCACCTAAATTTCTTGTTAATTTACTGTCCAGCCAGTTAACAAAAGCTTACAACTGTCCTGTGAGTTCGGTAAGCACCATCGTACTTCCTTTCCTTCTAGAGTTAATAAACGTAGTTCTTTTGCATTTGAACTTGTTCATTGTGATGTTTGGGGACCTAGTAGAGTCGAGTCAAGAGGAAATTTTCAGTATTTTATAATTTTTGTTGATGATTATTCTCGCGACTTGGTTATATTTATTCAAAAATAGGAGTGAGGTTCCTGAGGTGTTAACATCATTTTATAAGGAAATAAAAACTCAATATTCTATTGCCTTGCGCATTTTTCAATAATGCACTAGAAGACAGTGTCTACAATATGTGATTCTCATGACATTATTCATCAAACCTCTTGTTCATATACTTCCCAATAAAATGGAGTTGTTGAATGCAAACTCCATCATAGTTTAGACATAGCTCATACTTTTCTTTGTCATATGCATGTTCGTAAGTTTTTAAGGGGTGATATTGTTCTCACAGCTTGTTTTCTCATAAATAGAATGTCGTCTACTGTGTTACATGGGGATATCCCCTACTCTTATCTTTATCCGAACAAATTTCTTTTCTCTGTGCCTCCTTGCATATTTGGTTGTGTTTGTTTCGTTCATAATTTTACTCCTAGCTTGGATAAATTGTCTTCTTGTTCAATTAAATGCATCCTACCTAGATATTCTCGCACACAAAAAGGATATCATTGTCTCGACCCACTCACAAAACACAGTTACACTAGTAAAGGGCAGCCCGGTGCACGAAGCTCCAACCATATGGGGTCCTGAGGAAGGATCCATTGTATGCATTCTTACCTTGCTTTGCAAGAGGTTGTTTCCAGGATTCAAACCCGTGACCTCTAGGTCACAAGGCAGCAACTTTACCGTTGCGCCAAGGCTCCCCTTCAAAACGCAGTTACACTAATGTTGATGTTATATTTTTTGAGTCTCAACCATACTTTCCCCCCATATAGCTCAATCACATAATCCATTATCATCTCCTCCATTACCTATTCCACCATCCACGTCTCCCGCTATAGATGCTCTGTCTCCTAAACCATTGTAGGTGTACACGAGACGTGCTCGGCCATAACCAAATTCATGTCCCTCATCTCCTCTTCTTACATCTCCTGATGCTCCTTGCCCCTCAGATATTGATCTGCCTATTGCTCTTCGTAAAGGTATTCAGTCTTGCACTTCTCATCCTTTGTTTAATCATATCTCGTTTGATTACCTTAGTCCTGCGTTTTGCGCTTTTGCCGTGTCTCTATCATCTACAGAAGTTCCAATTTCCCGCTCTGAGGCTTTTTAACACTTGGCTTGGCGAACAACAATGGATGAGGAAATATCTGCCCTTATCTCTCGTGGTACTTAGGACTGGTGGTTGCACCACCTTCTGTTGATATTGTTGCCTGTTGTTGGGTATTTACTCTGAAATTTAAAGCTAACGATACTATTGATTGGTACAAAACTCGTCTAATCGCTTTACCCAGACTTATGGTGTTGATTACTTTGAGACGTTCTCTTCTACTATTCGACTGAATTCTATTAGAGTTCTATTCTCCTTGGCTGTCAATCAATCTTGATCAATGTATCAGCTAGATGTGAAGAATGTTTTTCTTTATGGCAATTTGCATGAGACTGTGTTTATGGAGCAACCTCCAGAGTATGTTGCTCAAAGGGAGAATGCTACTATGGTTTGCAAACTTAAAAAGATTATTTATGATCTTAAACAAAGCCCCAGAGCATGGTTTGATAAGTTCAGTAATATAATCAGTGTTGTTGGCTTTAAACAGTGCAAATCGTATTATTCTGTATTTGTCCAACATAGCATGAATGGGATTATTGTTCTTATTGTTTATGTTGATGACATTCTAATATCCGACAATGATATAGGTGGGATAGACGAAACTAAGAAGTATTTGCAACAACACTTTGTGACAAGGGATATGGGACGTCCTAAGTATTTCTTGGGAATTGAAACTGCTCACAACAAATCTGAAGTTTCATTATGCCAACGGAAGTATGCTACATATTTACTCAAAGAAACTGGATTGCTTGGAACTAAGCCAGTTGATACGCCTATGGATTCAAGTGTTTGAAATGATACTGGAGAGTTCTTTGAGGATAATGTAAAATATAGACGATTTATTGGGAAACTCATCTACTTAATAATAACAAGACCTGACATCTCCTTTGCAGTTGGAATAGTCAGTTGTTTTATAGATAAACCAAAGTAAGTTCACTCAGGATTCTTAAGTACATTAAGAAATCTCCAAGAAAAGGAATGTCATTTAAGAGAAATGGGCACCTAAAGATTGAAGTTTATTCTGATGTCGACTATGCTGGATCTAAGACTGACAGACGGTCCACATATGGGTATTGCACTTATGTAGGGGAAAATCTAGTAACATGATGAAGTAAGAAACAAATTGTTATTGCTAGGTCGACTGCCAAAGCCGAGTACAGAGTCATGACTCACACTGTAACCAAGATGTTATGGCTGAAGAATTTACTTGAAGAATTAGGATTCACCTATAATGAACCACTGCCAATGTACTGTGATAACCAAGTAGCTATTCACATTGCAAGTAATCCAATTTTTCATGAGATGATTAAGCATATTGAGGCTGACTGTCACTTTATATGCAAATGCATAATAAGTAAGAAAATTACCACTCCTTTCACATCATCACCCAATCAAGTTGTCGATGTCTTCACTAAAGCATTAGGAGGAAAACGTTTTTCAGAACTTTGTGACAAACTGAATATGATTGACATATATGTTCCCTTAATTGTAGGATCATGATTGATTTAGATTAGCTTGATTTTAGAGATTAAGATTCCCTTAAAATTAGGATTATGATCGATTTAGATTAGCTTGATTTTAGGGATTAAGATTGATTGTAATTAATCTCACACCATAATTCTAGGATCCTTTTTCTCTTGCTATGTATATAAATACCTACATGTAAACAAATTAAGGGGTGAAAAAACATATTATTTCTTTCTCTTTTACAGTCCAAAAATGAGCTTGCTTTTCCAAAAACAAGTGTGTGCTAAAAAGGAACCAGAATATATTTAAAATTAGAAAAGAAAGATGAAGGATGTACTGTGTGTATCTCACCTTCAAGACTGAGAGATAAGAATCAGAAAGGCCAGTATATTTTCCAACCATTGCAATCCTAACCTGAGAGGTCAACGACAACTTTGTTCAGTGGTCAACAACTGCAACAGTGCAAAACAAGGGAAGGAAAGGAACCAACAGGATCCTGCAAAGTATCACAAATTTCTGTTCTTCTTGTCCAGTCATCTAACCAAGGTTGCTTAGCAATTCTGTCTATGTCAAAAATAAATTACAAATGAACGCACAGAATTTACAAGGTGCTCTGATGATTCCACATAATATACAAAAAAAAAATGTGCATACAAAACAAATAAAGAAAATCATGTAAGATACAGACCCTTGAAGTTGCAAAACTTCTATGAGAGCTTCATGTGTCTTTTGATTCTGCAAAATGGTTCATGTTACAGTCAAATAAACATGTATTGTCAGCTTAAAAAGGGCATCCAGAATGTAGCACTATATGAGATGAGAACTTTGCTCTCTACCTTTAGAAGTAGAGGAATGTGCCAAATATTTGTGACATCGTAAAGTGTGACAATATGTGATACCTGTGCAAATAGGATTTGCTTCCTTAGCGCTGGGGCTATGTATTATAAAACCAACATTTAACTAAAAGAGTGTGCACAGTTTTACAATACCGGAACATGACAGAATTGTGAAAGTTTTTCTTTAACATTTTCCGCCAGTGGCTGCCAAAGGAATTTGAGAGAATAATCAGGACTTGATCAGTTACAATAAGAAGGAAGATTGAAGGAGACAGCAGCAAGAAATAGGGCTGTAAATGAAAGGAATGCGCATGGACAAACTTGATCTTCAGCTTGATAATGACTCATTTATGATCAGTCTATATAAAAAAAAAAAATAAATAAATAACCTTGAACACTAATGTGCTTAGTTTGTTGACATTAACGAACAAAATTCATGAACAATTCGGAATAAAATTGTTTATAATCTTATCTCAAATCCAATCATGATCTTATTTCTTTAGTTTTGTATTCAAATATATAAGAAAAATATATTACATATTTTATAAGACATACTAAAAATAAGAAAATAGTAAATTTCATTTATTGGATCATTGTTTTAACTTAAATTTTAAGTGTAATAGTGTCTCTAGTCAAGCTTGGAAAGATAAATAAACTTGAACACACTCAAGTTTGGTTAACTCATCTATAGTCCCAGTAGGGAAAGATGGGAATGGATAACAAACCTTTGCACTGCGGCAGGCAAGAATATTTGGTATCAATCCAAGCTCTCTTAGTCCTCGAACACTATGCTGGGTTGGCTTAGTTTTCTAGAGGGATATACAAATATTATTGTCTTAATAAAAATCTTTATCTATATTAGAAAAGTACAACTACTTTGCATCAAGCAGTGCAAAAAGATCTTAGTGATTCCAATTTTTACCTGCTCACCGACAACATTCAATACTGGTACAAGGCTGACATGAACCAGACAAAAATTACCAGGACCTTTACAAGGAACAGATTGAAATTATCAAATAATGAATGAATAGATGAAAAGATAATGTTAAGAGCATATCCTAAAAAAGAAGCAGGCAGAGCTTTCTCACCTACACGATAAGAGAATTGACCCAAAGCTTCAATGAATGGCATTGACTCGATGTCACCTGCATAAATATGTACTGTCATTATTCATTGGTCCCCTTCACTACACTGGTATTAAAGAAACTTCAACTAAAGAAGAACAGTCATATTGCCTTATTTCCCCTTATTCAGATTTGTCGAAGCAAGTTTTACCTATCGTTCCACCTAACTCTATGACACAAACGTCAGCTGGTCCTTCTTTGCCATCCACTGGTATCATTGCTACACGTTCAATCCATTCTTGTATGGCATCTGTAATGTGTGGGACAACCTAAAGAAGAAATGAAAAATATCAAGGAAGATCACTATAAGATTGAGACAATGAAAAGTATGCTTCTTAAAAGACTCACACCTGGACTGTTGTTCCAAGATAGTCACCCCTCCTTTCCTTATCAATGACAAACTATTCAAAACGTAGCAAAAGCTAATGATAATCAGTTCAAAAAGAAATGAAGGAAAATTATAAGAGAAACAGGAGAACCTTTGTTGATCCTACAAACTTGTGGATCGTAAACATCCCTTTATAAACAACCATAATTGATGAAATACCTGATAGATTTTCCCAGTAGTGATATTATTATCACGAGTTAACTTGATATCAAGAAATCTTTCATAATTTCCAAGGTCCAAATCCACCTACAAACAATTAGGTGAAGTGCAATATTTTTTCATTCTTAAAGTGAAGTTTATTGCGTCACTAAATCATTAAAGTACAAAGGTAGGAGAAATGAGAACATGAAAAGATGCTTTACCTCGCCACCATCATCTAAGATAAATACTTCACCATGCTCAAAAGGAGACATAGTTCCCGCATCGGTGTTTAAGTAGGGATCTGCATAAATTTTATTATTAACAAGTAGCAGAAAACCCCTCAAAGTAAAAGACAGAGCATCATAGAACAAGCAAAATATGGTAATAGCCACACATTGGAATGCCATTTTTATATTATCTAAAAAAGTTTACAATAAAAGATAATGGCGTATAGAGAATTTTTCAACACGAACTGGAAAATAAACATCTAAATAAACAACCTATGAAGTCCCCATTAATTTTTTTTTCTTCTCCTGGAATCAGGAAAAAGGTAGACAGAGGAATCCATTTCTTAGGATTGACCTAAAGTAGCTAAGACAAGAATATCAAAATAGTATAGTGTTGCTGATAGAACTCTGTAACATAAAAGGCCTCATGGAGGTGTGTAAAATGCAATTAAATCCTAAGAGATCAACCAAAAAAGTCAAAGGAGAAAACATTCAAAATCTAAATCATGTGTTAGTGACAAATAAGGAAACGATCAAATGTTCCATTTGAATGATCAAAGCACCAATTGATGGCATAGAAAGGCATTATTTTATTACTAGGATAAATAGGAAGACAAAAACCACTAGTGATCAAACAAGTAAGATGGTCATTAAAGATAAATGCAACAGATTGCACTTTAGAAACCTGTAAATCAAAAAGCAAGAACCATTATGAATTATGACAAAAACTAAGAGAAAAAAACTGATTTCTGTTGGAACTTTCTAATCATTCTATAACCATGCAACCAAATGCAAAGAACAATTCTATACACAAAATCATGTTATCGTCAGCATTCATAGCATACAGTAAGGGCATAAATAATGACAAGATCATAAACTGAACCTAAATCCAGAGATAAGCCATCGTCTCGATGTCACCGGGTGAAGATCGCAGCAGAGTTGATTTTCCAATGGAGTTACGACAGCAATTATTCCAAAGCTCTCGTTGGATGGGAGAGAATAGTCTCCGATATCTTAACCTAGTGGGAATCACATCCCTTATAAACCCAGGCCTAAAATGTGTTAACAGCTCATCAATACTAATAGTAATGGATTAACGGATTCCACACATGCAACTCACATCCGATAATACAAACCCATAATCAATATACTAATTAGATCACTTTATTGGATTTGTCCACAACGGTAAATTTGTGTGTTATAAATTAACATGTGAGCCCACCAAATTGGAAAATTTAAATCTAATAATCTCCCATCTGAGTTATATGTGATTATGTATATAACATGCAAATACAATTCTTTAATTAAGCTCAACAATGGCAGATTTCATAGGTTAAATCCTCTTTGAAACAATCTAGCCCATTAGTTTCATTGGCATAGGACTAAAGACGTCATAGTTACCTCACTTGTAACAAGCTCCAACAATAATTACAATACCAATATCATCAATGATATAGATCTGATGTGAATGTGTGACATGAGAATTGCATGAAATGCGATTTGTATATGCCAATTTCCAACTAGTCCTTATAATCCAAAAGAGTCCAAATCATATTTACAAACCCTTTACGCTAAACCACAATAGTAAATCATGATTATCATCTTTATAACTCAAATCAAAGTCCAACATCACATTTACAAATACTATGCAAAACTGCAAAAACAAATTATGATATTTATATTTCAGAGTATCAAAATGAAATACACATGTATCTTTAAACCTTAGTACGTACAATAACCAAAATGTATATCTATTTAGTAATGTAGAGCATTAAATATTGAATACAGACTCTCAATAAATAGGCACTTCATACAAAGAATCCTATATTCATCACATCTTGATGAAACATCTTGGACGCCAAACCCTTGGTAAGCGATCCTCCAATATAAAATCTTTGTTGGTATGCTTTATCGTCACAAGGTCACTTTGAACTTTTTCTTTAACCGCTAAGAATTTGATGTCAATGTGTTTAGACTTCGATGAATGCAGTTGTTTTTGGAATACAACTCTGTAGCTTTATTATCATTGTTAATCTACAATGACCTATTAATGCCATCGATGATCTGTAATGTTGTAATGAAGTTTCGCAATCATATCCCGTGATTGGAGGCTATATAGCAAATTATAAATTCTACTTTCATAGTAAAAATAGCTATTAGTGTCTATTCAATACTTTTCCATGCGATAGCCCCTCAAGTAAATATGAAGATACAATCTGAAATAGACCTTTTGCTATCTAAGCATTCAGCGAAGTTAGAGTCTGAATATTCAATCATCTCCAGATGATCAAACCTCTAATATATGAGCATAAAGTCTTTGATTTTTTACAAATACCTCGTAACACTCTTTACAACCTTCTAATGCTTATGATCTAGGGTAACTCAGATATCTGTCTAACATCCTTATTATGTATGCAATATTCGGACGCATATATATCCGTGCATACATGAGACTTCTTTCAACTGATATATAAGAGAATTTCTACATCTCTTTTATTTCAAATTCATATTGTGAACACTATTTCTGGAAACAACCTCTTACAAAGCAAGATAAGGCTGCATACAATGGATCCTTCCCCGGGACCCCATATGGTGAGAGCTTCATGAACAAGGCTTCCTTTTTTTTATTGTAAGATAAATATATCACCCCTAGTTATAGGTTTATCACCAAGAATACAATTCTATAAGCCATACATACTGATCACCTTTTCAATATAAGCTATTTGTGAAAGTCCAAATATACCCCTTGAACGATCACAGCATATCTGTATGCTTAGACCAAAGGATGCTTCACGAAGATCTTTTATTTTAAAATTATCTTTTAAAATGATTTGGTTTCATACAACAGAACCTTATCGTTACTTGCTAGCAAAATAATATCCACATATAGGACAAGTATAATAAACTTGCTCCCACGAAACTTAACATATATACATTGATCAACGAATTCTCCTTAAAATCAAATGAATAACCACTTGATCAAATTTTCAGTACCACTGACGAGATATATGCTTTAAACTATAAATAAATTTCTTTAATCTATATACTAGGTGCTTTGAATCCTGAAATTCAAAGTTCTTCATTTGCACTATGTATATAGTCACCTCAATTTTCCCATTGAGATATATGTTTAACATACCACCAAGTCATAATGAACTAAAGTTTCGTGATTACCCTAAGAAAGTCTTTAGTTAAAATAGGCGGGAAAGTCTCCATGTAATCAATATACTTCTTTTGAATGAATCCCTAAGCAATAAAGTGAGCTTTATACTTTCTGACATTGCCCTTCGAACCCCATTTAATTTTAAATATCTATTTACAACCAACAAATTTCAGTCCTTCAGACAATTCGATAAATTCTCAAACGTCATTATCTGTCATAGACATCATCTCTTCTTTCATAACTTCAATCTACCTTTTAGGATTAAGGTATTATTTAACTTCTTGAAAAGATATAGGATCACTTTTCAACCCTATATCAAATTCATGCTCTTTGGAAATAAACATAATCACATGACATTGTTGATCTTCTTTCTTTAGTAGATCTCCTTAGCGGCATTTCTACCTGAAATAGTTGGGGTAGTTGCTCAACCATAAGCGATAATACTTTAACCTGAGTGGATGGTTTCTCCATTTGTACTAGTGGTATGTGAATATCTTGATTCATTACTCCCATTGGATGTGTAACTCCAATACCATGGAGTATAGATACTATACCACTACTAATTGCACTAATAATAACCATAGCAGGATTGTCAATGCTCTCTTCCACAAAAGATATATCCCTAACTTTAGTGCTTCCACTATCCTCAATAAACTTGACATTACCCATCTTGAAAAAGGACCTGTATAAAGGGTTATAAAACTTAAAACCCCTTGATCTTTCAAAATAACCCATAAAATGACAACTGATTGTCCTTGAATCCAATTTTTTTTATTAGCCCTGTAAGGCTTAGCCTCAGCTAGACAATCCAGACGTGTAAATGTCTAATGTTAGGCTTCTTACCAACTGAGGTTAGGCCTTATAGACCTAAAAAATACCTATTGTTTCTACTTTACCCTTCTTGTCATTTCTCGTGTAGATGTGTCTTTGTCATCAATTAGTAGTCAGCTCATGAGACAACGTTGTATAGTGGCACTTATGTGAGTAGTTGCACTAGTATTCATCCATCACATTTCATTAGGAACAGTAGCCAAATTGATTTTTTAACAAACAAAGTTGAGAAGTTCATCTTTCTTAATAAGTCAATTGACATATTTGGAGCAATCCTTCTTCAAATAGTTTTTGTTCTTGCAAAAGAAACAAGTAGATTTCTTATCTTATTTCTTTTGCTCCTTATAGCCAAAAGCCCCAGAGTGTGCAGTTTACTTATCCTTTCCTTTAGAGGTGGTCCTCTTTTTTTTCTTAGCTATAATCCAAGAGGTAGATGCAAGGTGAGCATTTCTTGAACAATTGAGCAATAAGCTCATTTAATGTCCGTTTTTCTTTTTGAGTGTTATAGCTAATCTTAAAATGAGTAAATTGTGCAGAGAGAGAAATCAAGATTAGGTTCACAAGGATGCTTTCAGACACTTCCAATTTTAGTACCCTTAGCCTTGTGATCAAATTGAATATCTCCATTATGTACTCCCTTATATTGTACTTTCCCTTGTACCGCATTAAGATAAATTTTGTAAAAAGTGTAGTTGTCTCGACCTTTTCATTTGAAGCGAATCAGTCTGCTAACTCCTTCAGGAAAGTTTTGACATCCTCATTTCTTATTTTATCCATCCTCGTATGTCCGTACATCCATCTTCATCTTTGCAACTCTCATTTTTTGCTCATGTACTCGAGTCATAGTCTGACATTTAATCTCATATAATATAATAGGTCTAACTGTCATTTTGTAAAACTTTTCTTTAAATTTTAAAGATACTTTACGATCATAAAGAACATCCGATGTTCTCTTCCATTTCAATCATCTAGCTTATATTCTATGTAAGATATCTCTCTCAATCCCTCCATTTTTTTGTAAAAATAATCTTAAATATTTAAAACTTTCAGTTATAGATAACTCATTATTTCTTAATTTACCAATTGTCTCATCGTAATTATATATTATGTCTTTATTATACTAAATATAAAACCTTCCACTTCTATTATTTTCCTCCCAGATTCAAATTTAACATTTACTCCAAGATATAAGCAAATAAATGCAACATAAAAAAACATGCATAAGTATGGGCTCTTTAATGAGATATCAAGTATAACATTATAATCCATCTTTAGGCTAAACTGTAACCTGTTAGCAGTACTCTCTAACTATAGCTCATGGAAACTTTAATCGACCACATAATCAAGGTTTAAAATCTCAACTCGTATCGGGATTTCGATCTGCGACTGAAACGATACGGTTTCGGTACTGTATCGTCCGTGTCGATACTATTTCGGTATTTTTTTTTAAACATTAATATTGATTATTTAATTTTTTTAAAAATTTTAGTTAATTTTTAAAAAAGAATTTAAGATTTAATTTTACCTCAATTATAAATTTGAATTTAGAATTTTAATTAAAATATCTTTTATTTTTTAATTTAATATATAAATTAATTAATAATTTATTTAATTAAATTTTACGGTTTAATTAATATATATATATATAGAAATTTCTCATTGCGATTACGATCGCGATTTCTCACCGCGATCGCACAGGGCACGATCGCCTCTGCGTCGTCGTCGTGTCGTCGTCGTGTCGCCGCCGCCTTCCAGGTAAGCGCGTTCCAGTATCGGTACGCGTTCCGATTTCGGTTCCTCGTCGGAACGAAATTTTTCGCCAATTTCGTCCGAAACGGCTCAGTATTTAAAACCTTGCACATAATATATCTTCCTTTAGACCGATATATCGTGCACATGATTGATAAAAGAACACCTTATAAGCTACATCAATTTGTATGTATTTCCAAATACAATTTACAGAAACCTTCATCAGCCACACAATGTCTTCTTGTGAGTTGACACATTACATGCATGATCAATAAAATTTGTACTTTATATAAGAGCTTCCTCAAACGTATATTACCCTAAAAATAAATTTTCTTTGGGTCAATTATTTTTTAGCATAAATATACATCTATCCACATAAAATGTATCAAATATGTCTAATAGTTTTCACTTTGATGATAATATTGATTTAATTTAGCAACATATATGCAAATAGATACACAAGAAATCCAAGAAAAGTCATTCAAACAATAATAGTCCATTGTATTTTACATTGTACATGAATTTACAAGAGTAGTCAAGTCACAGTTGACTACTAAACTCATTGTTCCTTCCATATATATAACAGTTGAGTGTCGTAGTCGACTAGTAAATTTACTATGCTTTATCCGAATACAACAGTCGAGTGTCACAGTCGACTGTTAAATCTATTGTGCTTGATTCGAACATAGCAATCGAGTGTCATAGTTAACTACTAAACCTATGTGCTACATTTGAACATAGCAATCATGTCGTAGTCAACTGCTAAATCGAATCGAAAAGTTCAGTTCGGTTTAGTTAGAAATGCGATTTTTCAAAACAAAAATATCAGTTTTTTCAGTTCGGTGTCGATTTCAAAACAAAAAAAATCGATTTAATCAATTAATCGATTTGGAGTCAATGAGTCGACTGCTTATATACAATCGACTACTTTTATCAGCAGTCAACTGTTAATCACGAATAAGAACTTAAAAATCGTGAAATCGCTATTCTTTTTCTATCCGGCTTTCTTCCCAACCTCGACGACCAACGACAAACCTACTGACGATGCCCCAAATCATTCTGTCCACCCTCCATCCCCTTAAACTCTCCTCCTTCCGAGCAAGTAGCAACCTCCGACGTCGACGATCTGTCCTCCGGCTCCATTCCACCTCCGACTGCAACTGCAGCTGATCATCCTAAACCCTAAATCCTTTATTTCTCCAGTCGTCCCACGACTCCCAATTGCCGCCCCCAACCCCGCGAGGTTGCGACTGTGGAGTGACCCCGTAACTACTCCGGACTGGACATCCTAAACAGTAAACCCAAATCCTCTATTTCTCGCCTCTCGAGCTATCCAGTATTCTTCCGACAATTTTCGACCACTGGCAGTCCTCCACTGTTCAGCGACTTCCATAATTCCTTGGTAACTCTTTCATAATTCCAACTGAGAATCGACGGATGACGATCAATTTTTTACTAATTACTATTTAGTTTTATTGTTTTAGGAATTAACGAATTACATGATTAGATATTCACATGAATATTAAAATTTATATGTTTTAGAGTTTAGTATAAATTTATAATTCTAAATTGTTAATCTAACTGAAGTTATATATAATTTTTTTAATTAAAATTGTATGTTTATTTGTTTAGATGTCAATGCAAGGAAATATTTCAAATATAGACGTTGGTAATAGTTGTTCAATCCCACAATATGGACCTTCAGTAGGTACAAGAGAAAAATTAAGAAAACGAAGAACAATAAAACTAAGAAGTGAGGTATGGGAGCATTTTACGAAGTTTACTAATGTTGCTAATGAGATTAAAGCCATATACAAATATTACGATAAGGAATTTTTTTGCGATCCATACAAGAATGGAATAATAAGCTTGAAATCTCGTATGACCTCCTGCAAAAAACGTCCTCATGCTATTGAAACAAATCAAATGCAATTGAGTTTTCAAATATGTGCAAGACAGGGTGAGGGATCACTCGTTTCATGAAAATTTGATCAGGATGCATCTAGAAAAATATTAGCTAGAATGATTAAAATGAATGAATTGCTTTTTAAATTTATAGAAGGAGAAGGGTTTAAAACATTTATAGCTATGGTATATCCAAAGTTTAGAATTCCTTCGAGATAGACAGTAACACGTGATTGTATAGAATTATATACAATTGAAAGGGAAAAATTGAAAAGTCTATTGCATGATTCAACCCAAAGAATTTTTTTGACCACTGATATATGGACATCAAATAAAAAAATCAACTATATGATTTTGACCGCTCATTTTATCGATAAAGATTAGAAGTTGCATAAAAAAATTCTGAATTTTTGTCCAATTACAAGTCATAAAGACGAGACAATCAGTTTAGCTATTGAAAATTACTTAAGAGGTTGGGGAACTAATAGAATTTTCATTATTACTGCTGATAATGCAAGTTCAAATGGTGTTGCTATCAATAGTTTCAAGAAAAAGATGGTTAACTGGGATTCTACTATTTTAAAAGGAGAATTCATTCATATGAGATGTGTAGCTCACATAATCAACTTGATTGTTGTTGATGGCTTGAAAGATATAAATTCATCTGTGAAGAGGGTTAGGAATGCTATTAAATATGTTAAGCAATCCCCTCTAGATTAAGTTCAAAAAATGTGTAGAAATGGAAAAAATTGAAAGCAAGAAATCATTGTGTTTGGATGTACCAACCAGATGGGATTCAACTTATTTGATGTTGAGTGTAGCTGAAAAATTTGAAAGAGCTTTTGATAGGTTTGATGAACAAGACTCATGCTTTAGAATATATCTTCAATATAATGAATGGAATGTTAATAGGAATGATAATAGAGATGTGATACTTGGATCAGACGGCCAAGCACAAGCAGAATTACATACTTTTGGTGGAAAGCCAACAAGTATTGATTGAAATAATGTTAGACTTTTTGCATCTCTATTGCAAATTTTTTATGAGTTGACATTAAAAGTTTCTGGATCTTTATATGTCACTTCTAACACTTTTGCACATAAAATCAGTTATATTCATTTTATATTAAAGGAGTGGCAAGAAAGTGATGAACGTGATGTATATTCAATGGGATTAAGAATGAAAATTAAATTTGACAAGTATTGGAGAGATCTATTGAAGATGAATAAGTTACTTTATATTACAGTGATACTTGATCCAAGGTATAAATTAGATTTTGTGAAATTTATGTTGATTAAATTATATGGAGATGAAACAAGTGCAATAGTAGGAAAGAATATTAAGGAGATTTTATTTGCTTTGTACAAAAATTATAAGGAGAAAATGGAGCCTTAGAGTAGCACTTCAAAAATTTCAGCTATTTCAAAATCAGGTAATAACGATATTGTGCCTAAAAATATAAGTCAAATAGATTTGAAAAGACAATCAATCTTTGCAAAGCATAAGAAATAAAAGGCACAAATATTTGGTGATGGCAACACGTCAAAATTAGACAAGTATCTTAATAAAATAGTTGAAGAATATTGTGAGACTTTTAACATTTTGGGATGGTGGAAGCAAAATTGTCACAGATTTCCAATACTTGCTCAAATTGCTCATAATGTATTAGCCATTTCAATGTCAACAGTTGTTTCAGAATCCGCTTTCAGTATTGGTGGTCGAGTACTTGATTGTTTCAGGAGTTCATTGACTCCCAGAGTGGTAGAAAATTTGATTTGTACTCAAGATTGACTTCGATTAAGTTTTGAGTCAATTAATGTCGAAAAAATGTTAGAAGATGTAGAAAAACTTGAAAGCGATATGTTTTGTTAAAAGAAAATTTTATAATTAGTTGTTTGCTTACAATAAAAAATGTATAGAGTATTAATTTGTTTGACTTGCATCATGTTATACTTTTTTGTTAGAGTTCTCAAAAGTAATAATGGATTCGTCTTCTTCGACAACATCATTTAAGGTGTAATTAACCGCTTCTTGGTATGTTTCAATTATTTTAATTTAGTTACAAGTGTATTTACTTTTTAATTATTTTGTTCAAGTGGTAATAACAAATTTTTACATCTTGATCATTATTTATTAGGATAAACACAAGTGGTGAAGTAGACAAATCTGAAGTCACAACTTATAAGGAGTCAAGGAAGGACCAAGGACTCAACTCTTAACTCTCAAGTCTCAAGTGTCAACTCTCAAGATCTAGGGATATGTTGTATTCATTTTGACATTTGACATGTTCTACTATAAGCCCATAACTTGAGTATAAAAATGTTAAAATTATATGTTTGAATCAAGCATTTGAAGAAATGTTAGCAGCTTAATTGCTTGAATGTTTTAATTTTAATGAGATATTTTATATATTTTGATGTGTTGACATTTATTAAATTGTGTCTTGTACAATTGTACTCTTATTGACATGTATAATATATTTCATTTAAATAGGTTATTATGTAATATTGAATGTTTTAACTTTTAACGGTGAAATTTAAGAAAGTACAGGAAAATAAATTCTATAAATATAGGAGAGATATTTTTAATTTTTGTTTTAAATTCTAATAAACCATGTAAATTTAAGGTTTCACATAATAGGTATAACATAAAATCGTATATATTCATTAAATACACGAAATGACATCAAATTAAAGTTTAACAATAGAATTTTACAAGAGATAATGATCGCTTATCGTAAAATTCATTTGACAATGCACGCATGCAGATTAACAAATAACTAATCGGAACCATCAACAATCGATTTAGTCGTCAGTCGACTTAGAAACAATTTGTGCTCCTGTGCACTAGATCTAGTCGACTGCTAGCAGTCGACTGATCGAAACCATCAGTCGACTAATTTGAGCCATCACGACTCGTAAACACCAGGCTCGTCCATCGGATCCAATGATTTCTATAACAATGTAATCGATTCGTCGGAGCATTATTTCTACTTTCTACCGATTGTCCATCAGTCGACTGAAGTGTTCACCAGTCGACTGATAGGATCATTAGTCGATTGGTTGTAAAAAATCGATTTTTTCGATATTTAATCGAAAAAACCAATTTTTTTTGCCTAATCGATTCGGTTTGGTGGAAAATTTCGGTCAGTTCAGTTAAGTTAAAAAAAAAATCAGTTTAATCGGTTTCGATTTTAATCGGTTCGATTTTAACCGATTGCATACCCCTAATTATGCTAGATCCAAATGCAACAGTCGAGTGTCGTAGTTGATTCTAAAATATTCTGTGTGTGATCTCGTGCACAATAATTAATTGATCCTATTTGCAGTTGACTAATAAGATCAATCGAGTGCAAAAGTTGATCCAAAAATATTAAGTGTCTGATTTTATGCATAGCGGTGGACTGATCAAATGCACAAGTCAATTGTTAATAATGTTGTTTGGCTTTTATGGATCAAACACAATGCTCTTTGTAAAAAATAGCGATGGTTGCCCAAAGTCACCGTTGTTCTTCATGGAAAAACATGAATAGCACAAAACCAGTGCATTATAGACCCATATTCAATAGATTTGCATCGTTTTTTGCTTTAGATCAAAATCTGACGCAATAAACACATGCTTCTAGTAAATAATCATCATAAAAACCTAACGCTATGAACACGACAACAACTTTAAACTTGTGGCTCTAATACCACTTGTTAGAACTTTCAAATCATTCTACAACCATGCGACCAAATGATAAGAACAAGTCTATATACAAAATCGTGATATCGTCGATATTCATAGCAAACGACAAGGATATAAATTATGACAAAATCATAAACTAAACTTGAATTCAGAGACACGACCATCATCTCAACGTCACCAAATGAAGATCGCAGTGGAGTTGATCTTCTAATGGAGATACGACAACAACTGAACCAAAGCTCTCGTCAAATGGGAGAGGAGAGTTTCTGATACCTCAACTCTATCGGAACCACACCCTTTATAAATTGCAGGTTCGAAACTTATTAATAGCACATCAATAGAGTCGGTCCTGGATCAGACCTATTGGGGCAACTGTCCAGGGTCCACAGATTTTTAACATTATCAAGATTTTTATTTAGTGCTAAAAAAAAATTTATGTTAAAATTCACCATGGTGAAGGGACCAACTAGCAGGTTTCGCCCAGGGCTCTGCACATCAATATTAACGATAACAAGTTAATGGGTCTAACACATGCAACCAACATCCAATAATACAAATCTCTAATTAATACTCTAATTATATCACTTTATTGGATCGGTCCGCAGTAATAAATCTGTATGTTATAAATTAACGTATAAGCCCACCAAATCGAGAAATTAAAATCCAACGATTTCTATTCGGATTAGCAAACCGGCCCGCCTACTCGAGACTAAGAAGAAAGCACGCGCCCTAAATCAACCTCACTAACAAGAAAAGAGTTATTCCTTTGTGGAAGAAAGGACAAATAGATCGAAGCAAAATAGATATGAACATCCCCGGTAAAACTCGAGAAAGATCAGCCACTTATTCGAGACGCAACAGGAATAACTGAAGTTTGATGAAAAAGGAGGTGATCCAGCTTAAGTAGGCGATGTTCATAGTCGCGTTCAGTAAAAACTCATTTCATCGTGAAGGAAAATAAAAATAAAAATCCCTTCCCTTTTAATGGGTAAACTCGGCCAAGATTTGAAGGGCAAAGGGATCGTGAATACCTATCTTTATGGAGGTGACGCGGAGGCCGCATGCCTTGAAGAGAACTCCGATGCTGCTCGCCGTCACCCCTTTTCCCAATCCACTCACCACTCCCCCGGTCACCAACACGTACTTCATCGCTATTTCCAAGAAAATTCCACACGAATCGACAGAGCTCGAGAGAAGACGAGCTACGGAGCAACAATAGAGCGCGCGAGTCCAGTTCGCTCTCCCCTCAATGCTCACTCTCCTCTCTCCGGTCGGCTGCGGACGGAGGGATTAAATACCCTCTCGCGTGAAAACCATGCCCTCCCTCCCACCAGTTACTCAATATTGTGCGTGTCCATATATATATATATAAAATATTTAATCCGGTTAAAATATAATATAATTTCAAATATGGCATCCATTAACACTCCAATTTATTTTTTTTAATTAAAATTATTACCACATGATTATTTTAATCAGGATAATTTAAGTCGAACGTTAAATGCTTAATTAATACGAATTAATTTCAGGATTCACTCTTGGGCGAACCAATATAAATTGAACTCTCTTATAAAGAAAAAAATAATAATAAATTTTGGGCCCTTTTATCTATGATATTTTAGGAAATATTTTTGAGGCCCTGGACGGGCGCCCCATTTGCCCTGCGCCAGGGCTGGGCTCTAGTCCTCACTGTGTATGTTTAATGGATTAGCTCAATTTGAAATCGAGTCGGAATCAATCCGTTAAATTCGGAATCGAAATCGATTCGGATAAAGCAATTTCGGAATCGAATCGGAACCATTTCGATTCCGGTTCGATTTGGTTCCAACCGATTTGGAATCGATTCGGAATCGGTTTGGAACTGATTCTAATGAAAGTTCAAGTTCGAGGAAGATGGTCCAGAATCGATTCGGAATCGGTTCGAAACCGATTCGGAATCGATTTTGAAACAGTTCGAATCAGTTTCAATATTGACAGATTCGGAACCAATCAGAATTGAATCGGAACCGAAATCGAAACCGCACAATCGAGAAGCATACTTAGCCCCCACCGCCCCTCAATTGCTTTACAAAAACTATGTTCTTCGCATTCGGTTCATTGGAAGAAAACACTGTTTTAATCATGATTGTCGGTTGGTTTAGTCAATATCGTCCTTGAGTTGTGCCCTACCATCACGACGCTAAAATTCTTCCTCACACACAGCTCCGTAAGTCTTGCCATCTCTTTTACTTGGGCTCCTTACTATTCTATATACCGTTACTAACGAAAGAAAATAATAATTGAGGAATTGTCATAATCATAGGACATATTTTCGTGCCAATGTCGATAATAATCTTCTCTTTTGATGAGAATAGACGGAACATGAGATTTAGGATTTATTATAATATTTGTCGAGTTTTATTTTTTATTTTAAAAAATATTGTTGCGCGATTGTGCATTTAATATCCCACCGCAATGTGACTTGGATTACAGTCAGCTCCGTTTGTTTTCATCGCCAGATTTGGTATTCGAGTCAGTGCTGACGTGGCAGTTTTTTTTTCATTTGCCTTGTACGGTCGAAGAATATATTTTTACCTGTCGAATAAAAAAAAAATCTCCATAAATTAAGGCGACATGTTGGGGCCCACCTTTATCTGATGCATCTACATGGCTCCTGCAGTCCTGCACGAGCCCGACCGGCTCGCTCCTGCCGACAGAGAACACGCGGCGGCCAAAGCAACTATGCACGTCGTCGAAGCATCCACCGCTTTGGGACGTTGACAGTTTGACTTGACCGAACCGCGACAATATTATTGACTGGCATCGAACCGGGTTTCGGTTAGTTTACTTCGGGCCTCAGATCACTTCCACGTGTAAGCAACTCCGCCCGCCGACTGTCGGCTGGAGCCGGTGGAAAGCTACCGCCCAACCGCGGCCGGCCAGCTCGGGCGTCTCGATCCGGTCGAAGCGGAGGGTACGAGGAACCGACTTATTGCCGTCTGGTAAACGTGCGTCATGCGCCAGCACCGTAGCTACGCGCGTCGCGAGATGGAATCTGACCCGCACGGGTTCGGTCGACGTGGCTCGCCGTCATGGGTTCGGCGGTCCAGATCGCGAAAAGAAGTCTTGGAAAGATAAAGTGGATTAGAAGGGATGGCGACTTAATTAAGTTTGATGGGTGTTGATAATGACGCAGTGTACACTGTTTGGTGAGATAATTAATCCATTCAAATCTAAAATTATCCGTTGTGTTAATGAATAATACAATTTCCAGTATCATCATCATGTGATGTGTCCGATCCGATCACTTTCCTTCGGTATAATTCGGGCTTAACGGGTGTGGTCCAGATGATTACTGCCAAATTCGATCCGTTTGGTCCCCTAAACCCGTGAACACCCGACCTCTCCATGTGCGTTTAATTCG
Organism: Wurfbainia villosa; assembly: GCA_025175895.1. Taxonomy (NCBI): domain Eukaryota; kingdom Viridiplantae; phylum Streptophyta; class Magnoliopsida; order Zingiberales; family Zingiberaceae; genus Wurfbainia; species Wurfbainia villosa. Next base: position 104,921,883 of record CM045999.1, read on the forward strand.
CAACAACCTCTTGCAGTTACACGGTTTGAAGTCCACATCGTCAGTCCTGTGCAATGGGGTTATAACAAACGAATCAAAATAGAATAAATCAAAATTTTTAATTAATTAAATCGATTGGAATTTTTAATAAAATCAAACCAATTACATAGATAATAAATTAATTAATTTGATTAAAAAAAATCAACATCAATAAACTGATGAATCGAAGGAGGTTCAAAAATAAAAAATACAGTGATAATTTTCGAATAATATTTTGATATTAATCGACTGATGAATCAAAGGGTATTTAGAAATGAGAAATGCATAATAACTTAGGATGATTGAGTCGAAAAGGCTCAGACCTTAGACTGCTTAGAAGTCAAGAGTCGAAACTTAGTGCTCAAGCCTTGGGGAGCGACTGAGTCAATGAATGTGCTTAGGATGTAGGATAGTCGGGACTTGAGAGTGAAAGTACTTAAGGAGTGAGGGATCGAAGATAATCGAGAGATTCAGGACTCGAAATTCAAAATTAATTAAATAAATTAGTTGACTGATTCACTCTAATTTAATTAATCGACTAAATCTATTTTTTTTATTTCGAAACTCGAAACCAAATTGAAAAAACTGATATTTTTTTTTAAAAACCTGAATTTTCAAATAAACTGAATCTAACATTTCGATTTGATTTATTCGATCGATTTGTTCAATTTAATCAAATTTTTATCACGCTTACACATTGCTCATATTTTCAAACAATTCGTATTTTCCGATAAAAAATAAATTCGTGTGATTCAGTGAAAGTTCCAAAATTAACATTTTGTGTTCGCTTGTTGATTGGGCCTTAAATAATGGGCTGTCCAGTTTCCTCGTATGGGGCCCAATTTAAGTTCTGAAATAAAATTGAACTGACGGCTTTGATTCCATCCGCTTTTCTCTTCGGACTCTCTCTCCGCTTCATTCGCCGCCTCCATCGCCGTCCAATCCGTGGCTTTCTACCTCCGTCAATTCCTCTCCCGGTGAGTTTAAAGTCTCTCTACTTCCTCCTGCGTCTCACTGTTTCTGTGGTTCTCGCTGTATTTTTTTCTCCATTTTTCCTTTTCCGTTTCGCCGATGACGACCAGGATTAGGGTTAGCGTCTCTCGCCTGCATGTCGGAATCTGGAGCTCCGGGAACGCCGGAGAGCGGCCACTCCGGCGACAGAGGGGGAGGAAGTGCGCGGGAGCAGGATCGGTTCCTCCCCATTGCCAACATCGGCCGGATCATGAGGAAGGCCGTTCCTGAGAACGGTAAAATCGCCAAGGACGCTAAGGAGTCCGTCCAGGAGTGCGTCTCCGAGTTCATCAGCTTCGTCACCAGCGAGTAAACCGAGTCGACGACGCTCCACCTTGTTTTCCTCTCTCGCTTCATGGTTCCTTTACCGTCTAGGGGGTTTTGGGCAGGGCGAGCGATAAGTGCCAGCGGGAGAAGAGGAAGACGATCAATGGTGATGATCTTCTCTGGGCGATGGGGACACTCGGTTTCGAAGAGTACGTGGAACCTCTGAAGCTCTACTTGCAGCTCTACAGAGAGGTGATCCTCTCCATCTTTTCCTGTGTACCTAATCGTGCTGCATCCATTGGAGGGATTGCTAAGTAATAGTTTCTTTGTTTGTTTCTTGGACAATTATTCTTGAAACGTGTTCGTCTTCCAGATGGAGGTACTTTTCAGCACTTTCTAATTTTTCCAAAGTTTCATCTTTTCTTCGTGGCATTAAATTAACATGGAATTTTCTTTTTCTTTTGAATCAAAATTGTCCTCCGATTTGTTAAATCTTAAAGGGCAACGTCAAGGGTTCGCGTTCTTCTGATCAATCAGGAAAGTGAGATGGGGGCAATCAATGGGGAGCCAGGGGACGTGGTCGGTCATTATTTGCCTGGTTAGTTCTAATTCTCCCTTTAATCAAAATGGATTGTTCTATGGGCGCATCTAAAGAGCAAGTCTAGCATTCAATGTAGTTGGACCTTTTCGACAACATATGAGAGGGAGAGTTACTATTTTTCATCATATAATTATACACTATGCAGTTATTGGCATTTAAATACTCGAGCTTGCAAATGAACTAAGTGGATTGTATTTGCTCAATGATCTTGGAGAAATTTTAAATTTCTGGCTTTACTTTGTCTAAGTGGTCGCAAAGTCATTGGTTAGTAAGATAATTTCATAATCTGATCAGCCTGACGCTTCATTGTTTTCATAATTTTTTCACGCTCATGGAAATGGTTTTGATCACTTAACTGATTTACCATAGTAGATCATAATAACACGATAGGAAATATTCTACAATCTCGATTTTAAATTTTATATCGACAAATAGATAGTGTCAATCCTTCACACTGCTACTTCACGCCCATACATCTCTTTAGTAAGTACCAAGGCCTTAGAAGATGGTTCAAAGCTGGAGATGACCAATCCACTGCCTAGCACCTAGGTTCCAAGTTCTGGACATGGGTATGAGAACTCATCAAATCTTAAAAGTTATCAAATATTCTATGTTTTTTTTAATATTTAGTAAATACTAAGTAACCAATTAGTTAACCCTAATATTATTAATCAAACCTAGTATGACTCACTAATCCACTTAACCTTAATGAAGTCCCATTTTAATATTACTTCTACCCACCCTCCACCTCTTGCAACCTGCAACAAATTGCAAGAATTGTGAATCCCACCACCCACCAATTGAGAGCCCGACAGATTTTGTTCTCCTTCCTATCCCACAGCCACAAGCAAACCTTCATCCATCTTCTAGCCAATGCGACACCACCTCGATGCTAGTTGAATCTCCTCTCTTTCCACATGAAGCAATCCACTCAAATAGCCTAGTAATAGGCAATCTTATTCTCTCTTTTGCCCTCCATAACTGCTTCCTTTCTTGTACGAGTCTCGCTGCTTGGACTCTTTTTTCATATTTGTACTATTAGGTTGTGCCAACATGAATACATTAGCTTCAATTGGATGAACAATTGTGAGAAACAATCTAGTGTCATGCTATAAATGTCAGCTAAAATTTTTTTTATGGGGCTGTATTTGTTTGATATATGTCATTGTAAATGATCCTGATATTGTTTGACCAACTCTTTTTGTTGCCCTTTAGGTCTTTAACTGAAAATTTATATTAAAAAAATGATCTGAACGGTATTTACTGAATATTTTATATTAAATTAAATATTAAAGCTACCGAACTAATTTGAAGAAGTACATGAAAAAGGTGTTTAACGGTTCAGTTTGTAATTAAGAACTGAAACAGAACAATGATTAGCTTAGCATATGGAACATAACTATTTAACCAGAAATTGTCCGATATTAGAATTGGTGATATGTTTGGTTTGATCCTGACCGTGGTGGTTCTTGGATTCCCTATTCTTCATTGGCAGACATAAAGTTGTTTTCCTGAGAATTTGTTTGAATGTGCGATTAGAAGTTTTGTTTATTTCAATTTGTTATTAGTGATAAAAAATAATTTAGTTTATTGGAATATTACTGGTGATATGACTTTGCGTAAAGCTCAATAGGAATAAGATTAGTGTAGCTATCTCTAAATTGTCGGGACAAACACAGCTAAGTTACCTTATGCACTAAAAGACCTGTTCCACTGTGGCTTTCTGTTTACTATGGTGCACACGAAATGCATGTGAATGCTCTCAAGAAAAAATGGTGGAAGTATTGAATTTGTTTTTGTATCTTCGGTGTCAGTCCTCCTCGATAAGCGTGGGTCTGTTTTGGATAATCTTACAATGCAACTTAAAATTTCAATAGGCTCAAATTTGGTGATACTGAAAAAAAGTAGAAATGTCTCGTCTAGGCTTAATTTTCTTAAACTAAGTTCGTTACCTCTTCTTGTTGCCTGTTCCAATGAGTTCTCTCTCTCCCAGTGATTATTTGTTTTAAAATTCGAGGTGATTGTGTTTGAATTACTTGCACTAAATGTATGAATTTTTTTTTCTTTGTGCAGCTAAACTAAACGTTGAATCGAGTGTCCTGGTTTCATTGGGTTGCTTATTCATTGAAGCAAATAGAGATCCTGTTTAGGTTAGCTGATGAATTCTTGCTGTTATTTTCTTTTATCATACTGCTGCATATTTGCTGGTCCTAGAAATGACCATGACACATAATGGTATTGCTTCCTATGGATTTGGCAGCATTACTTAACAATCACCGTTCCTTATTTAAATCGATCGTCGTGTTTTGGTCCTTGTTGAGAAAGCTGCTGCCCGTGCCGAACATTATAGCTTGAGTTTGCTCAAGGTAAAATCCCACGATCGTTTGATATTCTGTTTCTTATCAAATTTATATCTTGCTGGGTAGATTTGGTCCGGTTAATGTTAATCTATGGTAAACTTTCTTCTGTCTCACCTACATTGACACTTTATTAGAATGTTCATTAGTTCGGTTTGTGAACAAATCTGCAAGCAATACGTGTATAAAAACTATATATTTAATGGTTCTCAATTATTAAAGAACAAAGTAACAGTGGGTCAAATACCTAAAATAACAAGGTTTTTTTAAAATTTTTTTGTCTATATAATTTTTATTCAATTTGATTTCGTAAAAAGAGTTTCAATATATATATATATATATATATATATGAGTTTGATATCTGAGTATCGTCTCCTGTATGACTCGTGCGCGATGGCTTCTCCATGTCCGATTCAATCGTGATGGAAAATGCCGTGTTTTTTCCACTCCAATTTCACTCACACACCGTTCTGATTCATCAATGGTCAGTCGGATTACAATCGGGATTATAATCGCCAGTGGCATGCGCCACTGATAGTTGCAATCTTCGTTGTTTTTTATTGTAATTCGGTCGGAATTTGGCTGCGATCCGATCAACACTGGAGTTCGGTTGGATCGCGGTCGAAAATGGCCGCGATTTGGTTGGAATTTGGCTACAATTTGATTGGACTCTAGTGTTGGTCAGATTGTAGTTGGATTTCGATCGGACCATCGTCGGATTTCGATCGGATCATGGTCGGAATTTAACCTTCCGTCAATGAGTTTGAGCGGCGTCAAGTGCGGGTATTGTTTTTTTTTTTTTTCGTCGCGCACAGGCCGTGCAAATGCAGGCGCTCGGGATATCAAAATTATATAAGGAAGCTTACTTTGTGTTATTTGTATTGTCAAGTACGGTAATTGAGAATGTACAATGCTGCACTATCGAACACCCCATTCGAGCATCTGCACTTGCCTCCGTCGTTGCTTAGCGTTGTCGGCAACAGTTGGATTTTGGCTACAATTTGGTCAGATCTCATTATGATCGTGACATCGGGATGCATCGTTGTGATTTTGTCGGATTTTAGTCGCAATTCAGTCAGAATTCAACTGTGATTTGGTTAGAATTTGATTGCGATCTAATCAAAATTCGGTCATGATTTTGTCCAATCGTAGCTACGACATCGGGATGTGTTGTGGGTATGATCCAGTTTGATAGTGGGAAAGAGTCGTTGATGATTCTGATGAATTTAGAGATCGATCATAATATGTATTGTCGGATTTTAGTCGCAATTCAGTTATAATTCGACTGTGATTTGATTGCGATCTAATCAAAATTCAATCATGATTTTGTCCAATCGTAGCCGCGACATCAGGAGGTGTCGCGGGCATGATCCAGTCTGATCGTGGGAGAGAGTCGATGATTCCGATGGATTTGATTCTGATGGATTTAGAGATTGACCATAATACGCATCCGTCGGTGAGTAGCGCCGCGGGAGAAATCCAACGGGATGATACCATACATTTTTAGTCACTATGCATGTACGATAGACGATGAATCTGCGCGGCACGTAGCGTAAACCATGCAGCATATTAAACCATGTACAAGGCAGCTCTTCCATTAAGGCCGAGTCCTCATACATGAACTACTCCGTGAGATCCTGATGACCTACAGCTCACGCTGTCACGGATTGGATCGATCACTAGCCGATCAAAATAAAAGTGGTCCGGGAATTACCGAAGCCATCCATTCTTTTCATTTGAGCTTTCCACTAAACCAATGTGAATCAACTGTCACACAAACGGATGGTAATGAATTCAAGTTGTACAAGAATATAGCCAGTCCATTTATTCTACAGAATAAAGGTCACATACAATCTACCACCTGCAACACTGGCAGCAGCAAAATTGAACATCGATTGCAATTCGAAACGACCAATTGATATATTACCTCCAACCAATTACAATGTTCTCTATATAATGTATCTACACTAACTGGATTGCAGAACTCAGTGCATTGTACAAACTAGGACATCTTCTCTTAATAGAGATCTGCATGTCTTAATCATATGAAGGAAAATGCGAAACGAGCATTGACTCAATGAATGAACATATAGCTGGTCTGGTGGGATTTGAAAATGTATAAGAGTTTTAGGCAATGTGGCAGTGACTAGTGCTCAAGCTTTATCCTCCCTGGCCATAATGCCCCACAGAATACTCCAGCACTTGTTGGCTAGGGCAGATCATCTCCTTTATTCTTATCCCATTTCTGTAGATCTTGATCGTAGGGACGACCCTCACGCTCTCCGACTTTGCGACCGCAGGGCTCTTGTCGATGTCAACCTTTGGTTCATGGATCAGAAAGACATGGAGCGAGGTGAGCAGGCACAAACATTTGGATGCATGACAGTCTATCTCAATAGAGGCAGCGATGATACCTTGAGAAAATTCACAGTCGGATAACGGGTGCACAGAGAATCAACCAATGGTGAAATGTGGGAGCATTGTAGATTGGATGTTGCCATAAAGTATATGACAGAAGTTGCTGCAGAAGTGAAAATTTGAGGTAGATCGAGTAACAATACAAAAAGACCACTTAATATTAGTTGGAAATTTAGCAGGCTTCAAGAGTTAGTTAAGGGTTACAAAAAGAGTCTCACCAGGTAAGCATATTGCAGCTTGGAACTGCTTCAAACTAGTAACATCCTCAACCTCACCACCTAACTTCAAGTTAGAAACTCCTTCACCCCGTGAAATTTTCAGCGCGACTTCCGCATTAAACAATGCTTCAGCCACCACCACATCTCCTGGAATTTCCTCACTGAGGAGTTTATAATCTCTTACTGATTCAGCCCATCGCTCGAGCTGATTAAAGAGTGTTGAAATGATGAGAAACCTGTTCTAGATTCATATCTCGAAGCTAGATGGTAAAATATTTCACCTTGGCATTGGAGTCGGCGCGTCTTAGAAGAGCCTTGATATAGTTAGGTTGGATTTTGAGGGCTCGGTTGCAATCTTCAATAGATTTCTCCCACTGTCCAAGCTTCGACCAGCATGCTGCTCTGTTACAAAGGAGGACGGGGTTCGAAGGATCGAGCTCGAGCCCTTCGCCATAAGCTATGCCGGCCTCTGCAAAATTTCCAGATTTGAAGAGCTCATTCCCCTGAGACCGAGCTCTTGCAACTGATTTCACATTGTTTACCATCAAGGTCAGATCCATATTTCTGGGATCTGTCCTCCTCGCCTTTTCAGCCAGTTCAACTGCATTCTCAAACCTGCAAAATTCCCACTTTTTGCTCAGATGTCTTAAAAATTTGTGGCCTTTTCTAAACTTCAAATTTTCAGCCCACCTTCCCAAGGACACATCGACTTGCGCGCGAACAATGTGCATGTAGGAATCTGGATGCAGATCAAAGAACTTGGCATCTGAGTTATATGGAGATTTCTCAAACTTAAGCGAGCATGCTGAGACTGAATCAGCTTCATCGAACCGATGAAGCCGAAGAAGAGCTTCTGCTTTTGCTGCCATTATCTGAAAAATATCGGCAACATATGCCTTCCATGCTCAGTTGTTTGTTAAAATGAAAGAGAATCTATATAATTGGCACTACCAAATACACTTTTTTTTTCCTTCTTATTCTCTTTTCTGAACTCACCGTCGGAGAAGAATCTGCTCCTGCTGCAATTGCAGCTTCAGCTTCCCTCAATGCACTTTTCCAATCACCTATCTTTCTTGCTTCTCCAGACTTGCCCAAATGTCTCTCCAATCTTTGCAGCTTTTGCAATTCAAAACTGTCAGGTTGGTTCCCCGTCAAAAAAATGTGCTGCTTTGCATCCTTCATCTGCCCTAACCTACAACAACTAATAACTCAGATGATGATGTAATCTAGCAAATGCAATTGCAGAAAGAATCCAAAAAATGTACAGAAAGACAGAAAAAGACTCTTTAACGACACCATGGATTCGGTGAAGAATTCAACTTGAAAAGCTAGGAGCCGATAACTAGCATTGTGGGACAGGAACTGTGGTCTGTCACTGAAAATGACAACGTTTGGAGGCCATGAACTCAAGAGATGGTAAGATAAAAGAAATGCGAATGATTGCAGCACGAAACAGCAAGGCATGACTATGACCTTTCCAGTTTTCAGCTGCTCATTCTAGACGACAAAAGGGAATTAGGCATCGAGTTGGATCAGTATGTGAACGAAAAGTGCAATGGGTTGCAAGTAAAAGTAGAGTTTTTCATCGAACAGGATCACGCCAAGAACACGAAATTATTGCAAATACAAAGATCAAAACTTGGAGCGCATGAACACCATCGATCGTCGTCGGAATGGGAAAATTATGCTGGAGGTTAAATTTCTTTTTCAGGCGATATGATTCTCACCGCAGGTATAGAGTAGCGAGGCGGTGATGCGCGCGGCAGCTTGACGGATCCAGCCGCACAGCCTCCTGGCACTCCCTCACTGCCTCACCCAACCTCCCCAGCCCTGCCAGCGCCGCCGCTCGGTTGCTCCGGCAGGCAGCATTGCCCGGGCACATCGCCACCGCCTTGTCATATAACCGCAACGCCTCGCCATAGTTCCCCCTCTTGTACTGTTCGTTCCCAGCCCTCGTCACCTCTTGCGGATCCGCCCTCGCCTCGGCTCGCTTCGCACTCGGATCTCCCCGATTCACCGTCTCCGCATCTCCGCCTCCTCGCCCCCCGCGCATTATGCTTCCGTGGCCGTAGTTCCCGGTGCCGGAACCTAGCACGTCGCTCCTCGTCCCCGCGGTCCTCGGCACCATGCCCGTGATCTTTCCCGAGGGGCAGATGTTGCCTGCCGGAAGCACATTAGTGAGCGTAGAGTTACACTCGCCGCCGGAGGCAGCGCGAGCGGAGAAAACCAGCTGGCCGGAACCCGAACGGCGGAGGGACGGCTTGGAGGCCCTCCCGCCGTCCGCGGCAGCGGTGGAGCTAGTTTCCTCTGACCTGGCGGGAGGCTGCGGGAGACAGTGGGCCGATCCGGAGGAACTGGAGCTGCTGCTGGTGTTATCCCGCGGGCGAAGGGGGGAGACGGGGGAGCCGAGGAGCCGCCCACCGCCATCGTCGGGCTTGTCCTCCTCCGTCCCGTCGCGTAGAACCAAGGCGGAGCCGAACCGGCAGGCGACCGGGTCGACCGCGCCGGGGCGGGGCATTGGGCCAGACCGATAGAAGACCAGTGGGATAATGTCACCCTCTCCGCCCGCACCGCCACGGATATAACCTGACACCAAACGCCACCGCTTCGTATCGGAATGGCAGACGAAGAAACCAAACGTACCCAAACATTCGGCACCCGCATTCTTCTCCTCTCTGTTTAATCCCTCTTCGTCGGTGAGTATGTTCGCGTGTGTTTTCCTTTAATTAATTCCCTAAATAAAATGAGGAAAAAATAATAATTTAAGGCGAGAATATCCGAGCTGGCGATTCCTATCCAGGCAGGCCGAAAGAGTAGGCCGCGAAATGACTTGAGTACCCCCGTGGTGGAGGCAGGGGCGACAGCTGGCCACGACCGGTGTGCCGGCCCGACCGGGTAAGGGGCAGTTCACGCCGCCAGCTAAGCCTACTCTACTCCCGCGACATCGACATGCACGAGATTCCACGGAATATTCCATCCCCGAAGCGAGGCGGCACCTTTTTGTGCGTATGCATACATTTTTATTTATAAATATTCAAATTATTTAAAAATAAATAAATTCATATTCGTAATATGGGAAAAAAAATTTTGACATAGAATACGCGGTCATCCGTAACGAATGACTATGGCTAATGCCTTAGCATGAGATATTGATTAATAATCACAATGTTGATAATTAATAAAGTTATTTATTCCTCTGAGATACAGGTAATTTTAGGTATGTTTGATTCCGGTTATTATGTAATAATCACATAATTAAAATAATGGAAAATAGAATATAATTTATATTATTTAGTTCAATTTTAAATAATATAATAAAAATTTATTTATTTAAAGATATTAATGAATAATTTAGTTCAATATTTTACTATATTATTCTTGATTCAATTCTAAGATTTCGTTTACTCTGAAATATAGTGGTATTGGTATCGATATCAACGGTGACAATTGACGACCATCGACGACAAAAGAGGCAATGGTGGATGGCGGATGGCAACGATGATCGACAACCAATGGACGATGCCTGACGACCAACGACGGATGACGGGCGATGAGTGGCAATCAACAGTCAATGATCGACAACCGATGATCGACTACCAGCAACGATCGACAGTCGGCGAACGACAGTTAACGATGGCGAAAGCGACGGTGGCAATTAACGGTGGTAGTGGCTAACGATCGACTAATGTTTTGATTATTTAGGACAAAATTGAGATTTGATAAAATTTGAGGAATAATTTTAGAAAAAAAATATTTATTAACTCCGGAATAAAAAAAAATCTTATCTTCTCCTAAATAATGTGATTCCGAATTGCATGTCCAATTTATTGATATGACGGATATACTTTATTATTTAAGAATTATTTATCTTTGAAATCAAATAATATCATTATGAATAACCTTAGATTAATAACTGATAATCTTAAATCAAATAAGATCATCACGTATAATCTCATAATTGTCTTTACTTTCACTTTCCTTTTCTTTTATATTTTTTTCGTACTTTTTTCGGCAGTTAATTTGAGTTCGGAGGGTTTTCGTCAAAAAAAAATTATCCTTCGACTCTCTTTTAATCTCTCTTTCTCTCTCTGACTATAGAGATATAGGATTCAATATCGATTACCTAGTCAGTTTGGTATGAGAGTTAAGGTGCATTCTTCGAAAAGAAAGATCAACCAACTGAATGATCTGGGAACCAGATCAACAGTTATTTGATACTTTGAGTTTGCATGAATCTTTCAACTAGGTCGATAAGGAGAAATACCTTCATGATCAGCGGAGGCCTAGATAAGAGAGATGGTTTCCATGTAAAATTAAGGAACATCTATATATCTTTGGAGCTCTTTCCGCGTACAGTGCCTATATATGATCAGTCACTGATAATTGGAAGAAGACACACACTGCACTGCACTGCACTGCACTGCACGCCAGCAGAGAAATTGAGCACGTTTGCTGATCACTGAATGAACCAAGGGCGAGTGAATGTATGCAGCGTGAATCTAGCAAAAAGGAAGAGGCACTGCAAAGGCGACAGGTGCGAATTAAATCATTGTAAAGCAGGAGGAGGCTATGCTTAATTTGAGCTGTCTTTAAGATCCATGTCAAAGAGATGAAAGGCAGTAGCTGTGGGTGGTGTTGCTGCACTCCTCTCTCGTCGGATTAAATACGCTCGTACAGTTAGTTAATGAAAGCAAATTAGAGGTTGGATAATCATTAAGATGTAGGTCATGTTATGTATTTTGGTGCTGAAGTAAATGAGAAAAAAATTAAAAGAAAAAACCAGGCACATGACTCCCACTTACTCCTCTTTAATGCTTCAACTGCGTTGTCTTCTTTCCCTTGGTCGCCTTCGTGCGTTGCTCCTCGTTCCACTGACAGCTCCAACGTCAAGAAAACCTCAGACTCGAGCGCAGTCACGCGCATGTGGTTTGAAGAAATCCATGAGCCAGATCGATGCAGAGCAGAAGAGCAGCAGCAGCAGCAGCAGCAGGGGAATCTCATGAATGCATGCAGAGGACGGCCTCTTCTGATCGTCTCTACAAAATAACAAACACTGCTCCGAGAAGAAGAGATTTAAGCTGAGAAATAGAACGGATCCAAACAAAGTGATGATCGAGGAGCGGAGAAAGCATGCGAAGACTACTTTGGAAGCATGACACTGCATGGGCAGGTAAAGTACCAGTGCAAGTTAGAGGATGAGCGTACAATGAACAGTAGAACCCTAAGATGGGCACATGGTGGTGAATCGGCTGAAGGAGAGTGTCTGCTGCAGCTTGTGCGGAATCCTCATCGAACATTATTGTTAAGTGTAACTGCTCTTGGCGTTTCGCCGTACACACGTTGTTGTGCAACATGTGCACGCGCTACAAGAAATGTAGTTGGTGCACTTCGTGCCGCGTAGAAGATAAACCTCTTTTATAAAGAGGTGTGCGTCCAAAGGTTGAGGGTGCTGTGAAGGGTGTCGGAGTGCTGCTAGAAGGGAGAACGAAGTGCTATCGATAGACGAGAGATAGAATAATCAAGACCATCGGAATTTAGCTCGTGGAGGAGACTTTTTCCTTTGTAATAGATCCTCATATCACATCGTAAGTAGAAATGTCGTCCAAAATAATACCAAAAAACAAGAAGATTTCTGACGAACCATTGTAAATCTACTTTACAGTTTCTTCGTTTCTTACATATAATTTTATTTAGTTAAACTCGATAAGATGTGATAATCTACCAACATTAAGAAAATCAAGTTAGGTGATTAATGGAGTGCAGATATCAATATCTGGTTTTTTTTTCTCTGTGGTTACAGTAAGAAAAGTGATTGATCAGGTTTTAAGATCATCTAGATGGACTGAATTCCTTGGAATTTTGAGTGATTAATTTTTATCAGACAAATCTATATTTTGATATGTATCTTATTATGTTGATCAAGTCTTCGCTTTTCCCTCGGTATCACTTAATTAATATTGTGGTTGAATGATTTCTTATTAATTGTTTCATTTCTACAACAACAGAATCATAGAAGATAATACACTTTCGATCTGCTGCTTCTCACTGATCAAGTGCTCTTGTGCCAAGAAGAATGGGATTAAGCGACGTGTCAAGGCTATTTGAGTAACACAAACATGGGTGAGAATATAATGCCCTAACGCCCAGTTTACTTCGGAGCTCATAAAGGAAAGTTTTCCACTGTATGAATTTTAAGAAGGAAAGAAATCTACAAAAGGTCAGATTGGAATTGTCAATTTAATGATCTTTATCGGTCTGTTTCACGGTCATTATGAGTGAAATAAATCATGAAAAATTCTATAGATTTTGACATGATAATCAAGACACATGAGAATCATCTAAATCTAAAAAATCATATTCAGAATCGATTCATACCACTTCTATAAATATCACTGCGTGTATATATACCATGTGTCTTTTCATTTCTTTTTTTTTTTTTTTTTCCAACTTCCTTTCATCGCAGCACAAAAGCTCGGACGAGCATAGCAATATGGTTTCCTCCCTCGCCTTAGCCCTCCCTCTCCCCTTCGACGAGAATGACCCCGACGAGTTGCTCCTTCTCAGCATATTCGGCACCCTCTCCTCCTCCTCCGCCACCTCGTTAGCGGGCGCTCGTTAGTCATCGCATAAAGACTCGACGAAGTCAACTTGATCAAGAAGGCGAAGTAGTACCGTGGTGTGCGGCATCGTCCGTGGGGCAAGTTAGCGGCGGAAATGAGGGACTCCACCCGACAAGGCGCGCGTGTGTAGCTGGGGACGTTCGACACCGCCGAGGCCCAAGATTGGCCTACGACAATCTTATCGAACTTGTGGACTATGTTAATGTAATGTTTATACCTGATAATTTCTATATTTTGGTTGGTAACAATTTTACAGTATTTGTAAATTATTTTTATGCTAAAATTTATTACCAAATTTTTTTTATTTTTAAAGTAACGCTAAACTGTAACGAAGATATATTGTATATTATTTTTAAAGATAGATTGATAATTTTGTAGATTATATTTTGATTAATAATAATTGTTTAGTTATCAAAATAGAATGAATATTATTTTAAAATTTTAATGTAAAATTTATCCGTAGAAGAATATATTCAATTTAAACACTGTTCTTATACTCATGGCCATGGGATGTGAATTTCATCCGCAATTTTACATGGATTTGTTTTTATTGAGAAATGAAAATAAATAAATAAATTGTATTGGGAAGGATAATCCATTTTAGACAATAAATTATTATTATTTTTTATTTATCTAAGTATACCATTTAAAGGACGGATGTTATCCACCTTTCAAACAGGGACTATGAATTCTTTTCCCTTTCCATGTCTCAAAGTCTGTCCACCTATGGTTGATCGGAATGGACGAAGAATACTCAGAATGGATGTTCTGGAACTGAAATGTTTTATACCGTTTTTAATTTTCGGTTCAGAACGTTCCACGACGAAGACATTGACTGTGAGATAAAATAAGTTGATGAAGACTGTGAAAGAAAGAAAGAGATAATCACTCCGAAACAAAATCAGAGTCATTCCAGAACGAAAACAGAGGAGTCCGCGATGACTATTGCGACCGTTCCGACGAACCCGGCGTCCACCGGTATACAAAGCCTAAAGTTTAAGGGTTCCCGAACAAGTTTATCTAGAAGGCGAATCAGATCTAAGATACAAGATCAAATCGAAAGGTTTGGTTTAAACATTAAATATTTCGACTGTTATAAACTATATATATATATATAAAAAAACACGTTAGAATTCAATGCGAGCAGCATGGAGTTTGGTTGTCAATATAAATGCATATATATATTCGATCAGCAAATATTTAAATACCTCGTTGGACGCAAGGCGCTCTTGTTTGTTCATTTTGAAGAGGTGTGTTTTGGTACAGTTGCGGGACAAACAGCAGATCACGCGTTTGTTGAATTGCCATTACTGCGAGCTGCGCCTGTGCGACAGGTTTGCAGGCACCCGATCAGCTGCTGCTCCGCTCGATCGCATGCACTTCCAGTTGAGAAGATCGAATTCCCCCGTGGCCATGGATGCTTCACTTAATTGGCCTGCCCATTAAGAAGGAAATGCGTCACGCTTTTGTCGTACAAGCATCCATTTATGAGCAGATCAAAAGCTTAGCCTCCAAGAGTAGTAGCTGAAACTTCTGCTTTCCATGGTTAGTTAGATAAAACAGCAAACAGATAGGCTGCAAGTCATCCTCAGACGTGCAAGCATCTACCAAGACGCGATCGAGATTGTGCTCTGTTCCTGCTAGCTATATAATTATAGTGGGTTCTGTTGGTAGTGGCAAAACAACAAACACCTGTCGGGGAGGGAATCGATCGATCATGTCGAGTGAGATGGGGAGCATCGCGAGGAGGTGGAGGCAACTCCAAGGCGAGGACGGGTGGAAGGGACTGCTGGCGCCGCTGGACGTCGACCTCCGGCGGAACCTGGTGCTGTACGGTGAGCTGGCGCAGGCGGTGTACGACGGGTTCATCCAGGAGCGCAAGTCGCGGTTCGCCGGCGCGCCGCGGTACGCGCGGCGGGACGTGCTGGAGAAGGCTGCGCTGACGCAGGGGCAGGCGGGGATGTACCGCGTGACGCGGTACTTGTACGCGATGTCGGGGGAGGGGCTGCCGGAGTCGCTGATCGTGACGTCGCTGGCGCCGCACGCGTGGTGCAAGGCGTCGAACTTTATGGGGTACGTGGCGGTGGCGACGGACGAGGGGGCGGCGGCGCTGGGCCGGAGGGACGTGGTGGTGGCCTGGCGGGGGACGCAGCTGCCGATCGACTGGGTCAACAACTTGGACTTCACGTTGGTGCCGGCGCCGGAGCTTCTCGGCACGAGCGAACCGCAGGTACACCGCGGTTGGCTCTCCATTTACACTTCCGCCGATCCGACGTCGCCGTACAACAAGACGAGCGCCCGACAGCAGGTAAAACAGTAATAATTCCATTTTTTTAAATCATAATATCGTACTTAAATCGTAATTTTCTTTTATTAAAATAAACCCAAATCATTAATATTCTACTTAAATCATCAATAAATTTACAATGAACATTTTTTAAAAATGAAAATAAAAATTGAAGGTAGAAACTAATTTTAAATTAAGTTACACTTTAAATTTAGACTTATAACATGATCAAAAATCAATGATTTTTAAAGAAATCAGTTTTACATAAAAAAAATAATATATGTGTAAACTATATAAATTTTGACTATCATTAATATTTAAAATTTTAAGTAAAATATATTGTTTTGTTCACGAGATGACATGTTAATCTAATTGTACTTCCAAAATCAATCTTTTTAAACCCCTTAAACTATTTGTCCCCATTTTGTATTAATTTTCAAAGTGCAAATTAAGCTTGAGTTTTTGAGCATCACAAACTTCCAAAAGAGTTTATTTTTAATGTATAGATCCATTCTTTATTCATCTTCAAAATAAATTGTTGGCTAAGTAGAAAATGAATTTAAATATTAACTTAAGTCTTCAAAAATAAAAAATAAAAAATAATATTATAAGCCAAGTGTAAAATTAATTTATTTTGACAAAAATTCTAATTGCAAGTAATTTAATTAAGGGTAAATTCCGACAAAAGGCGCATTAATTGCATTGGTACGATGTCATCTATCGTATCTTTAATAATTATCCTATTTAGTCTAGGTGAGGCGATTCTTTCCCAAAGAGACAACCGATTATTTATGATAATACTAAATTTAGTTATAAATTTCATTAATTTAGATTATTTAAAATTTAAGAGCCCAACACAATAGTAAAATTATTGTCTTCCGCTAAATATTCGATTTGGGATGAGGCCTAAGAGACGCTCCTGACGTCCATTTTCTAGAGATCTAAATCAAATTTTAGAACGACCCAAAAATTAATACGAAAGATTTAAAAATTAATCTATTAATAATATTTTTTAAAATTCGACTCAGATCATTAAAAATTTAGGTGACCATTAGATCAGAGATTAGAGCTGTCAAGTTGGATTAGATCTGTCAGATTGACCCATCCCACCAAATAATTTAAACGGATTGGGTTGAATTTTTATCAACCCGTCATTTTGACGGACCTAAACGGATCGATCCGTGCGGATTGCAGGACTAGATGGGTTGACCCGTCGTGGCACGGGTTGATCCGCAGGTTGAAAAATATCAAAAGATAAGTTTTTCACCATTACAATATTCTTCTATCACATATACACCTCAACGAAGTATAAGAGAAGTTAAGAATAAAGAAGAAAATAATATTTTTATACTCTAATTATTTTTTATTATCTTGTCACTACTATTCTAATCAATATAGGAAATAATGATATATCAAAATCAAATAATCACTCAGGTTAAAAAATTTTAATTGAATCTCTATTTGAAGGAGCAAAAATTTACATTTATATATTATCAAGATTTGGATATTTTGGAATATTAGAAAGGAATCAAAAACATCAATACTCAATTTTGTAAGTCGATAATTGAATCTCAATTATAAAATTTTAGTTACTTCAAATATTTATTTTTTAATAATGGTACTCTATTTGTCTTACAGATCATTACCTCAAGCCCTCAACACCTCAGTAATTTTAGATATATTTTTTAAATTTATGTGACTCACGGGTTGACCCGCCTAACTCGCAACCTGCCTTGGGTTGGGTTGAAAATTTCTCAACCCGCCAAGATGACGGGTCGACCCGCGCGCCCCTTTTCGTTAAATATTAGATTTACGACGGATTGACCCGTCCCGCCATGGGTTGACCAATTTGACAGTTCTATCAGAGGTTACAAATTCGAATATTAGAAATAATCTTTTACAAATCAAGATAAAACTGTATAGAATGGATCATTCTTCGAGACTCATATGATGAGAGCTTAATGCATCGGATTATCTTTTTAAAATTTATATACGAAAATATCTTTGTTTGTTTGATAATTATTTAATTTTATTCTAAATCTTCCCCTTTATTTTACATGTTATTTCATTTTAATTATATATTTCAGACGAGTAATATTTCAAAAATACTAAAAAAACATAAAACCTATTTTATCGATGTTTAGAGTATTATAAGAACAATACGTCAATTGAAATTTATTTCATTAGTATTTTAATAATATTATGAATATATAGTGTGTGTGATATTTCATGGTGGCATTTTCGTAATTTAAGTGTTCTCCTGGTCAGGCGTTGGAGGAAGTTCGAAGGTTGGTCGACGAATACCAAGACGAGCAGATGAGCATCACCGTCACCGGCCACAGCCTCGGCGCCGCCGTCTCCACCCTCAACTCCATCGACATTGCCATAAACGGCATCAACCGCCCTTCCTCCTCCTTTTCCTGTCCCGTCACTGCCTTCGTCTTCGCCAGCCCTCGCGCCGGCGACCTCCAATTCAAACAGCTCTTCTCTCGGCAGTCGGATCTCCGCCTCCTCCGCGTCCACAACTTCCCTGACATCGTCCCGAAATACCCCATCCTCCCCTACGTCGACGTCGGCGTCGAGTTGCTCATCAACACCCTGGATTCCACCTACCTCAAGCAGCCCGGGGACATCAACACCTGGCACAACCTCGAGTGCTACCTCCACGGCGTCGCCGGAGTTCAGAACGGTAAAAACCGGAGCTTCAAGCTCGCCATCGACCGTGACATCGCGCTGGTCAACAAGGGCACCAACGCGCTCAAGAATGAGTTCCTCGTCCCCGACTGGTGGTGGGTCCAGAAGAACAAGAGCATGGTCGAGGGCGCCGACGGCCACTGGAAGCTGGAAGACCACGAAGAAGACGATAACGCTTAAGAAAGAAGCAACTACGTTTTCCACGATCCGATTTCACTTTTACTTTTGCACCTCTCATTATTTTCAGTCCCCACCTGTTTCTTTCATATTTATCATTAAATGTTGAATATGTATTTCCCCCCATGAATATCGTTTTGCAATGTCATTTCGCAAAATGTTGAAACCGTCAACCTCGCAGTCTCCATCGACTTCGACTTGTCCCATGGTCATTATGAGAGAGATGAATCGCAAAGGGTCTTTGATCTTGACACGATTAACCAGAGTAGAGAAAGGGTCATCTGACATCAAGAAGAGATTTTAGACCCTCCTTAATAATCGATTCGTGTTCATTTCACCGTCTCTATCGACTTGTCTCACGGTCATTATAAGAGAGATGAATCGCAAGGGATCTTTGATATTAACACGATTAATCAGAGTAGAAAAGGATCATTTAATGTCAAAAAAAGATTTTCCACCCTTCTTCAAAATTGATCCGTTTTCATTTCATAAGTATAATTCTGTCTAATCCAATGCGCCATCTTTGCAAGGACACAACATAATCGTTCATATAATTGTTGCATGTTTGAATAATATTCAATATTCAAGATAGAGCAGGCAAGAATTATAAATCAAAAGCATCATATAAGAGTGGAAAATGAAGCAAAATCTCATTCAAGAGTGAAACCGCATGACAACTCTCAAATGCTGTAGACTCCAAGACAACTGTTGTACAAATATGTATTACACTGGCCATGTTCTGAGTTGAGTTTTTTTTTTTTTTTAACAATCCAAAAATGAATAAAGTATTACATCTTGTAAAATGAATTGTTGAATTTCCACACTGTATGATGCTGGTGACCCTTCCTGCTATCAGGTCTTTTGCCTCGAATCATAAGAATTGATCAATGTGCCCAAAAATACTATAAGAAATACGAGAAAATACAGAGGAGGTGGCTTAATGCATTATACAATCTCTAATCAATGGATGCGAGAAGTCTATGTATTGTTCCCACAAATGCTTATATTTGCTTATAGCCAGTTTAAGCCAGGGCTTCATGTTCCCGTTGAAGTGTACAACAGCAGCACTGTGAATCAACCTATCATCGATTTCCCAATCGTATCCCAACCCGAGTACATGCCATCTGCGATCGAGGGGTTCGATCAACCCGTAAAATGCCAGAAGACCAGGAGCTAGAGTCCCCTTCTTCCAGAGCAAATGGTCGGCGTTCTGCGCCTGCCAATAGTGATATTTTGCAGTAACATTGGCCTTCCTCCATGCTATGAGGTCAAATATATTCATGCCAAAAGCCCACCCACATGCTTGTGGATCAAATTTTGAGCTAATGATGGAATTGGAGAAATTAAGATGCTTGTAGAACCGATGGTATGCTTCAAGACATGTCTCCACTGCTCCGATAACATTCTCGCGTAGTTCTACTGAGAACAAAGGGGTTAGATCCTTTTGTACCACGACATCATCATCGAGAAACACCACCTTCTCCAACTGAGGCAATATCTGTGGGATGTAGAATCGCAAGTGATTCAGCAAAGAAGCAGAATTAGGGTCCTGCAATGTTGTTTCCCCAGTCTGATATTCCGCATGGATTAGCTGTTTGATAAATGGAGATAGAGAAGCATTCAACCAAGCCAACTCTTTTGTGCTTCGAACTTCAACTGTGCATCCTCTGAAATCATTCCTCAAAAACCAAGTAGTCATGGCCCTGTAATTGACTTCATCTGTGACTACATGAAATACAAACTGTTGGGGATGTTCAGCATTTGAAACTGTGGAATTCACAACGACAGAAGTAGCCAACACATTATCAGAGAATAGACAGAAATGGTAGAGATTATTGTCGACGAGTTGAGGCAGGTTCTTGCCATCTTCTGATGATTTTATAATAGATGAACTTCTAAACCACTCTTCTGTGAGTTTTATGTTAAAACAATGTAGACTTTTGGGTACGGATTCTGCAGCTAATTGACCAAACTCTGCACTCTGCATGGTTGCTGCATGTGCACGTTCTTCAAGGGCATGTATATGGCTCTTCAATGTTGTTATTATAGTGCTGATGTCATAATGGTAATCTTGAGCATTGTATATAAGTTGAGCTAGCTGACTAATTATCGGATCAGCTTCGTCCAGGCTTATTGCCTTCCCTCTCTCAGCAGCTTGAGAGAGCAACCGTTGACCATTTCTTATCTGCAAGCTAAACTCCCAAGCAAGTTGAAGATTATTATGCTCCTTGGCAATGATTACATAGGCCTTGGCTAGTGTCATCTGATCGGCTAGTTGTCTTGCAAATGAAGTAACACTAAAGAGTTCCTGGGAGAGATTAAGAGTTTCATGGTGGATCACCTTATCTGCACCAATCTTCTCCTGAGAAATGTGAAAAACAAATGAAAGAAACTCTGAGAAGCCTAACAAAAAACTTATATGGATATTGATAGGGATGAAGCAAACCTTTTTTTACTACAATAGATATAGACATGTTCAAGAATATTTGTATCAAATTCTGAGTCGAACGAATTAATGGCCAGATGTTTAGGGGGGACACCAGTTGGAATAGAGATAATAAGAAAATTACACGACCTTTTCCTAGAATAGGCAAATCTAGATGACAAAAAAAACAAAATAAACAAGTATAGCTCACAAAACTGTGCTAATCAAATTTGAACACATTAATGGAAGGGAGTTGGTAGTTTAAAACAAGCATCCTGGATAACTGAATTGAATAATTCAACTAGTTCACCATCTAATTTAATTATACATGTCAACAAAATATAGTTAAAAAAAAGCAGCTTGGATAACTGAATTGAATAATTCAACTACTTCACCATCTAATATTATTATGCATGTCAACAAAAAAGCAAGCGTAAAGAGGTTCGACTCTATATAGCCGATCCCACCTAGTGGGATAAGGCTTTGTTGTTGTTGTTGTTGTTGTTGAAAGAGGTTCGACTATTCTAAAAGCTTCGATTGAGACTTGGAGATTGTTTGAAGATTAACGTTGACATCCTATGAACTGCAGAAAGTCAAAATTTTTACTACCTAAAATGCTCAAACCATCCTTGTCCCTCTCCAAGTTAAACTCACTCACCCTTCTACTTTTTACTGTCAACCTCTTTCCTAATGAATTTATTTCGATTACATATATAAAACTTAAATCCCCAAAAAACCACCTATGCATATTTCCAAACTTAAATTTGCACATATTTGATTCCTTGCCATTCTATCCAAATAAAATTCTTTGCTTAATCGACTCCAAATAATTTTATTCATATATTTTCTCATTCTGTCTCAATCAGTCATCAGGGTGTTAAAATTCTAGCAAACTATATATATGTGATATATATATGTAAGTTGGTCCTCCAGTGACCTAGCAGTTGGTTCATGGTTGCGCTAAGGAATTCAACTCATGCAATGTTTGCAGGCTAAAATTGGGGCCTAGGAAAAGTTTTTTGCACTAGAATATATACTATGACTATGGATTCTTTTTGGCTTCTATATACCATATTCCAATCTATCCCAAAGAATGCTTAATCAGCATTCTCATTATGATCATCTATTGAGATTTTTTATTGTATTCACACTACGATCACTCCAGAATGCTAGGAACAATGACAAAGTGTGTGACATGTGAGAGATTGAAGACATAACAAAAATCGTGACACCACTTGAAGACTCAAATGCAGGAAAAAACTTAAAATATGGAACTAAAACCTACATATAGACGTGCAACATTTAGGGGAAAAAATATAGGCAAAAGATATTTAATATTGAAAGGGAGTCTTAGCACAACAGTAAAGTCGTTGCTGGCCTATTGTGTGACTTGGTGATCATGAGTTCGAGCCACAAAAAAAGCTTCTTACAATGCTGGATAAGGCTATGTATAATAAATCATTTTCTAAGACTATACATTGCGAGCTCCGTGCACTGGATTATCCTTTTTTTACATTTCATATTGAGGCAAGAAAAATGAGAAAGATGTATATTGCAGTTTGGATGCAACATTAAGATGATATGACAAATCACATAAGCTTCATTGTATAGTTTATATTAGTATTGTGTTGTTTTCTAGCAATAAATAACCTCATTCAACACGTGCAACATATCTTAAAAATCTGATACACACCTGATTTACCAAAGTAACTTTATTGTATTGGATGAAGTATTTACAGAATAATGTTTTGTTGTCTACAGCCGAATCTCTTAGCATATGTATGCTCAGAATCAACTCCAAAAAAGATTGGTTGTTGTTTCAGTGGCTAAAAGATCCAGAACGCACATTATAGGGATTAGTAAGTATCATCCATAATGACCTTTCAATAAAGGGGGAAGCATATGTATCCTAGTCCTTGGACAAAACTTTTAGCATTGACAATGATTAAATAGTTCACTACTGAACAATTAATTATTCTGGTAAAAAAAAATAGTCCATAAGAAACTTCTGATGCATTCAGAGGCATACTAACCATTTAGAATCCTCTAGCATAAGACTTATAGCAAGGGAAGAGTTTTACAGTACTTCTAAAACCACCAGATAATCTCATAACAGCTTAAGCCTTTAAGGGTGATCCGAGCATTAATCTTAAGGGGTCATCAATTCGTATGAAATATTGTCCCAAATGTTATTCACAGTGCCCTCTTTTAAGTCTTGATCATCCATTAAATTATTGATACATTAATGAAAATTTGTGGGTCTTTTAGCTTGAAATCTCAGGCACCCTGGTCCACTATTCAGATTAGTCCAGCTTGATCATAAGAAGGATGTTAAACAATAACTAGCCATTTCCTAATGGGTTAAGTTCTGAGTATAAATAACCAAATAATCAAGTAACTAAGAGGCAGAGATCTAGTATAGCTTTAAATTTTGCCAATAAGTTACGAACAGGAATCCTGGCTGTCAGCCTCTCAAATCCCAAACTGGCAATCTTTCTGAAGAAATCATTCACTACGTATGGTACATCATAGACATCTCACCTTCACCAGTTATTATCATCAGCAGTATTCACAGATTCATTATCCCTCTCATTGACATTTCAATTTCAGGTGCCTTATCTTGCTTGCTTCGTGATGTAAATCATAATTTATTTTATAATTTCTTCAGAGAAGCACAGTTTTTCCTTGATACTCAAATCTTGTAACCACGTCAGTTCTTTCAAATGTATGATTTTGCTACATATGTGCCTCACGGAAAGGAAAGAAAATAATAACAAAGGGGCCATTGTAGTGGCTTCATTTCAGCCATCCTATATTTGATCGGTTCATCCCCTAGGTTGAAGATGTAATTAACAAAAACAAACTAATTCCCTGTAAATCACAACTAACAAAATCAGGTTGGGTGACATAAATCCAACTGAAATGAGCAAGAAAGTGAGTCGTGATAAAGAAGTACAAATGAAAATCAAAGAGAACGACATACCCTTACATGCGGTTCAAATCCATCCTCGTGATGATGTTGAAAGAAGAAGAGAACTAAACCTGCTGCGATAGATATTCCAAGGAACAAGCAGATCCAGTACGAGAGACGCCTCCTGGATGGGCGCCGATACTCGGGCGCCCTCCGCCGCATGTCCACGCGATTCAATCAATATAAGCAAAAGTAAGAAAAATTTTGAAAACAAAACGAATAAAATCACTCCTTTCAGCGGAAGAAGCCAAACAAGACTTCGTCCCTCAAACTGGAATCAGAACAGAACGAAGCGCCGATCGGATCGAGTCTAATCGCCAGCGGGATTAAGAACGCAAACTGGAAACAGAAAATGAAGTCCCCAATCGCGTTAAAAAGCCTCACTCGCTACGCCTTTGAGCCGATCAAACTCGACTGCTCCGACCAGATCTCGAGGGGGCGATGATCAAAGGCTAGTCAGCAGGTAGGCGAAATCGAGAGCGCTAACCTCGACCAAATCCGAAGATCCAAGTACCTCGAAAACCCGAACTCGGAGGACGATCCATATTCATTCCTCCAGTACTCAGATCAAAAATACCATACCCGATGGGATCGGAAGGGGACGAAGATTGAGACACACCCGCATCGGCGAAATGATTCCAGCTGCCACAAAAAAAAAAGGGTTTTTACTCTGGTCTCAAATCTCAATGATTGCCTTTGCCGCCGATCCGTTAGAGCAAATACCTCAAGAATTTCAGGTACATATATGCGTTTCCGATTTGGGGGAGCTCAATCGCTTACATTTGCAATAGATTAAAAACAGTAATGTCTGTCGTGGCGTACTCCAATCACAATTTTTTTGTTTCTAAAAATATTTTTGAAATTTCTCAAAAATCAAAATATTTCCAAATTGACTTCTTCTTCTTCTTCTTCTTCTTCTTTTTTATTTTTATTTTTATTTTTCCATTACGGTTCTGGTTCGGTGAACCTACTTCTCGCTTGAACGTATCGATCCCAGATTATTATGCATTCCTTTCTTTAATTTTTTTTATTTAAAAAAAACATGTTTCGATTAAAATAAGCAATTAAAATGGCATTAAAGCGTGTAATATTTCGGCACACGTCTCTTAGGGAGGTTTCTCGCTATTTTGGAAGGTACTAAAAACCTCGTTTAATGCTAAGCAATTGGATGTTGAGAATTGGAAGGTATAGAATAGTTGTGGAAAAAATAACAATGCGAGGAAAATGATGTCGTGAATTATTTGGAAGGGTGCTAAAAATTCTTCTTTTTGTGCTCGTGGAAAATTCCAAAGTTTATTATACAAAAATTTCAAATCGAGCACGCAATTAAATAGATACACGTGCCGAGTGTAGCCGGTATGTCGAGCTCCGACAAATCATTGGAAACGACGGACTGTGATCATTGAAGGTGTATTAAGAATTCATTAGAGCATTCTCACTTCCTTATTTTCCCGAGAGCCACTCTTTAATATATTTTTTTAAAAATTATTTTTTTTTATAATTTTTATTTTAAAAAAAAATAAAATAATCATTACAAATTAATTATTATTTTATTTATATATAATGTAAAATCTAAATAAAAATTTTAATAATGAAAATATAGTGAAATTTTTTACTTAAGATTCACACAAAATTTTTCAATGATTCTTATCAATGAAGATGCCTTTGATGCAATGGAAAAAAAAAATGCAATTATAACTAGGGTTGTAATTAATTGTCTCCCCGAGGATGACATAGTAGTTAAGACTCAACGGTGTTTGTAGGAGTAGCATGAATCGATTCCGGAGAAGATCTAAAACTCTTTTTTGATTCAGATGACTCTCACGTATCTTGGCCACTACGTCAAGGCTCATAGGGCCCTCCGTGATTTACTTCTCTCATAATAACCGTGAGACAGACCGATGGAGACTGCTAGGTTAGCGGGTCCAATCTTTTTACAGTAAATAAATTAAGCGTTCATGATCAAGCTTAGTGTTCAATTCGATAAAAACTCGTTTATGTTCGTTTAATATGCATCAAAGTAAAATAATAAATAAACTTAAATAACTTGATAAATTAAATAAACAAATTTGAACACATATGTATTCAACTTGTTAATGTTTATAAACAGTGTTCATGAACAGTATTCGTAAACAATATTCGTGAACAACTCATTTAAAATTTATTTATGAACTTATTTATACTCATTTATAAATAAAGATTAAAATTTTAAATTTTTAAATAAACAAATAAACTTGATTTAAGGACTTGATAACGTTTAAATAAATTAAATTTAAACAAGTTTGAATCAAACTTGATTAGAAGTTTAATACCGATTAAACAAGTCAAACTCAAACCAAACTCAATCTAAAAAAAAAATACAAACCAACTTGAATAGATTTTTCAATAACTTAATTAATTTTAGACTTAACTTGACTCAGCTTGATTATCTTATCAAATAAATTTGAACATTATAAAATTTGACTTGGCTCGGCTCATTTACAATCCTAATTATAACAAATGTAAAATGCTATAAAAAAAAGTCATTTTGAAAAAAAAAAACAAACTATTATTGTGTAATTCAGAATACCTAACTTACATGAAAGAAGCCCTATTTATAGACAAGATTAGGGCGTATTCAAAAGAATAAATCAAACTCTATCCTAGGAATAAATCAAAAATTCTATCATAAGTAATAATTATTCCTAATGATATTTAGGGATAACAATTATCCCTAATCATATCTACAATATTCTAACACTCCCCCTCAAGCTGAAGAATATAAATTATATGTACCCAGCTTGTTACATATGTAGTCAATTCGGGGACCTTTCAGTGACTTAGTAAATATATCTGCTAGCTGATCATGTGAGTTAACAAAACTAGTAGATATTTCTCCAGATATGACTTTCTCTCTGACAAAGTGACAGTCAACTTCTATATGCTTTGTCCTCTCATGAAAAACTAGATTTGAGGCGATATGCATGGTGGCTTGGTTATCACATATAAGTGATATTTGTGTAATGTCTCCAAATTTTAGCTCTTGAAGCAACTGTTTGAGCCATATAAGTTCTTGACTGGCTATGGCCATAGCTCGATACTCTGCCTCTGCACTGGATCTTGCCACAACATTCTGCTTTTTGCTTTTCCAAGAAACAAGGTTATCTCCGACAAATATACAAAACCAGTAGATCTCTATCGATGGGAGATCACTCGCCTACCGCATCGAGAATATCCTATAACTCGAGTATGTCCTTTGTCTTCATTACAAAAGACCCTTTCTGGGCGCCTCGATATATCGAGCAATGCGAATCCACGTCTCCCAATGTTCTTTACGGAGAGTTGAAACTGACTTACTACACTTACTGCAAATGAGATATCTGGACGAGTAACAGTAAGGTAACTTAGTCTTCCTACTAATCGCCTGTATCGTTCAGGATCTAGTAGAGGCTCCCCTGATTTGGTAGGAGCTTGACATTAGGATCCATAGGGTTGTCAACTGTCTTTGAGTTTAACATTCCTGTTTCTTCTAGAATATCCATTGCATACTTTCCATATAATGATCTCATTTACGGGTATCTTCTATTCCCAAGAAGTATTTAAGTCTGAGATCCTTTGTCTGGAAATGTTTGAAAGATATTGTTTCACTGAGATCGAGATGATCACTACCTGTGATGACAATATCATCAACATAAACCACTAGGTAGATGCACCCAGCCGATGAGTGGCGATAAAAGACAGAATGGTCAGCCTCGCTCCGAGTCATGCCGAACTGTTGAATTACAATACTAAATCTACCGAACCATGCTCTGGGTGACTGCTTGAGACCATATAAAGACTTTCGCAAGCGACATACAAGACCAGAAGACTCCCCCTGAGCAACAAAACACGGAGGTTGCTCGTATAGACTTCCTCGGCGGATCACCATGTAGAACGCATTCTTAATGTCTAAGCGATAAAGAGACCGGTGTTGAATCGCGGATAGACATGAGTAAGCGTATAGAGGACATCTTTACCTTGAAGGCGTGTCTCCATAATCGATCGAAGATTTGAGTATAACCTTTAGCAACGAGATGAGCCTTAGCCGTCAAGCCGTTAAAATGCGGACCAACCTTGATATATACCCATCGACAACCAACAACTGACTTTCCTGGTGGTAGAGGAACGAGATCCCAAGTCCCACAACTCTGTAAAGCACTCATTTCGTCTAACATAGCCTGTTTCCATCCTGGATGGGCAAATGCATCTCCTGCGATCTTTGGAAGAAAGCAGGGCAGACAAAGAGGAAAGACAAGAATAATAGGAAGGAGAAAGACGATGGTAACTTAAAGAAACATAATGTGGAGAAGGATTACGAGTGGAGCGTATACCTTTTCGAAGGGCAATGGGAATATCATATTCAGAAGACTGGACCAGAGGAGGGAGCGGAGGATCTGGCTCCAGAGATGATTCCATGGCAGAGTCAGTGTTAGCCGTGGCGAGAAAGGCGAGCACGCCGATAAACTTACGGAGGAGGAATTGGGGGTGGGGTGATAGAAACTTAGGAGGATCAAAGATCTGAGGCATAGAAGGATGAAACTCGGGACGATGACTCTAAAGACCCAAAGAAAGGCGAATCAAAGAACGTGACATCGACGAGATGAAATCTGAAGCGAGAGTAGGGGAATAACACTTGTACTCTTTCTGAGACCTTGGATACCCAAGGAAAACACATTTATGAGACCGAGGAGAGAGTTTATCAATGTCAGGATCAAGAGCATGAGCAAAACATGTAGAACCAAAGACCCTAGGTGGTAAAGGATGAAGGGACTGCTTCGGATAAAGTACATGATGAGGTATTTGACCCTGTAAAGTAGAGGAAGGCATGCGATTGATGAGATAACATGCGATGAAATCTTTGCATCACCCCAAAAACGAAGAGGAACGTGAGAGTGGAGGAGAAGAGTCCGGGTGGTCTCGAGAAGATGACGATTCTTGTGTTCTGCGATTCCATTCTGTTGGGGGGTATGAGGACAAGACTTCCGATGTAATATGCCGTGAGATGCCAAAAAGGTTTGAAATGGAGTAGATAGATATTCACGTGCATTATCACTCTGCAAGGATCGAAGAGGGATACCAAATTGTGTTTTGACTTCATTAAAAAAAGATTGAAAAATAGAAAACAATTCAGAGCGATCTTTCATCAGATATAACCAAGTACAACGAGAAAAATCGTCTACAAAAGTAATAAAATATCGTGACCCCAATGTAGAAGTAACACGACTCGGACCCCAAATATCAGAATGAACCAAAGCGAAAGGGAGCGTGGCGACTTATAATGCGAGGAGAAAATGAACTACGTACATGCTTGCTAATGACATCACAAGATAAAGACTCTAAGTGAGGACAGACTAGGATGTAATT
Organism: Wurfbainia villosa; assembly: GCA_025175895.1. Taxonomy (NCBI): domain Eukaryota; kingdom Viridiplantae; phylum Streptophyta; class Magnoliopsida; order Zingiberales; family Zingiberaceae; genus Wurfbainia; species Wurfbainia villosa. Next base: position 104,951,329 of record CM045999.1, read on the forward strand.
GTTTTAACTTATCAAGACCAAGATGTCCCATTGAGCATGGATAACAAGTGGAATCTTTGTTGCCGTACCAACAAGAGAGTTTTGGTGAAGTTGATATAGACCGTGAGATTCACATCCGAGCCAATCATCCTCCCGTCTCTCGGTCTGCATGAAACGAAGATTTAGTGAATGAGATGACACAATCAAGAAACCGAGTGGTGGCTTATTGATAATAAATTAAAGGAGCTCAGGAACATAAAGAACATTACGAATGGGAAGAGATGGAGAAGAATGAACAATATCAACACCTTGGGGTGAGTCGAGAACCATTTGCCATAGTGACAAATGGTAAATAAAGTAGTGAGGAAAAAGAGATCTATTACGGTGATATGATCGGTGGCCCCAGTCAGTACCCAAGGACCAAGAACGAGATATGCCGTGAAGGAATTATGCGGTGTATGCGGCATCGAGGGAATTAGACTCCTGTCGACCCTCATACCACTTCAGAAAGTCATCATAGGAAGGCGGTGGAGTTAGTGGTATTGGTATTGAAGCCGAAGCGTGTGAACTCTGAGCGATCGAAGCGATCTGAGGAGGTCGACCATGGAGACTCCAACATTTATCAATCGTGTGTCTCGGTGGTGACAATGATTACACCAAGGCGCCCTTTGTCATTCTTCTTACGCGGTAGAGGTTTGTTGTTATTTCCAGAGACCAATGCTGAAGAGTCAATTGGAACGGAGGATGGTAATGTCAAGACTTTGGTAGGGACACGAAGGAGAGTCGCCCAGGTAGAGTCCATGGTTGCTTCTATGGGGCCGATCACGATCATGAGAGATAAGTAGTGCCGGTAACCGTATAATGTCGAGACATAAAAATTTCTTCGATTTTCAAGCTCTGCAATAGGAGTGGCTGTGGAGGTGGGAGTCATTGAACTCCGAAGGCTAGAGGCGATCTCAAATAAGTTGACATAGACTCCTTGATCGTGACGGGCATTAAGAATGGTCATGAGTCATCACAAACTTGATAAGTCGTAGAAGTGTTTGTAAAAAGTTGTTGAGCTTGTATCCAAACATCCTTGCAGGTCTTATGAGTTCGGAATACATCCCGAAGAGATGGATAGATGGTGGCTCGGATAATGCAACACAACTGAGCATCAACTTTTCTCCATAACGGACGATCGACCACTTGAATATCCTCTTCAGTTTGTGTGAGATGCTTTTCATAATCTTGTCCAACAAGCCAAAGCTCAATATAAGAGGCCCAAGAGGAGTAGTTCTTACCATCCAAGAACTCAGACGAGAGCGGTGTCGTCACATGATTGGTAAAAATCGAAAACTCCGGCTTTGAAGTGTTGAGGGTAGCCATGATGAATAAAGGCTGGATGTTCCGAAAGGAAGCTGCTGGAAGAGTAGTGTTGCGTGCTCACGTTGGCTGCCGGAAATGGAGCCAAAAGAAGCGCTTTTGAAGCTGAACTCGAGATGAAGCCCGGATTCAGCTGGGCCTCCGGGAAGCTGCAGTGGAGAGATCAAAGCGGAGGGCGTAAGGAAGCCCTTGTCTGAACTTCTTGAGGAGATCGTGAGCTCCCGAGGACGCAGAGGCCAAGGAGGTTAGCAGGAAGATGGTGAGAGTTTGGATTTGGCGAGGAAGATGGAACGGTAGAAGGCGCTGCGGCGGAAGTGGCAGCTCGCGGCGGCAGGTCGAGGAAGAAAGGCTCGCCGGCGAAGACACGCTGATTTCCGGACGAGCAGCGCGAGGCGAGGAGAGTGAGACGAGCAATGACGATTCCTTGGCTGGCCGTGGAGGCCAAGCGCAGAGGAGGGGCGCGGGCGCGGCCGGCGAAGAGAGCGACGATGCTTGGGTGGCGACGCGAGCGCGGAGAAGAGGCGCCGGCGGTAGAGAAGTCGACGCCAAGAAACTGAGAGGAGAAGCACCGATCCTGCTGTCGACGCCAAGAAGCCGAGAGGCGGAAGCCGGAGAAGAAGAGCGCTCTCGTGAGAAGATGCTGCGTCGCGGGGAAAGAGATCGCGAGGAGAAGCACGAACGGAATGCGAACAGAACGGAACGCGAAAGGCGAAACCCTAATGCTCTGATATCATATTATTGTGTAATTCAGAATACCTAACTTACATGAAAGAAACTCTATTTATAGACAAGATTAGGGCTTATTCAAAAGAATAAATCAAACCCTATCCTAGGAATAAATCAAAAATTCTATCCTAAGTAATAATTATTCCTAATGATATTTAGAGATAACAATTATCCTTAATCATATCTACAATATTCTAACACAAACAAACATACTTTTTCTACTAAATATAAAAACAAAAAAACAAAGACGAAATGCTTATACAAGTGCGACCAATAAACAAATATTTGTCAGCATCCAAGTTTCACATCTCTGAATTATATATATGTCAATATATATGGAATTGTACAAGGTGCAAATACAATCTCAGAAAGGATTAAAAGAAACTGAAGATGGGCACAGGGCCCGATGGTTAATATCTTTCACCAAACTCCGTTTACAGAAGCTTGGATAATTGACACGAGGCAAAGCGAAACACACAACCTATATTCCAGGCGTTCATGAGTAAATTACAAGAGCATTATGGCAATACATGGATAAGTAACTAACCGGCGTGGATGACGATGTCAATTGTACATAGATACAGTAATTATTGCACCAGGATTTTGCGTGAGAAGGTATTAATTATGATGTTCTTTACAGGCGAAGAATCCACGGTGGTACAACAACGCTGCTCGTCGTCTGTGCTGGGAATTGCTGCTCGGCTTCTTCCACGACTGGCTCTGTGGCTTGGAATGTCCTGAAATTGTAGAAATGACATTAGATGTTTTATGCGGCAAAATATAATTGATCTACGATCGATGAGGAAAAGCTTCATCTAGTAGATCCAATTTTAGTTGTCCCCTGAAACATCACATACAGCCCTCTCCGCCGAGAATCTCAGATACTATTAGACCATTATGGACGACTGCTTCTGCATTCCTACAACATCGTCATTATTTATTGGTGACAAACTACAACCAGTAAACTTAACAATTTAAACGTTTCCACAGTTGTTTTTGTAGTGCATGGATAATTGATGCCCACATAACCTGATCTACGAGATCCGGAAGTACACAAGATCTTGGTTGACACTCAAGTTGGAGAGGAGGGAGACGGGTAGAATTAGAGTTCTATAAAATAGGCTAGTGGCTCCTCGAGGTAGACACAACAGCTGAATTGGGCTGATCCGGTCCAAGATCGTTGGATGAGCTGGGCTATTTGGAGTTTTGAATGGGCTTTTGGGCGAAGTTCGGCAGGCAAACATCCGGATGGACTTTTCGTCTCAGCAAACTGGTCTGATCCGCCTTCAATAGCAAGTCGGCTTATCGGATCATTCTTCGTTAACGAATCGATCTTAGACTGTTGAGTATTGTGATGCGGATTGATAAAAGCTCGGGTCGGCAATGGTTTAGGTCGTCTGTCATTCAGGTCTGCAATCTATTGTGGGACTAAGAAGAATGAACAAATGATTTCTTTTTCCCATAGACAGGGAAAGGTTAAGAGGAAAATAAGGGGTGACTCTTGGCGAAGCTTCTTGGATGCTCAAGTCAAATTCTAATGGCAGAAAAGAAAAAGTAAGACAAAAAGAAAGTCGGGAATAGAATAGTATAGTATATTAAAACTTATATGATTCCCCCCCTTTTGAACTCCCCCACCCACAACGTCTCCACTTGCCCATCGACCCCACCTAGTCAACCTCCACTCGGCCCAACAATCGAGCTTCCAGACTGAGTTCATCGCAACTCTAAGCCGAAGCCAAGTTGACCTTGCAATCCAACGTGTACTCCATGTAGACCAAGCTTGTGTTGACCAAGTCTTCGTTGACCAAGCGGACCTGGATCATCTCCGTGATAGCATCACGAGCTTTAGTCAAGAAGGGATTGGAGGTGTATTAAGGAATGACAAAGTAGAGGCAATCCTATGCTTTATGGATTTGAATGTTGAGGAACGCCGAGCAGTCAGTGTCCATGCCTTGACAGCAAGAACGCTTATAAGATGCTAGCAGGGAAGGCTGTGTCCAAGAGCATGCAGGAGGATGGCTGCCCTAATTAAGAAGAAGACGGATGGAGGCTGGTCAAGAAGACTCAATGGGGCAGCGGACTGGGTCACCAAGGAAGCCAGAAGGACTCGATGCACCCTGATTATTGATCACCAGCTACTGATGGGCAGGGATAGGAGATAAGATATTGGTTCTGACGGATATGCAATCCCATGATAAGGAATAAACTGGTCTGCAATATGATCCATGTGTAGTTTTATGATTCTTTTCTCCTCTTCTTTCCTGTCCTATCATATATCCTTCCTACCGAATAAAGTAAGCCTTTTATTATAGGGATAATAATATAGGAAGCATACCCGATGCTTTTGCTAGAACTTCCTGATAGTGATAGTATGGGCAAGGAGCTCCTTTGTGCTTCAATGTGATGCTCAGTTTCATGATGTTGGGCCGAAGCCTCAGCATTGTTCTTCTCAACGAGCTATTCAAAACATACCAGAAAGAAGATTGCTCAGAATAAGAACTATAAACAAGGGTACCAATTTTACAACTTACTTTTCTTTCCAAATCAGTGTTTTGCGCTTGCAGTGCCTTCTTCTGCATGAAGACAAGAGGCTATTTAGAGTTATGAACTATGAATGTTTCAGAAGCAATATTGGTAATAAAGGTGTTGCTACTAAATTGGCAAAAAGTTAATGGTATTGGAAGACGTTGGGTTAGAAATCCTGCTTTCACCAAATTGGGGTTTTCTGCTTTTCTCAGAAAACAGATACTGGCGATGTGATTTCCGTAAACTACTAATAGCATTCAATATAAGTCAACTATGTATATGGTTTTACTGAATGTTCTCAATTTATTCAAATATGCATGTCTAGTGTGTGGTGGAAGTTTGAATGAAAGGACTCCGTATAAAGGAGTTTTAGTTTATATTGAATAATAATATCTATGATTGTGAATATATATGGGTGAGAAGTTTTCTCTTGTGCACGCACTCACAGGAGGAGTGCAAATTCAGAGTCTGAACTGCACTGAACTCAGATGACTCATATGCGAGCACAATCTGTGTGTGTCGAATGTCGGACCAATCGACTTTGCTAGATGGAAGCATTGAAAGGTCATTATTCGACCATTCAATGCAGCAAAGGGTCAAAGCCCATATATAAGGAGGCAATCTTGGAGAGAAGCAAGGTCGAAGAGAGAACAAAGACTTGCTCCCATCCAGCGCCGATCCCCCACATTCTTTTCTTCTCTGTTGAGCGACCTGCTCGACAACTCTTCCATAATAACATTCCAGTATATGCTCAGTTTGTCACATACGACCTATACTAGTTGTGTATGCAGTTTTGTCATTGTATCCTGAAAAATGAATATTCATCGTAACCTTGAAATACTACTGGAGATGATGAATGTGTGTTAAATATAGACTTCGGTATCTCTTTCGATTCGACTTTCTTGCTTGGCACTCAACCTTTTAGCTCAACACTCGACAACTTTTTCCTACCAGCTTTATCTAGTTCTACCAACTCTTGTTAGCAACTCTTTCCAGCCAACTCTTTCTAGCTCTGTCAAGTCTTTCCAACCATCTCTCACCCACCGTCTCTTTCCAACTCTACTAGGTCTTGCCAGTTAACACTTTCCAACTCTATTAGCTCTTTCCAATCAACTCTTGTCAACCAGCTCTTTTTAGCTTTGTCGGGTCTTTTCAGTTAGCCCTTGCCAATTAATTTTTTTCAATTCTACTAGCTCTTTCTAACTAAGTAATTCGATCACTTATCCAAGAAGAGAATTATCTTGACAGATAAATATCAATTTATTTCATGCATTTAAATTCAGAATTTTTCCCTATATCTTTGATAATCAATCTTAAAGGGAAGTTCTACAAAACGGCGATTAGACCTGCTATGTTATATGGAGCTGAATGTTGGGCTACGACTCGAGCATATGAGCAAAAGATGAGAGTTGCAGAGATGAGGATGTTAAGGTGGATGTGCGGACATACGAGGATGGACAGAATGAGAAATGAGAGCATTAGAGAAAAAGTTGGTGTTGCATCTATTGAAGGAAAGCTCCGAGAGACACGTTTAAGGTGGTACGGACATGTACTTAGACGGCCAATAAATGCTCCAGTTAGGCGATGTGAAACGATACCAAATATACACATCAAACGAGGAAGAGGAAGACCAAAAAAGACTTGGTTAGCAACAATAAAACAAGATAAAATATATTTAAATATAGATGATGATATAGTAGGGGATAGAGTCCAATGGCGTAGAAGGATCCATATAGCCGACCCCACCTAGTGAGATAAGACTTTGTTGTTGTTGTTGTATCTTTGATAATCAATCTTTGGAAGAAGATAACAATCTTAAAACAGATTTTGTTTTGTTGAGAGGGTCACAAAAATAGTTGAGATGATGAAGGTTGAAAAAGCTACTCAACTATGATGACCCCTTCTGTCTTGATTGGAAATGTCACAATCAATCATGGGAAAAAGCTGAAAAAGTTAATTGGGTTCATTTAAAACGGTGGCAACAGAAGATGCTCTTCTACATGATCACGCTGAATCTAACCCAATTCTTAACAGAGGAACCTTCAAAGTACCTAAGGGTGTGAGTGATGTCCAAATCATCACTGCAATAAATACATGGAACCACTCAGAGTTCCTATATATAAACTACATCCTCAATTGTTTGACTAACTCATTGTACAATGTGTATTACACGAAGAGAACAACTAAGGAACTATGAGAGTTTTTAGACTGAAAATACAAGACAGATGATGTTGAGGCCAAAATGTACATTGTCGATCGATTCCTGGACTATAAGATGGTAGACTCCAAGACGGTAATAGTCAAGTCCAGGAGCTTCAAGTGATTCTGCACGAGATTCACTTAGAAGGCATGGTGCTAAGTGAAAACTTCTAGGCGATAGCTATCATAGAAAAATTGCCACCTATCCGGAAGGATTTCAAAAACTAAGTGTAAGCAGATGGAGATGAACATCGAGGAACTTATTGGTCGATACCATATCGAGGAAGACAATAGGAGCTCCAACAAACAATCATTCACTCAGATGACTATTAAAGCCAACGTGGTCGAGCACGATCAAAGCTTGAAGCAAAAGAAGCTGAAGTCTTCCAAGATGGAATCTAGAGGAGGCGTCCACAAAAAGTTCTCTGAGAAATGCTTCAATTGTAACTAAGTTGGTAACAAGTCTTTAGAATGCAAGAAGTTGAAAAAGAAGTGGACCTGGTAGGCTTAAATCCGCAGTAATGGTGAATCAATATTGGTGCCACTAGAAATATATGTTGCAACAAAGAGTTGCTCCACAACTTTGAAGAAGTCAAAGATAGGAAAAAGTTATTCATGAGAAACTCAGCAACCTCGAAAATCAAGAGTCAAGGGAAAGTAGTGTTGAAGATAGCTTTTTAAGCTCAATGTAATGATCATAGTCTCAAGAATAATAAAAGTGAAAATTCTTCGGCATATTGTGGCATGGTAGATTAGGACATGTTAACTACGATTCATTACATAGATTCATTAATATGCAAAACATACCCACATTCTAAATTAACCCAACACACCAGTGTGAGACTTGTGTAAAAGGAAAATGACAAGGTCATCCTTTCAATAAGTTGAAAGAAATAGTGATCCACTCGGCTTAATCCACACAGATGTGTGTGATGTTGAAGGGGTACTAACACGTGGTGGATATAAATACTTTATTACTTTTGTAAATGATAACACAAAATTTTATTATGTGTATATTCTCAAAAGTAAGAATGAAGCTATAGGAAAATTTATTTTCTATAAAAATGAGGTTGAGAATTGTCTTAATAAGAATATTAAAATGGTGCAAAGTGACCGAGGTGATGAATATGTATCACCGTTCACTAAGTTTTATGTTGAACATGGGATTGTACATGAAATAACAACCCTTTATACTCAGCAAAATGATGTTACTGAGAGAAAGAATCACACTTTAAAGAGAGATAATGAATGTTTTTCTATTGAGCTCTGGATCAGAGAACTTGTAGAGTGAAACTATACTAACATTTAATTACCTTTTAAATAAGATACCACATAAGAAAAAGAGGAGCCCATATGAGTTATAGAATGAAAGAAAGTCATTCTATAAATATGTATGAGTGTGGGGGTGTCTTGCAAAGGTTTTGGCTCTTAATTCGAAAAGGATTAAGATAGGAAGAAAGATTGTTGTTTGCATATTCATAGGATATGCATATAATAGTGTCTATTGGTTCTTTGTGTATGAGTTTCAAATACTGGAGATACACAATAACTCGATAATTGAATCGAGAAATACCTCATTCTTTGAAGATGTGTTTCCATACAAGTCCCGAGTGGAAACAAATTCCTCTAAAAGAGCATTTGAAACAGAAGAAGAATAAAAAGAAAGTAAACTAGTTAAAGTTGAACTCAGACGAGGCAAAAGAGCTCATGTGGAAAAATTCTTTGGATTGGATTTTCTCGCTTTCGTGTTGGAAAGTGAGCCACAAAGTTACTCAGAAATACTAAGGTCTTATAAGGGATTTTACTAGAAGGAGGCAATTGCATCTAAAATCAATTTAGTTTTATAAAATCATACTTGAAAACTTATGGATCTTCCTCCAAGTAGTAAGCCACTGGATTATAAGTGGATTTTCAAGAGAAAAATAAAATCAGATGGCATGATAGATAATTATAAGGCTAGATTAGTAATCAAAGGTTATAGACAACGTGAAATCCTGGACTATTTTGATAGGCATACTCCGGTGTCAAGGATAACTCCTATCATAGTATTATTGACGATTATCACTCTGAGAAATTTAGAAGTACATCACATGGATATAAAAACTGTTTTTCTAAATGTAAATTTATAAGAGGAAATCTACATAGAGCAATCTGAAGAGTTTTTTGCTCTAGGACAACAAAATAAGGTATATAGATTGGTGAAGTCATTGTATGACTTGAAATAAGCTCCAAAGCAGTAGTATGAAAAGTTTGACAATGACACGAAGGAAAGTAGATTTAAAATCAATGAAAGTGAAAAATATGTCTATGATAAAGACACAAAAAAAAAAGCTATATCATTTTGTCTTTACGTAAATGACAAACTTATTATTGGAATAATAATAAGATAATAAAATCTACTAAGTAGATGTTAAACTCAAGATTCGACATAAAAGACATGGATCATGCTGATGCAATTATAGGAATTAAAATTATTATAATATAAAAAAAACTTGTCTTAATCAGTCTCATTATGTAGACATAATTCTTGAGAAATTCAATCAAAATGACACTGCATTGACATGAACTCCGATAAATGATAGTCAACATCTATCAAAAATTGAGGAAAGAGTATCTCTCAGTTAGAGTACTATAGAGTAATTGGAAGTCTGATGTACTTGATGAGTTGTACACAACCAGAGTTAGCTTATGCAGTGAGTAAATTGAGTAGATTCACAAGTAATCTCAGTGTTAAGCACTGGAATAACAAGAATACTGAGGTACTTAAGATGTATTCGTGATTATGGACTGTATTATATAAGATATCCGATTACAATCAGAGAATACAACAATGCGAATTGGAAGTCAAATGTACTTGATGAGTTGTACACGACTATAGTTAGCTTATGCAGTGAGTAAATTGAGTAGATTCACAAGTTAATCCCAGTGTTGAGCATTAGAATAATAAGAATACTGAAGTACTTAAGATATATTCGTGATTATGGACTGCACTATACAAGATATCCAATTGTAGTCAAAGAATACAACATTGTGAATTGGATATTTGAAGTGAAAGACTGAAAGTCTACAAGTAAATATTTATTCACTTTAGGAGGTGCAGTTGTTTCATGAAAAATCTTCTAAGTAAACCATAATAACTAGATCCATAATTGAATCTGAGTTTGTAGTCTTTGACAAGTGTAGTGAAGAAGTTGAATGACTACAATAATTCTTAGAAGATGTTTCGAGATAGTCGAAACCTATGCCGACAATCTGCACACTCTATGTAAGTTAGTCAGCAATTGGATGGGGATAAATTCATCTGTATAATGGTAAGTTTAGACATATACATCGTAGACAATACCATTATATAACTACTCTTAATAGAAGTTATCACAGTTGACTATGTAAAGTTAAAGGATAATTTAATAGATCTACTAACCATTAACAAAGAGTTATTCATCACATGCAATGAGATTGATGCCTGTGGAACAAATTTATGCAAAAGAAACTCAACCTGTGTTGATTGGAGAACACAAGAACTAAATTCAATGGGACAATCTAACTGCATCGACGAAGCAAGATCACTATGATGGAATTACCTAACAGATCAATGGTACCCGTTAAAGATAGAGGTTAAGCCTTAGACTTTTAATGATCTTTATGCTTACGAGCAGAGTACTGTAGGTTAGTGTTAATTAAGAGATCACCTATGTAAGAGAAGTGGAGTCGCTTCAAAGAAATTTGGAATACATAATTTTAAGACCCTCTTATAGAAGTAGGCATATTTATGGCTAAGAACGAATACATCAATGAGAACTAAACTATATCAGGAAGAGTCCTAGGTGAAATGTGTCAATGCTTATACAAACGGAAGAAAGTTCAAAGATATCACATCTACTAGTCAGCTAGTGAGCAAATATATCCTCATAAGGGAAAATTCAAAGGGTAAACCTACCTATTGTTGGGTTTCCGGCACCGCGGCAAGTGTGTGTTCGAACATATTTCGCAAACATGTGCACAGCGGAAGAAAAAAAATAATAAATCTACATTTATTACAACACATACATCACACGCATGCATAGTACAACATGTGTAGACATAACCGTAAATTTAAATTTTGCAATAAAAGGAAATTTAACTACGTATACCTTTCGTATCACGTGTAGCGGGAACGGCATCAACCGGAACGATCCTCGCTAGAATCGTCTCTATCCGTATCCACGCCGAGTATCTTCGGGATGACTTCGCTAAGTCACGAGCCTCGTCTTCATACGGATTACTAGCCTCGTGTTAAAGACGATGTGATCGAGAGAAGATCACGATCCGAATCCAAATTCGGATCCAAAGACGAGTCCTCAAAACTCGCTTCTCCGGAGAGGTATTCGTCAACCGTTTGGCCAGATCGCCGTCCTCGCTATGAGGATTGACGAGATCGAATCCCGTAAGAGGCTGTCGGGCTCTAAGCGTCGTCAAGCGATGCTCCGACAAGAGAAACAAGCTGTCGAAAACTGGACAGCTTTGGTGGAAGGTAGTCGGAAGGAAGGTGGAAGCTCACCTTATTACCGAACCCGAGGAGATCACGGAGAGTTCTTGGGAGGATCAGCAAGCTTGAAGCGGCAGCAACAAGTTGGGAGGCGGTTGAGAAGGCTGGCGACAATTGGAGGTGTTGGCGCCGAAATCACCAAGGGAAGGTGGGCGGCAACTCTTAGGTTAGGGTTTTGGATTAGGGCTTAACAACACCTTAAGCCCTCTTTTATAGAGAACTAATTCTCTTAATGGTTATTGGATCATAACCATAAAGCCCGTTAACCCGCTCCATTAATATAAGTTAAAATAAACCAAACCACGATGGTTTATTTTAAGTTAAAACGAACCGAACCAACTTTGGTTCATTCGTTTAAAATAAACCAAACCCTTTGGTTTATTCTCCTCCATTGGATTAGAACCAAACCATTTTGGTTCATCCATTATGTCTTCATAAGACACGGCCCATCCACGCTTCCATTGCGACTGAAACGATTTCATGCTCGCTCTACGTTTGGTCCAACCAAACCTAGTTTCTCTCGATCTGAGAATCTCATTCTAAAGCTCGTTTTAAATCCTTCGGATTACGCTCATTGTGCGTGTGACCAAATAGGTTCTCGGTTTATGTTGGTCGTCTATAATTAACCATTAATTATAGAACGATCATGAGTGACACCTAGTAGTACATCATGATCCCCAATTAACCGAAAAGATCAACGGTTGATCAACTATTTACGAAACCCTTGGCTCGAATGATTCGTGCCCCATTCCCTTCACTCATCTTATACCCACTTGGTTCAGGACATGGTCTATAGTGTCAGTCCCCACTAGGCTGACTACGTCACACCTAGCCCAAGTATCATTTCCTCGTCCTACGGATTCTAGTTACTGCACATGTATCGAAGAGTACCTTACTCTAAATATGTAATGTTTTGGCCAAAGACTTTAGTAACAATCCGACGAGAGGCCATGGGTATACATCTCCTCGCAAGGAGTGGTGAATCCTTTATAGGCTATTCAAACACCTTCGATCACTTCGACTTATACCCAATCATCCCGGGTCCACATCTCCATAGAGATGTTTGCTTAAGATGTCAAAGCATAAGTCTCCATGATCAAGATGACTTGAATACCGCAAGTCAAAGGAACATCGCACTTAAGCCACAGTAAGAACTTCATTGACATATCTATATACGGCTGGTCACTCCAATGAACTAGTTACCATAACTAGCATCCACGATTAACTCCGGACATCACTATGTCTCCAGCCAGTGAGAATCAGCTGCTTGGATACACCAAGGAGTATACCTCGTGCTAGTCTCTCGAGAATCGATGGTGTCCATATCCATCGATTCATCGACTAGGATAATTCGATACATCACAATTACACATGTAGAGATACTCACTAGTTGTGATCCAATCACAAATTCTCTCATTGTGAATCGTTATCGTGGACATTCGATAAATAAGTTTAAGATCCAATCAAATACATGAAAACACGACTCGAATAGTGAATCTTCGTTTATCGAATAAATGGTATGACCGTAAAGCGATTGCCTTGGGACATCTCTCATATATTACTATGAACTCCCACTTACTAATGTAAATCATCACGGTATCGATACCATAGGCTCTAACATGACCCTCAAACTTACTTTGAGGTAATGCCTTAGTCGAAAGGATCCGCTAAGTTCCTTTCGATGGGAATTTCTCGATTTGTATTTCGTTCCTCTTAATGATCTCTCGATATGATGATAAGCGGTGCACATGTTTGGATCGTTGATGAGACCACATCAAGTTCGTAGATGAACTTCGATCGATCAAACCGCTTCCTTTCTTTCTTCAAAGGCTGCAATGTTTTCTTCCTTAGTGGCGGAATCCGCTATAGTGTCGAGCTTGGAACCTTTCCAACTTATTGCGCCTCATTACAGGTGAATATATACCCGGACTAAGACATGGAATCATCCTTATGCGTCAGCCGCATCCGTATACCGCGTATCACCATGTACCCTTCTCCGTATATTAGGAACACGTCCTTTGTTCTTCTAAGTACTTAAGGATCGTCTTAATGACCACCCAATGATCCATTCTGGATCGGTGAGTATCTGCTCGTGACACTCGGGCATCGATACATCGGGCCTCGTCATAACATGCATACATGATAGATCCTATTGCGGATGCATAGGAATCTTACTCGTGCAAATCCTCTCTCGTCTTAAATGCGCGGACACATAGACTTGAAAGGTGTACCCGTGCACGATGGGTAGAAAACCCTTCTTGGATTTCGACATGCTAAACCTCTTTGCTTTCGATTACATATGTAGGCTGCGAAAGACCAAACCAGTTTCGATCTATCTCTATAGATCTTAATCCGAGGATGTAGGTTGCTTCTCCCGTGTCTTTCATGGAGAATGTCTTGGATAACCAAACCTTAATCGATTGTAAGATTGACACATCGTTTCCTATAAGTAATATGTCATCGACATACAATACTAGAACACGATCGCACTCACTAACCTTCTTGTACACACAAGGTTCGCGGATTTTGTGAGAAATCAAACTTTTTGATTGTCTCATCAAAGCGGATATTCCAAACTCTGGATGTTTGCTTGATCATATAAATGGACTGTGATTTGCATACCTTGGTTTTATCAATCGATGTGAAACCCTCGTTGTATCATATACACGTCCTCGGCAGGTTTCCATTAAGAAAAGTTGTTTTACATCCATCCATATCTCATAATCATAATGAGTCGCTATGGCGGGAGCATCCGAATGGATTTAAGCGTAGCTACGGTGAATAGGTTTCTCATAATCAACACCTTGCTTTTGGCGATATCCTTTCGCCACCAATCTACCTTATAGGTAATCACATTACCATCCATGTCGATTTTCTTCTTGAAAACCCACTTGCACCCTATAGGCTTTATGCCTTGGTGGGTCAACCAAGTTCAAACTCGATTTTTATACATGGAATCCATTTCCGATTTACGGCTTCAAGCCACTTATCCCTTTCTCGAACTTGTCACTTCTTCATAAGCGGTAGGCTCCTCATCAGATGAGTAACCGTCGTTCGATTCACTACGAGAAATCCATCTCTCTCGGGGAATATTGTGTTCTACCGGATCTACGAAGATGTGGTGTTCAAATAGTCCACCGATTGCTCATCACTATGAGTTGTAGTTGCTTCACCGGTATCTCATCAATGTCTATTTGAGTCTCTCGAGCCTCCTCAAGCTCGGCGACACTCCCATTTTTCTTGAGAAACTCTTTCTCTGAAACACACATGCGAAACAAACACCTTTTGTTCCATGATAGAATTAGTAACCCTTGTTTCCTTAGGGTATCAATAAATAGACATTTATCGGACTTAGCATCCAATTTATACGTCGTTAAACTTCACAAGCGAGACAACCCCATATCTTCAAGTAAGATACATGGGGTTTCTTACTATTCCATATCTCATATGGAGTAGTTGAGACTACCTTGGTAGGCATTCTGTTTAACAAGTCAACAGCTGTCTGAAGTGCATAGCCCCAAAAGGACTTGGGAAGAGTCGCATGATTAAATTCGTTGACGACCGTCGGATACACCATTATCTTTATGGTGTATATGGCGGAGTCCATTGAGACAATATGTCATTGTCTCTTAGATAATCAAGAAACTCTTGACTTAAGTATTCACCACCTCGATCCGATCGAAGTATTTTAATACTCTTGTCATGTTGTTTCTCTACTTCATTTCTGAATTCTTTGAACCTTTCAAAGGCTTCAGACTTGTGTTTCATTAAGAACACATACCCAAACCGTGAGTGATCATCGGTGAAGGTAATGAAGTAGCTATAGCCTCCTAAAGCTTGAGTTGACATAGGTCCACATACATCAGTATGTATTAGACCTAGTAACTCTCTCACTCGTTCACCCTTTCCAGTAAAAGGTAACTTAGTCATCTTGCCTTTTAAGAATGATTCGCATGTATCGTATGAATCCAATTCAAACGATTCCAGAATTTCACATCTGTGTAATTCGGACATGCGTTTTTTGCTTACATGGCCAAGACGACAATGCCACATGTAGGAGTCTAATTGATTATCTTTTCGAGCACGTTTGTTGCTCGCTTCGATATTGAAAATGTCACTGGATACGTCCAACGTATAAATGTCATTGCTCAAAGTTCCAGTTCTATAAAGTACGCCATTCAAAGTTATATAACAACAATTGTTACTAAACGTCAAATGGAAACCATTTTTATTTAAGCAGGAAATAGAAACAATGTTTTTTATTAGAGAAGGAACACAATAGCAATTGTCCAGTTCTAAGACAAGTCCTGCAGGGAGTTTCAACAAATACGTTCCGATGGCGAGTGCAGCAACCTTTGCTCCATTCCCAACACGTAAATTTGACTCTCCCTTGACGAGTCTTCTTCTATTCCTTAGCCCCTGTATGTCATTACATATATGTGAGTCACACCCAGTATCCAATACCCAAGTGTCTAAGGAAATAGAATGACAATCGATAACGAAGATACCTAAAGAGGATGGGGCATCGGATGCCTTCTTCTTCTTCATGGACTCAAGATAAATCTTGCAGTTTCTTCGCCAGTGGCCTTCCTTGCCACAATGATGGCAAGTGTCCTTTTGTCTTGGATTCGCCTTCTTCGCTCTTGTTCCCTTTCTTCGCTCTTTTGCCTTCCTCTTAACCTTTCTTTGAGAATCAACTAACGTAACCGCTTCTCCTCATGCTTCACGAAGGCTCCGAGTCTTCAAGATATTGAGGAGCTCGGGAATAGTGGATTCCAATTTGTTCATCCGATAGTTAATCGCGGTGTGAAACTCTTGGCAAGTAAACAATCGCAGAATTAAGTCAATACTTAATTCGTGATCCATCACAAACCCGAGGGTAGCTAATTAGCTCGATGTACGCTCATCTTTAAAGCAAACCGCACTACGACGAACCTTCGATCTTCGTGGTAAAGAGGAGCCAGAGACCTCGAACCTTTCGGATCTCGCTTGCTCGTGAGCAACTCGTGAAGTTGGAAGACCAGTAGTATTAGCATCCATATGCTCATGCCTGCTGCGGCTCGTACCATCGCCGTAGCGTGATCACGACTCGCCCGCTCGAATCTGCGCGTACGATAGACCCATTTAGTGCAGAGTTGCATCGCCCTGATTGGGAAGAGGCTCTTGAGGGCGTATCAAGCTTTTCTCGCCGAGAACAATTCTCGAGTTTAGGTCAGAAGTTAGGCCCGATCGGTTTATTTGAATCCGAAATAGTCGAATTCAAAGCGTCGTGATCGATCGATTGACCTAGAAACAAAACGCGTATATGAAAATGATTTTAAAATGCATCGATATACATTTATAAATCCCATTCGTTTTCGAATTTCAAAACCCCAAAATCACCGGAGATCGTAGGTTCATCTCCGAATGGTGATATCCATCTAGATATGAAACGACCTTGGAGAGAGTCCAATGATTCATAACTACGACGGTAGGTATCATATCTGGGTGCATATCGCGTATATCTGTTCATCGCGATATCTTTATCGACTTATTGAATGTTCACACATCGTGAGTTGTTAACACATTAACAAGTATATCATCATCGTATGCATGACCCGCCTCCTCCTTCACATCGACCTTGGAGAGTCAATAAGCGATGCTCGGTTAAAGCCGACCCGTTAATCGAGGAATAGTTTTAATATGGTTAGAAGCGCGTTGACGATTAGCCCGACTTGGAGAGAGTCCAACAACCAAAGCTAACGATTGACCTCGACTCTTACCATATTAGTATTAAACTATTTCAAATGGTTTGAACATTATGTTAGGGTTCGACTTGGAGAGTCAATGAACCCAACAAAGCGGAACTACGGTTCTAACCATATTAATGGAAGGTGTAGGCTTTAATATTGAGTAAGGGTTTTATGTCTCATCCTCTTTGCATCTGAATAACTATTATCTACATCATGCATGTAGCGTACATCTACATGTCACGACACGCATGGCATAATGTTATGCATCTAATGCAATTACATGGCATACAATTATGTCATGTATATATTTCCTTATATGTCATAACTAGTTATGGAAATAAAATATGTTTAAGATTTGATTCTCCAAATCAAATCATAATTAAATTAGGAAACAAATTTCCAAATCTAATCACATATTTTATTTATGGAATTATATTATTAAGGAAAATCAATTTAGGAAACCAATTTCCTAAATCATCAAAACTACTTGTGGAAATAAAATATTTTAAAATTTGATTTCCCAAATCAAATCATGATTAAATTAGGAAATAAATTTTCAAAATCTAATCAAATATTTTATTTATGGAAAATATCAATTTCCATAAATACTTCCAACTTTCCAAAAGTGGAAGATTTCCATAAATACTTCTAGACTTTCCAAAATTAAAAAATTTCCATAAATACTTTATCTTTCCAAAAGTAGAAAATTTCAGAATATCATTATGACTATCGCAAAAACAATTTTACGATTATGTAAAACACAACCTGGGCTCGATACCTGTTGGGTTTACGGCACGCATGGCGAGTGTGTGTTCGAGCGTGTTTATGAAACGTATGCTGGAAGAAAAAAATAATAAATCTACATTTATTACAACACACACATCACACGTAATCTGACATGTGTAGACATAGTAGTAAATTTAAATTTTGCAATAAAAGGAAATTTAACTACGTATACCTTTCGTATCACGTGTAGCGGGAACGGCATCAACCGGAACGATCCTCGCTAGAATCGTCTCTATCCGTATCCACGCCGAGTATCTTCGGGATAACTTCACTAAGTCACGAGCCTTGTCTTCGTACGGGTTACTAGCCTCGTGTTGAAGACGATGTGATCGAGAGAAGATCACGATCCGAATCCAAATTCGGATCCAAAGACGAGTCCTCAAAAATCGCTTCTCCGGAGAGGTATTCGTCAACCGTTTGACGAATCCTTCGTCCTCCACCTATGAGGATTGCCGGAGATCGAATCCCCGGCAAGGGAGGCGCTGTCGGAGCCCTAAACGTCGTCCAAACGACGCTCCGACAACAAAGAAACAAGCTGTCCAAAAAACTGGACGGCTTTTGGTGGAGGAGTAGGGGCCGGCCAAAGGAAAGGTGGAAGCTCACCTTATTACCGAACCCAAGGGAGATCACCGGAGAGTTGCCGGAGGATCACCGGCTGAAGCTTGGACGGCGGCACAAGGGGTTGGGCGGCAATTGGAGGTGTTGGCGCCGAAATCACCAAGGGAAGGTGGGCGGCAACTCTTAGGTTAGGGTTTTGGATTAGGGCTTAACAACACCTTAAGCCCTCTTTTATAGAGAACTAATTCTCTTAATGGTTATTGGATCATAACCATAAAGCCCGTTAACCCGCTCCATTAATATAAGTTAAAATAAACCAAACCATGATGGTTTATTTTAAGTTAAAACGAACCGAACCAACTTTGGTTCATTCGTTAAAAATAAACCAAACCCTTTGGTTTATTCTCCTCCATTAGATTAGAACCAAACCATTTTGGTTCATCCATTATGTCTTCATAAGACACGGCCCATCCACGCTTCCATTGCGACTGAAACGATTTCATGCTCGCTCTACGTTTGGTCCAACCAAACCTAGTTTCTCTCGATCTGAGAATCTCATTCTCAAGCTCGTTTTAAATCCTTCGGATTACGCTCGTTGTGTGTGTGACCAAATAGGTTCTCGATTTATGTTGGTCGTCTATAATTAACCATTAATTATAGAACGATCATGAGTGGCACCTAGTAGTACATCATGATCCCCAATTAACCGAAAAGATCAACGGTTGATCCAGAACTACTTCTGAAACCCTTCAGCAGCTCGAATGACTCGTGCTCTATTCCCTTCACTCATCTTATACCCACTTGGGGCGTACTGGTCTATAGTGTCACCTCACTAGTCGACTCACGCCTAGCTGTATCATTTCGCTCCCACGGATTCTAGTTACTGCACGTATCAAAGAGTACCTTACTCTAAACATGTAATGCTTTGGCAAGACTTTAAGTAACAATCCGACGAGAAGCCGTAGGTATACATCTCCTCGCAAGTGGTGAATCCTTTATAGGTTATTCAACACCTTCGATCACTCGACTTATACCCAATCATCCGGTCCACATCTCCTTAGAGATGTTTGCTTAAGATGTCAGCGTAAGTCTTCGTGATCAAGATAACTTGAATCTGTAGTCAAAGGAACATCGCACTTAAGCTACAGTAAGAACTTCATTGACATATCTATATATGCAGAAACCCATATGAAGTCTTACGGCTGGTCACTCCAATGAACTAGTTACCATAACTAGCATCCACGATTAACTCCAGACATCACAATGTCTCCAGCCAGTGAGAATCAGCTGCTTGGATACACCAAAGAGTATATCTCGTGCTAGTCTCGACAGAATCAATGGTGTCCATATCCATCAATTCATCGACTAGGGATAATTCCGATACATCACAATTACACATGTAGAGATACTCACTAGTTGTGATCCAATCACAAATTCTCTCATGTTGTGAATCGTATCGCGGACATTCAGTAAATGAGTTTAAGATCCAATCAAATACATGAAAACATGTACACTCAAATAGTGAATCTTCATTTATCAAATAAATGGTATGACCATAAGGCGATTGTCTTAGGACACCTCTCATATATTACTAACACCTATCATATATAGGACTTAACTGCTAAAACCTATTACATACCCTTTTTTCAATATGGAGTTTTAGTCTCACATTGGAAGTTGAGGGATAGATTGGTTGATTAATATTGAATCACAATACTTATGGTTGTGAACACGTATAGGTGAGAGACTCTATCTATCACGACCCCAAATGGGGTTGAATCCGAGCCTAGATTATCTTGAACTCTGGCTGACTCGTATACGCGAGTGTGACTTTCTTGTACCGAATCGATCGAAGATTTAGCCAAGCAGATCACATAGTGTTTTGCCATCCAAATCTATTTTTGTTGCCTGCTTCTTTGGGTAAAGGATGTATTAATGTGTGACCTGAAACGGTCGGATGTTAATGGCGAATCTGTAACCATCCAAACAAAACGACCGCCCATTGATGACTTATAGTTGGCATTATGCCTTTGGCGGGTGGAGGCATTGAAATGCCATTATTCGACCATTCAATTCAGTGGAGGGTTGGAGCCCATATATAAGGAGGCAACCTCGAGGAGAAGCAAGGTAAAAGAGAGAACAGAGACCTGCTCCCATCCAGCTTCAATCCCTCCACATTCTTTTCCTCCCTACTGAGCGACACACTCGGCAGGTCTTCCGTGATAACATTCGGGCATATGCTCAGTTCGCTACATATAACTTGTGCTTAGTTTTGTACGTGGTTCTGTTGTTATATCTTGGAAAACAAACATCCATTGTAATCTTGAAGTACTGCCTGAGGGGACGAATATGTTTTAAGGAAACTCTGGCAAACAAAGGCCTCAACATCTCTTTCAGGACTCGACCTTCTAGCTCAGCACTCGCCTTCCAGCTCAACATTCGGCCTTCCTGTTCCGCACTTGACCATCCATCTCAACATTCGACCTTCTTTCTTAGCACTCAGCCTTTCAGCTCGGCTCGATAGTTCATATCACTCAGGAGCTTGGCATCTCTTTCCTGCTAGCTCTGTCTAGTTCTGTCAGCTCTTTCCAGCCAACTCTTTCCAGCTCTGCCAGCTCTTTTTAGCTTCGCCAAATCTTTTCAGCTAGCTTTTGCCAATCAGCCCTTTCTAGCCAGCTCTTGCTGGCTAATTCTTTCCAACTTTGCCAAGTCTTTCTAGTCACCTCTTTCCAATCAACAC
Source organism: Wurfbainia villosa (assembly GCA_025175895.1). Lineage (NCBI taxonomy): Eukaryota > Viridiplantae > Streptophyta > Magnoliopsida > Zingiberales > Zingiberaceae > Wurfbainia > Wurfbainia villosa. The sequence continues at coordinate 104,972,465 of CM045999.1, forward strand.
TTTCCAAATTAGTAACTCGACCATTTATCCAAGAAAAGAGTCATCTTGACACATAAGTCTGAATTTATTTCATGTATTTAAATTCAGATTTTTTTCTTCTATCTCCTACAATCAATCTTCAGAAGAAGATTTCGGAAAACATAGTGAACCTAAGAAGACATCGTTCTATGATTTAGGGAGTTGAGGGGGTTACTAATAACGGGGTAGATTGTTTTCCCCCTAATTCGCCTATTGATTAAATTTAAAGCATAATTTTTCACGCTTGGTGATAGGATCGTTTCAAAGAATATAAGTCATGGCATAGCTTAACCTTTTGAGTGGAATACTGTGATCAGAACAAATTTAATCTGTTGCTCCAGTGATGTAGCATAGTGGAGCGAATAAAGAAACGATCCTCATTAAGAGGAAACCTAAAGAAAAGTTGTCAAAATCTCACCTAGTGAAAAGAAAATTATAAATTGTATTAACTCAAAAAATGATCAATACATCAAATCCTAACTTCTTTTTTATAGTTTGAGAATATGATTTATTTGTCCCCATGGGGATGGCATGGTGGCTAAAGCACGGCGATGCTTGCGGATAAGGCATAGGTCGATTCCGAATGAGATCTAAAGCCCTTTCCTGGACTCAGATGACCCTCACGGGTCTTGGCAATCACGTCAAGGCTCATAGAGCCCTCCGTGATTTATCTCCCTCATAATTGCCGTGAGACAGGCTGGTGGGGCTTGCTAGGTTGGCAGTTACAATCTTTTGCGGAGAATGTGATTTATTCTTTATAGAATAATAGAAAACCCTAATTTTTCTAACAAAAATTAACAAGTTTTTCTAAAAAAACTAAACAACATTTTAAAAAGTTCTAACTAATTATAAAAATTAATGATTTGGACAACTTTTGATAAATTAAATTCTTGACTGCGTCATTCTCCCAAACCGAAGAAAACTCAACTCCTTCGAGTGGAAGGATGAACCAACAAAGTAAGTCTATCAATGCAATATAATAGTGCGAGGTGGCATTACTTATGTAGCTCGATCAAGTAATTGTTATTCCATTTCTTCCAAAAGCTTTGGAGAGAGTCTTCAAAGTTTATCTTCAGTGATCCACGTGTCGTCAATCTCTAAAAGTCCCTTCCAATGAACTCTATTTGACGGTCTATAATGCTCTTAATTTGATGAGAATGTGACATTATGAATGGGTGTATCAGAATTGACGCCGTAGGCATATCAACAAACAAAGAAGAGGACTTGAATATTCCTTGATATGATGGTTAGTCCTCAATATTGAAAATTAGACTAATGTTAAAATTATTAAGTAAGTCGACGGCATAAACATTAGTTCTAATTTTTCTTATAATTTGAAATGGACTAGAGGAGTGAACATGAAGTTTTTTGAAGGAATTTTCTGAAAAGTATTCTGGAAAAATGCAAAGAAGCATATAGTTCCCATATTGTATTCGTTAAACTTACGATGTGCATTACCTTGAATTTTATAACCTTCATTTCAGTGTGATTTTTCTCCTAACATTGCCATGGATTTATCTGGTTCACTCAGTAAAACCCTCAACTTACTTAGAAGAAGGAGAAATGATAGATAAAGGAATCAAATCCATAAGTTGATGAGTTTTCGACTCATACATGATTTTAAATGGATAGAAATGTTATCCTAAACAATTCATCCATGAGCACCCGTGAACACCTCTATTATCCACTGTCCAATTCCCTAGGGTTCAAAAATTGGATTATAGTGTGCATCCGATCGGACGGTGGATAATAGAGTTGCTCACGGATGAATTGTGAAGGATAACATTTCTCTTAAATGGAATATGACTAGCAAATTGATTTACTAAATTATTGTAACTAAATTCAGCAAGGGGCAAAATTGAGTTCTAAATTATTTTTCATCCGCTAAACATCTTAACAAGTTTCTTAAACTATGATTAACAACCTCCATTTGACCATCAATTTACGAATGAAAGATAGAAAAGAATTAAAGTTGAGTTTCAAATAACTTCCATAGAGTTTTTAAAAAATAGCTGACAAATTTTACATCCCTATCTGACACTATAGTCGTGGGTAATCTATGTGATTGAATAACTTTCCTAAAAAATAATATAGCTATTTGTGATGCATTATTTATTTTATTGTATGGATTAAAATGTGTCATTTTAGAAAATCGGTCTACTATACTAAAATCGGGTTATGACTCTGATTGGTATGAGGTAATCCCATGATAAAGTTTATACTGATATCTTTCCAAGGTTCATAGGGTAGGCAGGGGCGTGTACAATCATGTATTTTGCTTAGTGGTCTTTACCATTTGACATATTTGACATTGTGATACGATTTGAATATCATCTCATCGTAACAAGGGCAAATAAAATTGATCTAACATAAGGACAATTGTCTTATTCTTTTCAAAATGGGCAACTAGACCACTAACATGCAATTCCCTAATGAGAAAGTCTCTAAGTGAAATCCTAGGGATGCAAAGGCGTGTGTGTTTAAATAAATACCCATCTTTGATCACAAAATCTATCAAATATTGACGATTCCTATTTTGAACATCTTTAAAAATTGCTTTAAAATCAGGACAAGTTGTATATTCATCTCTGAGGTTATCAAATCCTACTACAATCAAGTTCATGGTCTGAAATGTGGCGACAATACAACTTAATGCATCTATTTGTTTGTTATCCATGCCAAAACAATGTTTTAGAACAAAAGTATACTCTTAAAAGAACTTGACCCACCTAACATGTTTAGTATTTAATTTCTTTTAATATTGAATGAAACTCGGTACTTTATGATTTGGATGAAGAATAAACCCGTGGAGGAATAGATAATAACGTCAATGTCAATGGACTTGAATAATGACATAAAACTCTTTGTTATAAGTGGAATAACATTGTCAAGTCTCATTGAATTTTTCGCTAAAGAATGCAATTAGGTGGCCATCTTAACTTAGTGTGCCCCCTACACCTACTCATGACGCATCGCATGTTACCTCAAATAGTTTTGAGATGTTAGGATGTCTAAGAATAGGAGTCTTAATCATCCTTTCCTAAATAACTCTGAAGGTTCCCGAGGTGGATTTAGTCTATTAAAACTCCCCTTTGTAAAGCAATTTGGTATGAGAGTCATGATGGTGCTAAAGTATTTAATAAAGCAACGATAGAAGGCTGCAAAACCATGAAAGCTTCAAGCCTCTTGAAGGGTTCACAGTTCGGGCCATTTCTGAATTACCCTAAACTTTTCTGGATCCGTTGAAATACTTCTGAAAAGATGATAAACCCAAGGAAGAGAACTTGAGATTATAATAAATAACCCTTTTTTCCATATTGACAAGTAGTTTTTCAATCTTAAGGGTCTCCAAGATGAGACAAATGTGTTGGGTGACTATCACATGTCACACTATAAATCAGAATGCCATCAAAATAGGCTACTAAGAATTTTCCTATGAAAGATTTTAGGACATCATTCATTAGCCTCATAAAAGTACTAGGACCATTCGAAAGTCAGAAGGGCATGGTTGTCCGCTCATACAACCCATCTTGTGTCTTAAAGGCAACTCTTCATTCATCGTTAATCTCAATTCTAATTTGGTGATAACTAGTATGCAAGTCAATCTTGAAAAACCAATAGGCTTCTGCCATCAAGCCAAGCATGTCATCAAGTTGTGGTATGGAAAACCTATACTTAATCATGACCTTATTGATGGTGCGACTATTGATGCATATTCTGTCATTCTTTTTTAGGACCAATAAGACGGGAATTGCACATGGACTCATGCTTTCTCTAATAAAACTATTTTGTAAGAGTTCTTAACTTATCTATTCAATTCAACACGCTCTAAAGGATTCAAATGATAATGTAGAAGGTTAGGTAATTGTGGCCCTGGATAAGATCAATAGAGTGTTGGATCATAGGCAGAGGTGAGAGTTCATTGGGTAATTCATCATAAGTTATACCCTTGAACTTATTTAATATCTCTTTAACTTCCGAGGAAAGGACTTTTGGTGAATCTTTAAGATCTACTGTGAGGGTTTGGTTTACTAATTCTACCATCATTCTTGATTCCTTTACTTTTTTCTCAAATGAGCTTGTACGAGTAAGTGGAGGGGTTGTATTGAAGGTTGAGTTGTTTTGGTTGTCAACTTGAGTTTGGACTTGGCTTTCTAAGCTCAATTGGGTACAGTCGAATATTTTATTTTTTTGCTTAAATAAATTGGTATTTTCTTGTACATAGTGAGTAACAGAGAGATCATAAAACTAAGGGAGACCAAGGATGATAGGAGCCACACTTATAGGAAGAATATCTCACTATGTGTTATCCTTATATGGACCGATCTTTATAGAAACTAAACAACTTTGTGTCACACGAAGGGAAATCTGATCTATCCATGCTTTCTTATAGGGATTCGGGAGCGGTTCGGGGATGACAAATCCTAGAAAGAGCTTGTATGGAAATGACGTTCATGTAACTCTCACCATTAATCACAATCTTACATGCCTTACTCCACATTTGGCATACGTGTGAAAGATACTAATATGTTTCCATGTGTCATCTGATGTGGATATTGAAAGATTAAGTCCTATGGTTTGCAATTCAATTTCCTTATTTTCATAGTGTTGATCCAAAGGGCCAACACCCTATTGTTACCTTGGATTGGAATGTATGTCACTTCTGTTGTATTTGAGAGAGTCCTAAGACAATCGCCTTAGATGTTTAATCAATAAAATTTACTATTTTAGTATATATTCTTTATGTATTTGATTTGATCTTAAACTCATTTACTAAAATTCACAATATGATATATAACATGAGAGAAATTATGATTGACTCATAATTAATGAGTATCTCATCGTGTACAATTACATAAGTATTAAAACCTCCATAGTTAATGAATTGATGAGGCTAGACATCTGTAAGACTAACACATGTTATGCTTCTCAGTTTATCCAAGTATTCGATACTCACTGAATAGAAGTATAGGGTTGTTGAGAGTAAACATGTGGATGCTAATTAAAGACAACTAGCTTATTAAAGTGACCTGCTATGAAACTTCATATGGTCTTTATGTTAATGAAAATTTCATTGCAACTCGAGTGCAATCTTCTTTAAACTTGAGGTATTCAAGTCATCTTGATTATGATGGCTTATGGTTTGACTTGTTTACAACTATCTCCATAAGATGTGTCATTCCGAAATGATTGAGTATAAGTCAAAGTGATCGAAGATGTTTGAATAACTTGTAGAGAATTCATCACTCCTGTTAAAAGGAGATGTATACCCTAGGTCTCTTGGCAGGATTGTTACTTAGAAGTCTTTAGCTAAAGCTGGCATGTCAAGAAAATGATCTTCTTGGACACATGGATCAAATAACTTGAATCCACAGGATAAGGAACTAACTTGGCATAGGTGTAATACAGTCAGCCTAGTGAGGACGAGCACATAAATCATGTCCTGAACCAAGTGGGTATACGAAGAGTGAAAGAAACAAACACAAAACAATTGTAACTGCTAAAGGGTTCATAAATGTTCCGAAGTTGATCTTGACTTTCTGATCATGATGTATTATTAGGTGTCACTCGCGATCTATTCATGATTAATGGTCAATTATGAATGACTAACATAGTTGGGAACCTATTGGATCACACGCACAACAATGTCTCAAGAGACTAAAACAAATCTGAGAATAAGATCCTCAAAAAGAGAGAATGTCAGATAGGATCGGACGTAAAAAGACAAAATGAGAGTAACATAGAGTAACACGGGTGTGTCGGATGGTGGCACAACCATGCCATACTCTACGAAGCAAAATGGAGGAGGCAGTGTGCACTATAACCTGACCATGAAACACACTACAGTCGTGGAGACAAGTTGTCTTTGCAAACCTGACCATGCCTCGCGTCTTTGGATCGGCCGTGTCGAAGCCTCGAGTGTCGATCGTGTTAGCGCCGTGTCAACACACGACATGGTGACACCACTAAAAATATTTCATGCGTGAGGTTAGAATAAAAGGGGCAGAGAGAATCGAAGGAGAGGAGGAATTTGCCAATAAAAGAGGATCACCTCTTTATTTAAACGAGAAAAAAATATTATTAATCAAAACTGAATATCTTACAAGAGCCTAAACCTATGTTTAAGTAGGCTTAGAAAGAGAATGTTTCTTAATGCTAAAAAAAATAAACTAACTTTAACATAAATTTTTTAACAAGTAAGAAAGTTAAAAAAAAACTAAAACTAAAATTTCTTAACGAAACAAAAAAGAAAATAGAAAAAATTTAAAACTAAAAAAAACTAAATTAAATAAAATTCGAAATTAATAAAATTAATAATAAAATATTAATGAAATTCTGAATAGCGGCGACAGTGTGTCATGGTCGGGATCTGGCCTACAATTAGGCTTTGGTGGGAACCACGATCATGGACTGGTCCACAGTTATGTCATGGTGAGGACCATGACTGTGGTGGGGAACACGGGCAAGTCATGGTCCCTACTTAAGGTCTCGTGTTGAGCCATGGAATGATCCACGCTCGTGGTAGTGACCACGGGTAAGCCGTGGTAGCCTCTAGGAACTCCTTTACATCTCGTCTTGATCCAAAATGAAGGATATCTATGTCAGGGGTCCATGGGGGCGTTAAAATCTTTATTTTAGGGTTCAATTTCTCCTTGTCATGATTTAGAGGAAGGCGGGATCACATCTTATGATAAAAATTGATCAAGATGTTGGATGCACCTACATCAGTCACTCGGAGTTGAAAAGAACTCGATCTTGAGTTCAAACCAAAGCTATCTCCCTTTTTGGCACAAGGAATCATACTCTCTTGAATGTATCCTTGATCGACTAGCTTTATCACCTATTGCCTGGACATAAAAAGGAAAGGAGAGGAAGATACCAAAATAAGAGTGGGATTCTCTTGCTGGGATGCTAATACAATCTTCTGGTCTTTGACATAAGTGTTGTTCCAATTATCATGGATAGCTTTGCAATCTGGCTGCCAATGTGGGTTCAATAATATGTAGCATGCGACTATCGCTTCCCCTTTAGGGAGGAAAAGATTCTTTTGAGTAGTTAAAGCATCTCGTGATCATCTCTATAAAGTACCTCATCATCATCGTAAATGCCCATGTATTCTACAACTAATATGTCGTCTTCGTCATAGATGTTACTGCTTCCTTCAATCAATATATCGTCTTCATCATGGATGCTCATGTTCGAGTTTTCTTCCATTGATATGTTATCTTCATTGTAGCCATCTTCGTACATGTCTTAGTGGAGCTCCATTATACCCTATTTTTGTTTAGAATGATGCATACTCGGGTTAAGGGGTATGAGTCTGTCGTGTTGTGATGGATGCACCTGCATCAGACTTTCGGGGTTGAAAAGAATTCGTCCTCAAGTTCCAATTAGGTAGACCTGATCCTTGGTGGAGAAATCCAGACTCGAGTCAACGATGATTCTTAGATGAAGTGGTAGGGCATATGCAACCAAACACCTGGACATAGAAAGAAGAGAAATATAAGATACCAAAAGAGAAGTGAAATCCTCTTGTTGGGGTGCTAGTACAATGTTTTGTCCTCCCATATAGGTGCTTGTCGTCATCGACCAATCATCCCTCGTTTCATCCTTAGGCAAGAGATCAAGCAATGTCTCGTGACCATCTTCGCAAAATACCTCATCATCATCGTACTCATCATAAATGGGGTCGCCCATGACCTCGGCAATGTCGTAGACAGGTCTTCCATGTTTACTTTAATTTCCTCGTCTGTGTTATCATCATCGTAGACGGGCTCTTCTACATCTTCTTTAGTTTGCTCGTCGTAGACAGAATCTTTAATGTCTTTATCATCATCGTAGATGGAGTCTCCCGTGTCTTCTTTAATCAAGTAATGCTCCTCCATCCTTCGCGCCATTTTGGAAAGAACTCGACCTCGAGTTCGAGTTGAGGCCATTATCTGTGCACGACCTCCTGCTTCATTAATCGATAGAGATTGCTCCTTGATTGTTCGAGTGTCTTGTCTCAAGATAGGAAGATGAAATAATGACTTGTGTATAACTAAGAGGAAGGAAATGACCCTTTATCTTCTCCCAATCTGTAATTTTAGCCTTGCCCTGTTTCTTGCGAGAGTGCTTCAATTGTAACCACTAAGCGACGGCTTCTCCCTTAAGCATCATGGCTACCAACTTTACTTTAGCATAATCGGGAACTTCTTCGAAATAAAAAATTTATTCAACTTCATTAATCCAATCAATAATATTTTTTGCATGTAATACGCCGGAAAACTCGGGAAGCTTGATGTGAAAACCAAGGTCTTCATGTCATTCTTCAAGATTACAGTGACACAGTTATTTAAAATTTAAAGTGTGTGTCGATTAAATACCTTATGATCTTTAAGATTTAGACGCCGAGATAACTCTGCGACTTGTCTCTGTAGATCCGTAATGGTTTCTTGGGAACATCGATCCTGAGGTGCGGCTTCCTCAATCGGAACCTGCCGATCACGTCCATAACCATGCCCATGATAACCATTCATGGATCGGCGAGATAACTCTGTGATTGGTCTCTGTAGATCGATGAGTTCACGGGTACTTTAATCCTGGGGTGTTGCTTCCTCAATTAGAACCTGCCGATCACGACCATAACTATGTCCTCGTCGACCTTCCATGGATCTAATGCTCTGATACCAACTGACGAAGGTGGGGTAACGGAATGACGCTAAAACCCTTCCATGCGTGAGGTTTGAATAGAGGGGCAGAGAGAAAGAGAGGGGGAATTCGCCGATAAAAGAGGATCACCTCTTTATTTAAACGAAAAAGAAATATTATTAATCAAAATTGAATATCTTACAAGAGCCTAAACCTATGTTTAAATAGGCTTAGAAAGTGAAGGTTTCTTAATGTTAAAAAAAATAAAGTAACTTTAACATAAATTTCTTAACAAATAAGAAAGTTAAAATAAATAAACAAACTAAAATAAAAATTTCTTAATGAAACAGAAAAGTAAATATAAAAATTTTAAAACTAAAAAAAATAAAATTAAATGAAAATTCGAAATAAATAAAATTAATAATAAAATTCTAAATAGCGGTGGCAGTGTGTCATAGTCGTGGTCTGGCCCACGGCTAGGCTCTGGTGGAAACCACGGTCATGGACTGATCCACAGTTATGCCATGGTGAGGACCACGACTGTAGTGGGGAACATGGGAAGGTCACCGATCCCTACTCGAGGTACCGTGTTGAGCCATGGAATGATCAACGCTCATGGTAGTGACCACGGGTAGGTCGTGGTAGCCTCTAGAAACTCCTTTGAATCTCGTCCTGATCCAAAATGAAGGATATCTATGTCAGGGGATCATGGGGGCATTGAAATCTTTATTTTGGGGCTCAATTTTTTCTTGTCATGATTTAGAGGAAGGCGGGATCGCATCTTATGATAAAAGTTGATCAAGATGTTGGATGCGCCTACATCAGTCGCCCGGAGTTCAAAATAACACGACCTCGAGTTCGAACCAATGCTATCTCCCTTTTTGGCACAAGGAATCATGCTCTCTTGGATGTATCCTTGATCGACTAGCTTTATCACCTGTTGCCTAGACATAGAAGGGAAAGGAGAGGAAGATACTAAAATAAGAGTGGAATTCTCTTGCTGGGATGCTAATACAATCTTCTGGTCTTTAACATAAGTGTTGTTCCAACTATCGTGGATAACTTTGCAATTGTGTTGCTAATGTGGGTTCAATAATATGTAGCATGCAACTATCACTTCAACTTTGGGAAGGAGAAGATTCTTTTAAGTCGTTGGCATCTCGTGGTTATCTCCATAAAATACCTCATCATCATCGTAGATGCCCATGTATTCCACAACCAATATGTCGTCTTCGTCATAGATGTTATTGCCTCCTTTAATCAATATATCATCTTCATCATGGATGCTCATGTTCATGTCTTCTTCCATTGATACGTTGTCTTCATTGTAGCCATCTTCGTACATGTCCTGGTGGAGCTCCATTATGCCTTGTTTTTGTTTAGAATGATGCATACTCGGGTTAAGGGGTATTAGTCTTCGTGTTGTGATGGATGCACTTGCATCAGACTTTCGGGGTTGAAAAGAATTCGTCCTCGAGTTCCAATTAGGTAGACTTGATCCTTGATGGAGAAATCCGAACTCGAGTCGAAGATGCTTCTTAGATGAAGTGGTAGGGTGTATGCAACCAAACATCTGGACATAGAAAGAAGAGAAATAGAAGATACCAAAAGAGAAGTGAAATCCTCTTGTTGGGGTGCTAGTACAATATTTTGTCCTCCCATATGAGTGCTTGTCGTCATCGACCAATCATCCCTCATTTCATTCTCGAGCGAGAGATCAAGCAATGTCTCGTGACCATCTTCGCAAAGTACCTCATCATCATCGGACTCATCATAGATGGGGTCGCCCATAACCTCGACAATGTCGTAAACAGGGTCTTCCATGTTTATTTTAATTTCCTCATCTATGTTATCATCATTGTAGACGGGTTCTTCTACATCTTCTTTAGTTTGCTCGTCGTAGACAGAATCTTTAATGTCTTCATCATCATCGTAGATGGAGTCTCCCGTGTCTTCTTTAATCAAGTAATGCTCTCCTCCATCCTTCGCCCCATTTTAGAAAGAACTCGACTCGAGTTCGAGTCCGGGTTATTATTTGTGCATGACCTCTTGCTTCATTAATCGATAGAGATTGCTCCTTGATTGTTCGAGTGTCCTGTCTCAAGAAAGGAAGATGAATTAATGACTGTGTATAGCTAAAAGGAAGAAAATGATCTTTCATCTTCTTTTTTATCTTCTCCCAATCTGTAATCTTAGCCTTGCCTTGTTTCTTGCAGGAGCGTTTTAATTGTAACCACCAAGCGAAGGCTTCTCTCTTAAGCATCATAGCTTTACTTTAACATGATCGGGAACTTCTTCGAAATAAAAAATCTGTTCGACTTCGTCAATCCAATCAATAATATTTTCTGCATGTAATACGTCAGAAGACTCAAGAAGCTTGATGTGAAAACCAAGGTCTTCATGTCGTTCTTCAAGATTACAGTGATACAGTTGTTCAAAATTTAAAGTAGTGTGTCGATTAAATACCTTGTGATCTTTAAGATTTAGGCGGCGAGATAACTCTGCGACTTGTCTCTGTAGATCCGTAATGGTTTCTTGGGAACATCGATCCTGAGGTGCGACTTCCTCAATTGGAACCTACCGATCATGTCCATTACCATGACCATGATAACCATTCATGGATCGCCGAGATAACTCTGTGATTAATCTCTGTAGATCGATGAGTTCGCGGGTACTTTGATCATGGGGTGCTGCTTCCTCAATTAGAACCTGCCGATCACGACCATAATCTATAGCTCAATAGTAGAGCATTCGTCATCTTTTTCAGATTACGATTCTTTCGGTCAACGATACCATTTTGCTGAAGCGTATAAGGAGCTATAGTTTCGTGTCTGATACCATGTTCAACACAACTCTACGAACGCTAATACATATTCATTTCCTCAGTCACTCCAAACCACCTTAATCTTTTTATTAAGTTGATTTTCAACCTCATTCTTATAGAGAATAAATTTCTATATAGCTTCATCTTTACTTTTGAGAAGATACACAAAATATTTTATGTTATCATCAACAAAAGTGATGAAATACCTATTCCCATCACATATCGATGTCCCTTTTAGGTCACATGCCGGTGTGGATCAGGTTGAGTGGCTCATTGTTCCTTTCAACATGTTGAAAGGATGACCTAGTCGTTTTCGCTTCAACACAAATCTCATACTTATATTTCAGGTCAAGTTGGAATGTAAGTATGTTTTGCATGTTAATTAGCCTACGCAACATATCATAGTTAACATGTCCTAGTCTACCATGTCATAAACACGAAGGCTCGAACATATAAGACGAAAAACTTTCATTATTATTAAATTTGGGCCTAATGTCCATTACACCAAACTTAAATAACCCATCAGTTACACAACCCTTCCTTATAAATATTCCATTTTTGGATAGTGCAACCTGTCTGACTCTAAAATAATGTGAAAGTCATGTTTGCTTAACAATGATATGGACACATGATTCTTTCGAACCTCCGGAATATACAACACATTGTTTAGAGTGAGCTCCTTACTCGAGGTCATCTTCATCACCACTTTCCCTTAGCCCATGACGTTTGAGGTTGCTGGGTTCTCCATGTACAACTTCTCCCCTTTAACTTTTTTGAAGTTGTGGAACAACTCCTTGTTGTAGACTTGTAGCACACATGCCTAATGGCACCAGTATCCAACTACCATTGTCGAGGGTTTAAACCTATTAGATTAAGCTCAAAGATCACAGTACGAGGTCGTCCACCTCTAGCCCCTCGTTCAGGTTGACATCCTGCTTCTTCTTCGATTTTCTACACTCCGAAGATATGACCGACTCGGTCACAGTTGAAGAACTTCTCAGAGAATTTCTTCTTACCAACGCCTCCTCTGGGTCCCATCGTGGAAGACTTGAAATTCCTCTGTTTCAAGCTTTAACCATGCTTGACCACGTTGACTTTTACAATAGCCTGAGAGAATATCTTCCTCTCTGAACTCTTGTTGTCTTCCTCTATTCGAAGTCGAACAATGAGTTCCTCCATGTTCATCTCCTTCCCCTTATGCTTCAGGTAATTCTTGAAGTCTTTCCACCCGGGTGGTAGCTTCTCTATAATAGCTACCACCTGGAAAGTTTCATTCAAAACCATACCTTCCGAGTGAATCTTATATAGAATCACCTGAAGCTCCTAAACTTGATTGATCACTGTCTTGGAGTCAACCATCTTGTAGTTCAGGAATCGACCTATAATGAACTTCTTGGCTCCTGCATTCTCCATCTTGTATTTCTTGTCCAGGGACTCTCATAGCTCCTTAATTGTTCTCTTCATACTATACACAACGTATAGCGAGTCGACAAAGCAATTGAGGATGTAGTTTCTACAAAGAAACTTCAAGTGGTTCTATGTCTCCATAATATTAAAGGTCTTCGCATCACTCGTACCCTCAGGTATCTTGGGAGGATCCTTGATCAAGAACCGAGTCAGATTCAGCATGGTCAAGTAGAAGAGCATCTTCTGTTGCCACCACTTGAAGTTCAACCCCGTGAACTTCTTTGGCTTTTCCCCGTGATTAATTGGAACACTTCCAATTGAGGCAAGGGAGTTATCATGCGTTGAGTCTATTGTACCTCAACCTCTTGCATCGTAGTCATCTCAACAAAATCGAATCGGTTTTAAGATTGTTGGAACCCACTAGGGAATGTCTTAATTTGAAAAACAATTTAAATTAGACATATATGTTGAGTGGCTTAAGTTGATTATCTCAAACTACCTTGACGGGCTGAGCTGAGCTGTTGAGTGGTCGAGTCACCGATTGTCTAGTCCTAGTGCCGAGTTGATTGCTCAAAATGAAGGAGCTGAGGAAATGTTGGTTCATTCGCTTGGACAAATTTTATCCCGATCGATCCGACATTCTACGCACTCATACACAAGTCACTTGGGGTTAGTGCAATCCGGATCCTGGATCTACACCCCCCTGCGAGCACGCGCATGAGAGAAAACTTCTCCCCATGCATTTATTCACAATATACATGCTTGTGAAACAATATAAACCAACCATGATGCCTTGAAACTTCCAATGTAGGGACTAAAATTCCATATATAATGAAGTCTCCTTCATCCTTCCGCCACCTTTCCATTCACATTTTCCAACACTTCACCCAAAGAAAAAGAATTGCAAATTATATTAACTCAAAGCGTAATCAATATATGAAATCCCAACTCTTTTTTTATAGTTTGAGAACACAATTTTTCTTGTTCTCCCCACGGAGATGGTGCGTTAGTAAGTGCGGTACAAAATTTGCATAAGGAGCAAGGTTTGATCCCCGCGTCAACAGACTGTTTAATGTCGTGTCGGGCCACGTCCTCCACCGCACTTGTCATCGCACCAAGGTCAGTGACCATCCGTGATTTACTCTCTCTCTCTCATACTTGTAGGCCGGGGTGAAGGAGCCGCTAAGTTGGCGATTCCAATATTTTGCACAAAGAACACAATTTATTATTTATAAAATAATTAAAAAATCTTAATTTTTCTAATTAAAATCTAACAAACTTTTTTAAAAAACTAAATAAAGTTCTGACTAATTATAAAAATTAATAGCTCGTACAATTTTTAATAAATTAAATTTTTGACTGTGTCTTCTAATTAGCTTAATCCATTTAGATCAATCAGAGGTATAATAACAATGTAATCTACGAACTAACACTAGAATATCCTCGGAGAAGATGAAACACTTGCCTTATCATCAATTTCTCTAAGCACTCGTCTTATCATCAATACAAAACTTATAAAAAATGTCAATCTAAGATAAATATATAACCTGAACGCAAGCTAAGCACTTAAATTTGCAAATTAAGTTTAGGCTCTGCATTTTTAAAAATCTCAAATTGAAATCAACTTTGGAAGTCCCTAAAACGCAAATCAGAGAACTTTCATTTACTGCATGGGAACAAAAGAAACTAGGACTTGCCTTTCTTTCTAGCTCGGTAATTGTCTCGAGCAACGTATTGTTCTACAAAATCAAAAACAGAAAGATCAGTGACTTGCTTTGCCTGGGTACTTCCATCAACTAAAGAAACAGAGCTGTCATTAAGGACACGAATTCAGACTTTTCTTGAGAAACAGTAAGACGTCACAGAGATATATAACTATACATCGTTAGGAATTTTGACGAATAATATTTAGCAGAAGGTTAACTACCTTTCGTGATCTTATCTTTTTCAAAGCTGTATCAAGTTGTTGCTCCAGTTGCTGGAGTTCTTTTAGTGTCAGTTTGTCAAGCTGTTCCCCAGTGAGATGCCTGATGTTGAAGGGGGTTATGCGTGTAAATCTTTGTGCAAACTCTGACGAAAAATGCTTGCATCTTCCAATTATACAAATAACAGGTTTTGCAACAGAAAAAGGAAAAGTAGCTCATAATTTATAGCGTTGACAGATCTATAGAAATGAACCATTGGATCCAAGTGCATATGCACATAATCACAACATGTTACTAACGATCACAAATCACCTTTGGCATTTTTGTAATGCCTCAATCTTTGCCTTCAGGTCCTGATATTCACCGAACCAGTTCCCCTGTGAACGAGCTCAAACATTTTAAAGATGAAGAGCTATAGGAAAGGAATTGCCCAATTGTGAAAAGATGTATGGTACCTGAGACTCACTATCTGTTTCCATAATTGCTCTTTCAGCATAAGAGTAGCGCTGGTAACGTTCAAGAATATTTTCCATACTGTAGGAAAAAGATAACTTTTTTAAAAGAAATGTTCTGAAAAATACACATCTGCGATGCCATGTGATTGGATCATCACGTAGTGTATTATGGCTTATGTGTGTACACATGCGATTGTTATTAAAAAATATTAAGCATTAATTGTGCGCATCAAAAATGGTTTTTATAATTCAACAACTTGATAGAAAAGAAAACATCTTTCTAGCATTTTTCGGTACTGCTCATGCAAAAAAGAAACGGTTAATGTAAAATCACATGCTTGGATGAAGAATATAGAGAATTACGTTATGCCCTGACACTATGACAACGAGCATAATATTGTATCAAAGAATTTGTGAAAAATGAATCTTGTCCGTATTTTAGTTGTTATATTGTCATAATTTGATTATTCGGCGCAATCTAAATCTGATAAAAAGCAGTCCGGTGTATAAAGCTCCCGTCATACGAGGTCTTGGAGAAGGATCCATTAAACGCAGTCTTATCTTGCTTTTTGTAAGAGGTTGTTTCCAAAATTCGAACCCGTGACCTCTTAATCACAAAACAACAATCTTACCGTTGCGTCAAGGTTTCCTTCTAAATCTAATGCATATTAAAAATATCTATTTGATAATATTAATTTTGTCTTATATGCTATTGACACAAGGAAATTATTGGATTTTATTTCTTCATTTAATGGGTTTACATGTTAATTTATAATATAAAAATTTGTTGTTGTGGACAAATCCTATAGGTGGAACTCATTAATCCGTTATTGATAGTATTGATGGGTTGTTAACTAATTCGAATCCATTTGTACAAAAGTTGGAATCCGCCAACCTAGCGGCCCCTACCAGTCCGCCCTCGGGCCATCGTAAGGGAGGTAAATCACGGTGGGTCTTTGGCCCTTGAGACTAGTAACCAGCGCATTGAGGGACGGAACTCTCGCTTTTGCGAGGGATTGACCCGTTGTCCATTTGTGCAACTTTCTACATGCGCTAGCCACTAGTCTCTTCCCGCGGGGGCACTAATTCGAATCCAATATATATAGAATGTGGTCCACATAGGGTAAGGTGATTAATGGTTATCTTGTTGCTCTAACTCCTACAGAAAATCATTCCACTAAGCTTTTGCGATTTTCAAGATCTCTGAATTTCTTGGATGACAACGAAATTATGACTGTCTTTGGATTCAAGTTCGGATTTAAGTTTGTCATCGTTTTCGTTTGATTTTTTGTATACTATGAATATCAATGATAACTAAATCCTGTGTAAAATTGTTCTTTCTATTCAGTTATGAACGTAGAACAACTCTTCAAGTTTAACAAGTGGTATTAGAGCCATAGGTTTAGGGTTTTTATCAAGTTTATAGCATTAGATTTTTGAATTTTTTTTCCGCAAAGAACAACGAAGAATAACAGCATATTTTGATAACCACCACCATTTTAGGCAAAGACCATCGCATTTGGTCCATAAAAACCAAACTACATTGTAACTGATGCATTTAGCTTTATGCATTAAATCGTACATAAAATATTTTCTAATCGACCGTTGCACTCAATTAATCTGATCAGTTGATTGCAAGTGAAGACCAATCGATTGGTGCGCATAAGATCGTGCATAGAATGTTTTGAATCGACTTAGATACTTGATTGAGGTTATCGGTCAATTGTTACAGTTGAAATTATGCACAGAAGATTTTTCAATCGATTGGGATACTCAACTACTTCAATCAATCGATTTCCATAAAGGTCTAGTTGACTATTGTGCTCAGAGTCGAGCATAGAACATAGAAGGTTTTTCAATCAACGGAAAGACAACTTATTCAATGAGTCGATTGTCATTACGCATCATTTGATTGTTGTGTTTGGCTCGAACATAGAAGGTTTAGGATTGTAGCACTCAACTGATGTCATTGAGTCGAGCACAATAAGTCTAGCAGTCAATTACAACACTCGACTGTTGTATATAAGGAACAGTGAGTTTAGTAATTAACTACGCAACTCAACTGTTCCTACAAGGTCATGAAAAGTGTGTTGAGCAATTGATTGTTGCTAAAAAACAATCGACTATTGGGTTATCACTCGACTGTCATTAAAGAACAATAGTTCGATTGAGTTTCCTAGGGTTCTTTATGCATCTATTTGTATATATATTACTAAGTTAAACTAATATTATCATCAAAATGAGAACTATTAGCCAAATTTAATACATTTGTGTGGATAGAAGTATATTTATGCTAAGAATAATTAGACTAAAAGATATTATTTTTAGGTCAGATATATGTTTAAGGTGACCTACATAAAAACTGTATATTTTGTCGATCATGTGCATAATATATCAACTTAAAGGAAGACACATGACTGACTAAGCTTATTGTGAGATGTGTTTGGAAACATATACATATTTGTGTGGCTCATATAATGTGTACAATGTGTTAGCCAAAAAAAAAGGCATATTGTATGGTCGATTAAAGTTATCATGAGTTGTGGTTAGAAAGTTCTGGTATCAACTTGCATCAATGTCCACGTCTTAAACTTGAAATAAAGGAGATGGAAAAAATTCTCTTATGAATCGATTATAGAAAATCTCATGTATGCTTAGGTACACATTATATTGCATATATAGTAGGAATATTAGACAATATCTGAGTAACCCTGACTAGAGCATTGGAAAGTTATAAAAAGAGTTATGTGGTATTTGCAAAAAACTAAAGACTTCATGTTCATATATTGGAGGTTTGGTCCTCTAAAGGCAATTGGATATTTAGACATAGATTTTGCTAGATGTTGGATAGTAGGAAGTCCATTTTAGGTTGTCTCATGCTTGCTAGAGGGACTATTTCATGGAAAAGCATCAAACAAAAGCTTATAGCCACTTCCATTGAGATAGAATTTAATAAGCATCCAACCACGCGATATGATCGCAAAACTTTATCACGGTACTGGAGATCATTAATAACTTTGATAGGTCATTAAGGATCAACTGTAATAATAAAACTACGGAATTGTATTCCAAAAATAATTGTAGCTCGTCAAAGTCTACACATATTAACATCAAGTTTCTAGTAGTTAAAAAAAGTTTAGAGTGGGCAGATGATGATAAAGTGTTGGTGCAATCGACCCAGGTCATGATTGACCATACTCGAGTTGGACTCGAGTAGTATTTGTTGGAATGTATACTGAAAGCCTAGCCCTTTTTGTATGAATATTTTTATTTTGAAATAAGAATCACATGATCATTGTTTGCACTTTATATTTATTATATGTGTGCATATTGTCTAATATTTTACATTGTAAATAACATGGTGCTTGGTGTGGCACAGAAGATCATGTTATCAGTCCCTTGTAGAATATAAGTAAAGGTTCACAACTAAGATGGTTTTGGACAAACCATTGGCATGGTTGTAGTGTAACTTGGTATTGTTTTGTCTTGAACATAGAGTTACACTAGTACACTTAGGTGTATTGAGCAGGACCGACATAGAGGTGATTCAATTTATTGCTGACTACATAATTGAATCGGACCTCGGATATTATGTTGTACATGCTTTTAATCCCGATATAATAACGGGCACATGTACTTAGTATTTATTTCTTTGATTTACCAAAGAGTGAGATTTAGATGGATTAAATCAATATGCCCGGTAAGTTGGGAAATGATATTATTTACATGGTGTGCCGTTGATTATAGGAGGAAACCGTGTCCTATATATTAGGCTGATGATTTCCCCTTGAGGAGCTCATAAGGTTCATCATGTAAACCCTGCAGGTTGACTCAGTCAACATGATGATAAGGTTGAGTGGTACTACTCGAGGAGTTAGATGTTAATTGATTGATGGTCAGTAAATCAATCAATTGACGGACATTCGATATCTTAAACACGGGGAGATGGAAGTACAAATAATATATGGAGCCCATATTAATTTATGGGGGTTGGTGAGGTAATTCAATGATGATCCTCTAGTGGAATGGAACATCATTGATGGATCAAGTTTGTGTGGTTCCGATCCATCGGGTGGCCAAGATCCAACTCCTCCTCATGGTCCCTATCGTAGCCTAATATAATCCTCATGAAGCCTAGATCCAATGATGAAACCCTAGATTCGACGGTTGGGATGAAACCCTAGATCTGACGGTTGGGATGAAATCCTAGATTCGACGGTTGGGATGAAACCCTAGATCCGACGGTTGGGATGAAACCCTAGATCCGACGGTTGGGATGAAACCCTAGATCCGACGGTTGGGATGAAACCCTAGATCCGACGGTGGAGACTAAGTCTCTAGATCCGACGGTGGAGATTAAACCAAGGCTTATCCCTAACTCTATAAAAGGGTGGCTTAGGGTGGGCGGCAAGAGGTGGGTTGTTTTCTTTTGGAGATTAGGGTTTGCCAATCAAAAGGTTGGGCGGCAAGAAACCCTAGTAGGATTAGGGTTTTGCCTATCTTTTGTTGGGCGGCAAGAAACCCTAGGAGGTTAGGAGGTTGGGCGGCTAGGGTTTGGAAGCTAAGGTGGGCGGCAACTATAGGAGAGGTGTTCTTCTTCTTCCTAAGGTGTGACCGGCTCCTACCTCTTCTTCCTTCTACCTTGGTCGGGGCTCAACCGATTTCCTCTTCTCCTCTTCTTTCCTCTTGGCGTGGAAGGAGCTAGGGATTGTTCCTAGTTTGGTTCCTTGGTTGCCATCTTGTTCTCTCCATTCTTGGGGCCTGACGATCCTTTGTGAATTGGTGGTTGGCTCAAGCAAGAAGGGAAGGAGAGTTCTTCTTTCTTTCGATTGAAGAAGATCTAGGAAGCTTCAACTTGTGGAGGATCTTCGCCCACACGAAGTCTACAAGGAGGTTAGGACATACGATAGAAGATCGAGAGGTATAAAACTTTTATAAGTTTATTATTGATCTTTGCATGTTCTTATTTATATGTTTGTATGTGTTGATTATACATGTCTACATCCATATGTTTTTGTATAATCATGGACCCCGAAGATAAACACAAAAACCGGCGATCCATCCGTCGTCTCTTCCGCGGCTAACCGACTAGAAGAGTTGTGTTGCTTGAACAACTAGTTTGTTCAAGCGATCGCTCGAGTCGTTAGCACGACGACGAATTGGTTGTGCTTAGGAAACTCATCCCATCCGGATTAGTTTTCATTAGTGAAAATTTTAATCCGGGGACATGGGAGCCGATGAGCCTCCGAGCATGCCTTCAGTATTTTGATGTTTGATAATATTTTGGGAAGATTGTTGGTGCAATCGACCCGGATCATGATTAACCGGACTCAAGTTTGACTCGAGGGGTATTTTGATGTTTGATGATGGTTTGACCATTGTTTGACTATATGGTTGACATGGGATTGACCATATGATGGAAAGTCCAAGCATGAGTTTTGGTAAAGGAAAGTCCAAGCTTGAGTCTTGGCAATTGGAAAGTCCAACATGGGTTGGCAAGGAAAGTCCAAGCATGGGTCTTGGCAAGGGAAAGTCCAAGCTTGAGTCTTGGCAATTGAAAAGTCCAACATGGGTTGGCAAGAAAAGTCCAAGGGTTAATATTGGCGGCGTAAAGTCCAAGGGTGAAGTCTTGGCAGCATAGTCCAATGGTTAGTGGCGTAAAGTCCAAGCAGAGTCTTGACAGCATAAGTCCAATGTGTCTTGGTGGTATAGACCAACTTAACATGACAATAGCCGATGGAAACACTTGAAGGCTAGCGTATGGATGAACAAATCATGGATAACTTGGAGGGATCCAATAGGCGTGAGGCTGACGGAGGTGGCTAGAAGACTTAGGTCTAGACTAAGGGTGATCTAGCAAGTATGAGGGCATCATACTTGGGGTTAAACCTCATGTTTGAGGTTATCAGTCGACTGGGGCTTTGGACTAGTTGATTGGTTAAGTGTTTTGACACTTGACAGCCGAGTTAACTATCGCGGTCATGGGATTATGGTCGATTGCTGCCGTAGCCGACTAGTGTTCGATCGAGAAATAACTGATCGCCGGCGATACGATCGATGGTTGAGCGGCTTAATCGCCATGGATGGCGGGTGATGGTCGGGTTACGGGAGCGAATGTTCGCTAGCTACCACTACGACTGGCGAGATCGGTGTATCCGTTGGAACTTATCCAATATGGATTAAGCCGTTGTCTCACAATGACTACAGGAGCAGTCGACTGATGGTCTCGATTAGTCAACTGCTAGGCGGAATCCAGCCCGAGGTGAAGCTTTAAAAGGAGCTCGTGGATGAGGATTTGGCCATGGTTCTTTGAGGCGATTTGGAGGGGATTTGCTGCTGCAATCCAGACCTTCAAGGCTACTCTCAAGCAACCAAAAGCAAGCACTCAAGTTCACATTGGGTAAAATTTTCTTTACTTGTATTTGTGTAGTTTACTTGTATTAGCTGTATTCATTTCTTATTGTTGTAAGAACTATTATAAGAGGTTTCCTCCACCTCCGGATTATTCCGAGAAAGAGTGTTTATTGTTTAGTGGTGTTTGGCATCACTAGGGCTCATTCGAGCCCAACCCGTGGAGTAGGAACCTTGAGGTTCCGAACCATATTATATCTTGGTCTTGTGATTGTGTATTTGTTTGTATTATTTCTATATTCCGCTGCGTACTAATAATCATAGGCAAGCACGCGAACGAATTCCATCACGCAACGTCGAAACGCTAGTCACCCCCCTCTAGCGACGGTCAATTCCCCAACATAAAGTACATCAGCACAAACTCTATATTGGTGGATTCGCTTACCAAGGGGTTCCCGCCCAAAGTGTTGCACCAGCAAATGGTGATATGATTATTTGCAATGTAAAAACAATATTATATTGTGCCAATTTTTCAGATGACATTTCTATCACAAGTTATGGTAACTTTTGCATAGTCACAAATCTCTCAATTCATATTCGCAATGGATATGAGATCATCTGCGATGATTTAATGTCACTGGAGATTAATTTTTTGTTAATGAGATAAAAACATATTTGGAAATGTTTTTCAGTATCACTAAGAGGGTCTCTTTTCCAAAAAGAAAAATAAAAAAATGGGAAAAAATTGTCTTCCATACTATGTATATTAGAATACACAACAAATTAAAAATAGAATTAAATTTAAAAAAAAAATGACATGGCATTTACCTATTCCTTAGG
The DNA here is from genome assembly GCA_025175895.1 of Wurfbainia villosa. NCBI lineage: Eukaryota > Viridiplantae > Streptophyta > Magnoliopsida > Zingiberales > Zingiberaceae > Wurfbainia > Wurfbainia villosa. Next base: position 104,994,916 of record CM045999.1, read on the forward strand.
CTCAACTTGAAGTTTCATGACATGGCATTGGTGTCTCATGTTGTATAGCAACATAAGGAACATTTTAATATGTTTTTACATGGTAACAAAAGAGGGGAATTATCTATGGTAAAATGTGATAACATTCACGTCAAGCATTTTTCATGACCCGGCTTACCGACATTATAAAAGACGAGAATTATCCGTATGATAAAACAAGTGGAAGCTTTCATGTTTGGAAAAAAATATATATACATTTGCATATTTCTCACTATGTACAGTATCTAAATACCGTACGGTACAATCTGATCAGAAATGGATTGTAGCTGGAAGAACTGTGAGCTAAATAGTGTATTAGTGTGTACATATATTAACTTAATGATAACTAGCTTATAGGGAGTGGAGTCTAAAACTTTGGCAAGCGGAACGACCCAAATAGGAGTAGTCTAAAGCTAATGAACAGAAAGGAAGATGCCAAGTTCGAAAATAGACAGGATTCAGGATACAAATAACTACACCGATTATACTTTAGGAGATCCGTGATTCATTCAACGTCAATGAAATAACTTATTCGTACATAGCAGGATACAGACCAAAAAAAGTTAAGAGGATTAGAGATTGAAGATTTCTGAGAAAATAAAGGGCAAGACGAACCTCAAGGACAAGGATCGGTCGTGCGTTAGCAAAAGATAGGGACGATCGATAAACTCGATCTTTATGCCCAAAAATAATGACGGCGAGAACAATATTGAACCAGAAAAATGCAAGAATACACAAAAAGCAGCAAACAGATTCAAAACCAGTAAGCAAAGATGCTTCTCACAACAACTAAATATTTCCGACTAGAATCGCAGCCGTGCATCAAATAGCTAGCAAAAGAGAGCAGGAGACGGACAGAGGAAGTGGTTGAGGACTACCTGGTGTCGGAGGAGTACTCGTAGAGCTTTCCCTTGGTGGAGAACACGATCAGAGCCACCTCGGCGTCGCATAGCACCGAGATCTCGTGCGCCTTCTTGAGCAGCCCCGATCGGCGCTTGGAGAACGTCACCTGCCGATTGACCTTGTTCTCGATCCGCTTCAGCTGCACCCTTCCCCTCCCCATGTCTCCCCCTCGTCGTTCTTCCCCGAAATCCTATTTTTTTGGATTTTTTTTTTTTTTTTACCTTCTGTTTTCTCCTCCTCTCGCTTTCGTTCGCCATCGTTTCTTTGCCATGGCGTTATTTATAGAAGGAGCGAACGGGGAACGAGACCTTGATCAAGAGCGTAAAAGGTGGTTTGGCAAAACCGGGCGGGTTTGGGAAATGCGTTGTCAGTTGTTGATTGGGTAGAGTCGAGGGAGCCCAGCATCTCCTTGCTCCCATTGGCTGCAAGGCATGTGCTCTCGTGATCCGAGTGGGTCCCGCTCTTTATCATAGGAGTACGAGGAGGAAGACCATTCCCGTACATGTGTCACAGTGACCCACGAATAGTTTGTTGACCTGTGGTCCGCACTGCCCCATGTCCCTGCGGTCATTCACGCTGAGAGGTGGCGGGCATTGCCAAAGTTACTATGCTCCGACCTAACGTAACTTCGACGCGTGCGAATTAACGGTGCGCGCAAATACATTTTTGGATATCGGATTACGCCGGATGCGGGCAAGGATAACGGGTGCGGATCGGTTCAAGACGAGAACCCGTCTTCTTTTAATACATTTTGGGGCATCAATTGCAATTTAACATCAAAAAATTTCGATGGAATTATGTGTGTTTTTTTAATTTATATAATATATATCTGTGAGATCGAGGGTTCACTTTTATAATTAATCAGAATTGTTGATGTCTTCGAATCATTCCGAATATTTCAATTATCAAAAATAAAATAATAAAAAAATAAATAGAGTGCATTTTCAAATACTTTTATATAAAATTCATTTAATAACCATCGACCAACCGATCAACTAAATGCATATGCTACTTTCAATTTTTTTTATATATATATTTTTTTAGCATCGTGAAATCTCTATTTTTTATGCTATTTCTCTCAACTTTTTTATTTTAAAATATTTAGGACTAGCAAATATTTTTATTATTATTATCAAAACTACTGAATAGATATATTGATTCATTAATTAGTTTTGATAGCTATCGTTGAACCTCTTTTTTTTTATTATCCAATCTCAATTTGAATATTTGAAGTAATATACAAACTAATACAAAAATAAAATCATATATATTGACAAAAGAAATAGATAATCATTAAAAAAAATAAATGAACAACTAAAAGGTAAATTTTTATCCGGAGTTAAAAGTCTTTTATCATTTTTGATTTACGGGTCAAGAAGTATAATCATCTTTCCCTGTAATTTATTTTTTTTTATCAACATCGATGAACCGACGATGAAGAATATCGAGGGTTAACGTAATCGTCTTTTGCTATGGATATTCTCATTAAATTAAAAACATCATACACTATTAAATAATAATCTCCCTAAATTGAAATGCTCATTGATATTTAACTGGTTGGAAAGGATTTTCAAAATGGATGACATGCGGATAACTAAAGATGAATTTCGAAGCTTCTCTAACCTCTAAACTTTCGAAGGAAAAATTATTTAATATCTAATTGGAGCGATGATGTCATTTCACATCAATTTGTAAATTTACTTTGTCAGTTAATCTTTCCATTTAACATAGTCGAGTTTTTATCGATAGAAAAAAAAATAACGTAATTAAAAATTTAATTTATTAAAAAAAATTATATAGTTGAGACATTTTATAAAAAAAATATTTAGTTTTTTTTAGAAAAGCCTATTATATTTTTATTAGAAAAATTAAAATTTTTCGTTATTTTATAAAAAATTATTCTTCACGTTTTAAATTAATAAAAAAATTAAATTTCATTTTCTTTGTTCCGAGGATAAGTTTTTTTTTTCGACGATTTACCAAACAACTACTGAAGTTTGGAATTGTCCAAAAAACATTTCATACTTTCATATTTACCAAATAACGTATTTAATTTCTTTTTTACCTTTCAAAAATAACATATTTAATTTCCGAACGTGATGCTGGAATTGCACCATCACTGTGGTGCTGAAAATTCAAATCTCAGCATAACAATGGTGATGCTGGGATTACACTATCACTGTGGTGCTGAGAATTCAAATCCCAGCATCACAGTGGTGCTGGAATTTGAATTTCCAGCACCACGTTCGAAAATTAAGTGCATTATTTCGGAAGGATAAAAAAATAATTAAGTATGTTATTTGATAAATATGAAAGTATGGGATACTTTTTTGAACAATTCCAAACTTCAGAAGCGATGTTTGATAAATTATCATTTTTTTTACTCCGTGGATCACAAACACTACTTTGTTAGAAGTAATATACAAGAATTATAGCTATAAAATGTTTGTATTCATGGGAAAACAAAAAGAAAGAATATAAATTACAATAAACATAATTATTTATCGACAGAGCTACTATCTGCAAGATAGTTATAACTACCCTGTATATATATGCAAATGACAACACTTCCGGAATGAAATAAAATCTACCGATCACAAATCAATTCAGGAGGTATCTTGCATGATCTCTACTGGGTTGAATAAAGAGAATGAAAGTCATAGCGTAATAGCAAAATTATTATCCAGTGATCTAAAAATTATGAATTTAAATTTTGAAAACGATGTGGAGAGGGAATTTAGGATCTACCTGACAAAATAGGCTTAGTCAATTATGACTTAGTCACCTCCATGTTGCTACACCCCAACTCTTTCATGATTTCACACCCCTCACTCTTCCATGATATCACATCTCCATTCTTCCGTGTTGTCATACCTCCTATTACACACTGTAGGTATATAATAGTCCAGACAATATAGAAAAAGGGAAGGTAAACACTAACTCTATTGTTATTCAAATATTCGATCTTTAGTCCTCCGATCCTCTGTTTTGACTTGAATGTCGAAAGAGCTTCGTCGAGTTATGCCTCGACCCCCTTCTCATCCGTTTACTAGTCTTCTCAAAAGTGAAGTACATCCAACATCAACCAATCTGATTAACTCAACATATCCACACCTGGTTCGTGCAAAGCATATTGAGGAGTTCGACCATGAGTAATATACATTCTCTTCCACTCTTGATCTCAGGTCGGAACATTCTGAAGCCGACCTCACGTAGATGCAGAGGGAACACGACCTCTCGAAGTTGATCAACTACAAGTGCACAACCAATCTCCTACAAGTGTCATCCGACCTGACAAAGACCTACAGAAGGAGTCCAATATAGTTGGATTGCTACATTACAGACTGACCCAACCTGTACTCAGACAGTAGAGAGTGCTCGACCGTGAGTACTCTACTATGTTATCCTATCTCCGATTCCTAGTCAGAACATTTTGGCATCATCTGTGGAAACATCTGAGCTAAGACATTGGGATGGAAATGCAAAACAACCAGATAAAAGAGGATTTCAAATATCATTTTCCTATTATAGAAGGATGGATACAAATTGATAGTCTCGAGCTCGAGCACCCGCTCGCCCAAACACCTGCCTTTTCGAGCACCACTAGAGTCCTTCCCGAAACACTACAGTCGTTCGCCCGAGCATCACAACCATTCACCTAAGCTTCATTCACCGAGCAGAGGAGTGCCTCTCCTGCAAGCTCCATTCCCTGAGCAAAGGAGTGCCTCTCCCGCTCGAGCTTCATCCGCTCGAGCTCCGATCGTCAAGCAGAGGAGTGCCTCGCCCACTCAAGCTCCATTCGTCGAGCAGAGGAGTGCCTCTCTCACTCGAGCTCCGCTCACTTGAGCGCTCGCTTCTCAAAGTATGTCTAACTTCAAACACCCATTTTCCTGAATCAAGGTCACCTCGATTCTTTCCTTTGCCCCTTTTCTTTTCAATTTATGTTCTGTGCTACTTCAAAATTCATTGTTTGATCAAAAATTTCAAAGGATCAAGTTTTCTCTCCCCGACTCTGCGGATTTTTCTAGATTCAAGAGATTGAGCTTATTTATTTGTTCTGTCCTCGGCTTCATGGATCTTCTAGAGGCGAAAATTGAACTTAACCATTCTCTTCTCGACTTCGCGAATCTTCTGGAGTCAAGGATAGACCTTAATCATTCTTTCCTTGGCTCTGTAGATCTTCTGGAGTCGAGGATCGAGCTTACTCATTATCTCCTTGACTCCGTGGATCTTCTAGAGTCGATGATTGAGCTTACTCATTCTCTCATTGACTCTGCAAATATTCTGGAGTTGAGGATCGAGCTTACTAATTCTCTCATCGATTCTGCGGATCTTCTGAAATCGAGAATCGAACTTACTTATTCTCTCCTCACGCCGCGAATCTTGGAAGTAAAGGATCGAGCTTATTTATTTATTTTCTCCTCGACTTCGCAGATCTTCTGGAGTCGAGAATCGAGCCTACTTATTCTCTCCTCGACTCTATGGATCTTCTGGAGTTGAGAGTTGAGCTTACTCATTCTCTCCTCACTTTGCGGATCTTCAGGAGTCAGGAATCGAGCTTATTTATTTATTCTCTCTCGACTCCGTAGATCTTCTGGAGTCGAAGATCAAGATTACTTATTCTCTCCTCGACTTCGCGGATCTTCTGGAGCCGAGGATTGAGCTTACTCATTCTTCCTCGACTCTGGGGATCTTTTGGAGTCAATGATTGAGCTTAGTCATTCTCTCCTCGACTTCACGGATCTTCTAGAATCAAATATCTCTTATTCATTCTCTCCTCGACTCTCCGGATCTTTTGAATTCAAGAATCGAGCTTACTCATTCTCTCCTCGACTCTGCGGATCTTCTGGAGTCAAGAATTAAGCTTACTCATTCTCTCTCCTTCGTGAATCTTCGGGAGTCTAGGATCGAGCTTATTTATTTATTCTCTCCTCGGTTCTGCGGATCTTCTAGAGTCGAAGATCAAGTTTATTCATTCTCTCCTTGACTATGTGGATCTTCTGGAGTTGAGGATCAAACTTACTCATTATCTCCTCGACTCTGTGGATCTTCTGGAGTCGAGGATTAAGCTTACTCGTTGTCTCCTCGACTCCACGGATCTTCTGGAGTCGAGGATTAAGCTTACTCATTCTCTTCTCGTCTCTGCTGATCTTCTGGAGTCGAGGATTGAGCTTACTCATTCTCTCTTGGACTCTGTGGATTTTCTGGAGTTGAGAATCGAGCTTACTCATTCTCTCATCGCCTTTACATATCTTTTAGAGTTGAGGATCGAGCTTACTCATTCTCTCATCTCATCGACTCTATGGATCATATGGAGTCGAGGATCGAGCTTATTCATTCTCTCTTTTAACTCTACGGATCTTCCAGAGTCGAGGATTGAGGCACCGTTTATTCCCTCTGGTCTCGAATCGAGGCATTCATCGGCATATTCCCTTAGTCTCGGACTGAGGCATCCATCGACATATTCTCTTAGCTTTGACTAAAGCATCCATCGACCTATTCCCTCTGGTCTCAAATCGAGACTCCCATCAATATTTTCTCTTAGTTTCGGACTAAGACATCCATTGACTTATTTCCTCTGGTCTTCGACTGAAGTGTCCATCGATATTTTTCCTTAGTTTCAGACTAAGGCGTCCATCGGCTTATTCCCTCTTGTCTCAGACCGAGACATCCATTGACAGCTTCCCTTAGTCGCAGACTAAGGCGTCCAAAGGCTTATTCCCTCTGGTCTCGGACCGAGGTGTCCATCAACATTTTCCCTTAGTCTCGAATTAAGGCGTCCATCGACTTATTCCCTTTGGCCTCGAACCGAGACGTCCATCGACATTTTTCCTTAGTCTCTGCATCCATCGAACTATTCCCTTAGTCTTGGACTAAGGTGTCCATCAACATAATTGTCAACTCGACGTCATTTATTCCCTTAGTCTTGGACTAAGGCATCTATCACCAAAGTATCAGTTCGACATCGTTCATCAGGTTGTTTGCTCAACGTCTCTATTTCCCTTAATTCAGATTAAGGCAGTCTCCGATTTATTATCTCCAACTCGGGACCTCGGATCATCATTTCCCTTAGTCTCAAACTAAGGTGACCTTCGGTATTCTCCAGCTCGGACTAAAGCGTCCATTAGCAAAGTCATCAGTTCGGAGTCCCTATTATTCCCTTAGTCTTAGACTAAGGCGTTCATTGACAAATCATCAGTTCGATGCCCCCCATTATTCCCTTAGTCTCGGACTAAGGTGTCCTCATTTAGCTCCTTGACAACTCGGCTTTCTTACCCTTAGTCTTAAACTAAGGTATCCTCATTTAGCTCCTCTGCAACTCGGGTTTCTTACCCTTCATCTCAGACTAAGGTGTCTCTAGCATGTAGCTCCTCGACAGCTCGATTTTCTTGTCTCGGACTAAGGCCTCCATCAGTAGCTTTGTGCTTATTTCCTTAGTCTCAAACTAAGACATCCTTCAGTTTTCTCCAAATATACTACCTCAGTCTCGAACTGAAACCTCCATCAGACAGTTCCCTCTTTGCTCCATCTCTGCACATTATATTGATTTCAGTATAATGACTATATACAAGTCTAGTCAGTCGGATTTACACCTCCTTCAGCTAGACTAGCGGAAAATACTTATGATGTAGAGAGATAATCTACGTGACAAAATTGATTTAGTCAACTATGACTTGGTCACCTCTATGATTCCACACCTCCACTCCATGATTCCACATCTCCACTCTTCCATATTGTCATACCCTTTATCATACACTATAGGCATATAATAGCCCAGACAATATAAAAAAAGAGAGGTAACACTAACTTTACTCTTCTTCAAATATACCGTCTTTAGTCCTCTGATCCCTTGTTCTAACTTGAGTGTCGAAAGGGCTTCCCCGAGTTGCGCCTCGACCCCTCTTCTCATCCATTTGCTAGTCTTTTTCAGGAGCAAAGTATTGAGATAACAATCAAAGTCCCACTACGAGTTTATGTTAAGATTAATGAGTTAATTTTATTGGATCCTAAGCTTATTTGATTAATGGGTTAATCTAATCAGATTTGAACTTATTATATTAATGGGTTAATTTAATCGGATTTAAACTTATTGGATTACTAGATTAATCGAATTAAATCAGAATTTATTGGATTAATCCAATATGCATTTGAATTTTTCAACCGAGATCATGGATTATATCCATGTTTTAATAAAAATAAGAGAAAATGTCATATTAAATATGACTTTGTAATTAAGTAATAAGTACGATCTTATCTGATAAGTTCGTGTGAAATTACGTCAATCCTAAAGGTTAGAATTTTCCAATCTCTTCTTATATATAGTAGCTAGCACTACGACATGGACGACGAAGAAATAATAGTTTATCCCAAAGTGTGCTCGTGAGACGAGGGGCGGCAACTTTGCTCGCGTGGATATCAAGGAGGCGCGAACATACTGATCACGCTCGGATTGACTTGACCCTCCAACATTGAACAGTTCATGCTTCAAGAGTAACGCTCTAAACTAACGACCAATCAGAATTCACATGGATCTTATTGGGTTCCCTCTTTCCGCTATATATATTTTTGATTTAATTTCTCTTTAGATCCCAACACAAAGTAAATCCAACGACAACCGATCTGATTAGCTTGACATATTCACACCTAGTTTGTGCGGAGTCTATTGAGGAGCTCGGTCATAAGTAATAGGCAGTCTCCTCTACTCTTGATCTCAGACCGGAACATCTCAAAGTCGACCTCCCATAGGTGCAGAGGGAGCCCGATCTCTCAAAGTTGATCTATTACAAATGCACAGTCGACCTCACACAAGTATCGTCCGACCTAACAAAGTTTTATAGAAGAAGTCCGATATAGTCGGATTGCTATATTAGAGACTAACCCGCACTACAAAAAAACAGTTTTATTGCGACGAAATTTAGCAACGAATTATTTTCGTTGCAAATCTGCAACAAATATAGCAACGAATTTTAGGTTTCGTCGCAGATTTGGAACGAAATAAATTTTCGTCGGAAATTTTGCAACGAATCCACGGATTCGTTGCAAAATAAAAAATTAAAATTATAATTATAATTTTTTTAAAACGTCAAGTTTCTTTTTTTTTAATTTGCAACGAATCCGTGGATTCGTTGCAAATTTGCAACGAATCCCGTATTCGTTGCAAATAAAAAAAAACATTTAATTGCAACGAATTCGATTCGTTGCAAATTTAAAAAAAAAACCAATTAAACGTTTTTTTTATTTGCAACGAATACTGGATTCGTTGCAAATTTGCAACGAATCCACGGATTCGTTGCAAAAGTGAATTATTTTATCGTGCCCTAACTTTCCCCTCCGCGCCGCACGAGCTAGCTTCTTCTCCTCTCTCGTCGTCTTCCCTTCCGCCGGCGCCGTCTTCCGCCGCCGCCGTCTTCCCTTCCGCCGGCGCCGTCTTCCGCCGCCGCCGTCTTCCCGTCGCCTGCGCTGCGGTACGCTCGGCCACGTCCGGCTTCTTGCGGCATCCCGGCCCGGCCGACCCGAGCCGCCAGCCGGTGCTAGGTCGATCGACGCCGACGCACGCCGCGCCCGACCGACGCGCGCTGGCGCCGGCTTCGTCCGGCCATACCCCCCATCGCCCATGGCGACCGGCCGCGCCCCACGCCGCCATGGCCTACCGGCCCGCTTCAGCCGCCGGCCGTATTATGCGGCCATGACTAAGCGCCTACCTTCGCGCGCCACCCCGGTCGCGCCTGCGTACGCCCCACCTTCCCGATGACCGGCCGTCACATCACTGCGCCCCTGCGGCCACAATTTTTTCCTATATTTAACTCGATAATTAACTACAAAGGCTTTATGTTGTTATGCTATTTATTCGCAACTATATATAGTTAATCAGAAACTACGTAAGCTTATAAGTCGCTAATTTGCCATTTGGGTTCACATACCAAATAATGCTAAGTACTAAGTTGGAATATTTTATGATTTTGTTTAGTCACATATAGGAAGTTATGGGATAAAACAAGCAGTTTATAAGGCTTAGATGAACAAATCATGCACATCTACCTGAGAAATTACAAGCATCTTAAAGTCAGTAGTGGTGGGGGAGCTAGTGTTTAAGGCTTATTAGATTAGTATTAACTTGTGGTGATACATTTTGATCTGTCTCATTTGCGACGATTGTTATACATCTACAATAATAATTTCACTTAAATGACATAATTGCAATGAGTGTCTTTCATGTTCAATAAATTTGATTAGTTTGTTGTCACTGCTTGCTTAGATGAGAGAATTGACCGATTAACAAAACTTCTAGACCTATGTTAATAATAACTCTCTCATCTAAGCTTATAAAGCTTCTCTATATTATTAAATAATTCACAATTTGACACTAAATTCGGGTTTCACAATCACCCCATTTTAAGTCTGATGTCCTCGTTAAGACCGAAACCCCAACACATTACCTTTCAATGTGTTCAATTGTGATATTAATTGTCACAATCAACTTAAGTTGTTTAACATTTCAGGTTTAAACATCCCAAAATGTTTAAACATAAATTAATAGTAAGCTTTCTATACAACTGTTGTCCTTTTTCGGTTATGTTTAAAGATTGTTAAACATAGTGAATTCATATGTGAACTAACTGTATATTCGTATTATTGTAATTTCTAGGAGTTGATATTAATATAATTGATTGAAAGCAGAATAAAATGCACGTGAAAGGAGTTGGATGTATAATAGGAATTTACTCGAACGTCGTCGGGTTTAATGATGAATTTATGAGTGGGTTGCAAGAGTTTTATTTGTGACTAGTAATGTTGAGTTTATGGATGGTAATCGGATAAGGTGTCCGTGCGAGAAAGTGTCACAATGGTAGATTTTTCTGTCTAGCAAAGTTTGAGCATCTTTGTAGATTTGGATTCGTTGCAAATTACTATAGCTGGACATGTCATGGTGAACCATTTATATCGATGAAGTTTATGATAGACACAACACCAAGTCTCTAGGGATCAAAGTGATTATAATCAATTAAATCCATATCGAGAGGATGATATATGATGTAGCGGGCCCGAATTTGATTCCCCGATCACAAGGTGCAACTTCAAGTTGTCCTCCAATGATTGAAGCAAATGTTTACTAATGCATCACCCTTGGAAGAGGTGCGTCGGATAAATATGAATAATGAAGCATATCTCAAATTTGGGAGGTGTTGAGTCTGCGGATGCACCTTTATGGGTTGTGAGACTCACACTAAACTATCGTTCACCGCAAGAATGTTGAATGTCAAGGCGAGCACAATGTGTCCAAGAGTGTTTTAATAATTTTGTTCAAGCTTTTGAAGAGGCATTGTCGCGTGATAATATCTTGCTTGATGATTTATGCAGTATGAAATGGAAAGAATCACGCAAGGCAGTAGACGGTTGTATGTTATATTGGGGAGATGATGCATGTGGATGTTTGTAAATTCAGAATCAAGATAGGTACAAGAGCACTAGTAGGAGGCAAAGAACGACGTAAATCATATAGTCGCTTGTTTTATTTGCCTTTAACTCCTAGGTTACAAAGGTTTTACGCATCAAAGACAATCACGAACACATGACTTGGCATGCAAATCATCGAATGTAAGAGGGACTAATGTGTCATCCATCGATGCAGAGGCGTGGAAAATTTTGATAGAACATATCCCGATTTTGCATATGAGACTAAATATTAGGTTAGGTCTCTCGTGGCGACGAGATTTGCTCCATTCGTAAATCAGAAGACACTATTCTTGTTGGCCGCTTATATTAACTCCGTGATAATCTTCCGCTCGATGTGCATGAAAACACCGTGATATGTTTTTAACATTGGTTGTGCTCGCCCAAAAATCCAAGAAGTTAATAGATGTTTATATGCAACCATTGATTGCAGAGCTAAAACAACTATGGGATGAAGGTTTTCCTACATACGACGCTCATACTAATCGATGTTTGTAATGAAGGTCGCTCTTCTTCGACCATAAATGACTTTCCTACTTATGGTATGCTATCGTGCGAGTAATCCGCAGGATCTTAGGATGCCCAATATGTATGGAGAGATCAAAGTCGATTAGATTGAAGCATGGTAAGAAGCGAGTTATTTTGATCATGTCACGCATAATTTTTACCACTAAATCATAATTTCGTAAGGAATAAAGATGAATTCACTAGAGAATCGAATTGAAAGAACACCTCCGCCATTGAGATTGACTGGTCAAGATATTTGGTACAGAGTTCTTCACTTTTCATCTGTTATTGAAGAGCCACATGATACAACTTATGAATATGGAAGCAATCATAAATGGACCAAACGTATATTTCGGGAGTTACCGTATTGGTTTAGTAATTGATTCATCATAATCTCGATGTTATGCATATCGAGAAGAATATTTTTGATAACTGATAAATACGTGATGAATATCACAGAAAAACAAAAGATAATCTAAATGCAAGAAAAGATATGCGACTCATTTGCAAAACGACCCACCTTGATGTTGATGAAAATAGCAGAGACCAAACCAAAGGCGCTTTATACATTGAATAAGGCAGAGCGTGTTGTTTGTGAATGGTCAAGTCATTGAGATTTCGATGGGTATGTTTCTAATCTTGGGAGATGTGTCGATATGAAGGAATGCAAATTGATGGGTTTGAAAAGCCATGATTGTCATATATTCATGGAAAGACTTATTCCTATTGCGCTTTAAAGAACTCTTACCGAATTTTGTAGTCGACAGAGTTAAGTATTTTTCTTCATGATATACGCTCAACATTTTTGGGATATTCACACATGGAGAAGTTAGAGAGACATTCCAATTATTTTGTGCAATTTAGAAAGGATTTTTCCACTGCATTTTTTGATTCAATGGAACATCTTTTGGTTCACTCAGTATGAGGCCAAAGTTGGAGGAGACCATTATCGATGGATGTATCCTTTTGAAAGGTATAATTCATATTCTATATTTCGTTAAAATTGCATAAAAATGTTTAATTTTTTATATATTCATTTCTAATACAATTTGTTATATTACAATGATTCTTATATCATTTGAAGAAAAAGTGAAAAATAAGGCACATGTCAAGTTTCTATTGTGAATGCATATATTGTGGAGGAAGTAACAACTTTGCATCATATTATTTTAAGCCTCACGCTCGCACCAAAAGACGGAAATCCGAAGGAATGATGAAGGTCCCGTCGATCCCAATTTAAATTCTTTCTCAATTTTTAATTATCTTGGTCGACTAAGTGGACTGTAAGCAACGATACTTAATCGATCAAGAATGGCACGGACATATGTTTTACTTAATTGTCCGTAAGTATCACGCCATATTCGAGTTAGTATATATTTCCTATTTCTTCGTCAAGTGTTAATTTGTTTATGTTATAATACAATTTTTTATTATAGAATTTTCCAAAACTTATACTCAAATCCCGACACGTGACTTTGATCACTGCGATCAGAATTTGCACCTTGGTTCAAATCATATGTAAGCAGCTTTAATTACCTCATTTTGTTTAGACATATCTTAACTTTTAAATAAATATCATTTTCATTTGAGTATAGGTTTATGATAATCAAACTCACGCTCAAGAAGAATTGCTAATCCATCTATCATGGGGTCCAAAATCAATCGGTACACGACTGCCAAAGATATTTCATAACGGATATAATTTCCACACTCAAGAATATGGAAATGGAAAGAGTACAATGAATAGTGGAGTATGTGTTCGATCTTCCAACGATAGAGGTGCAAGCAATGAATTTTATGGTTTCTTTGGATGAAATTATAGATTGATTATCCCGTTCGTAAATGCGAGTTATCTTATTTATGTCATTTGGTTCGAGGGGGATGAAGGTGCATCCACAAGATAATTTGGTCAAGTAAATCATAAAAGATTTTATAAGAGATACGAACCATTTATTTTGGCACAACAAGCGATTCAAGTTTTCTACGCCCATATCCTAGTTCGAGGCGTGAAAAAATGAATGGTGGGTCGCTCAGAAACAAAAGCACGGAAAAAATCAAGAGCTGCAAGACATCGTGATATCAACAAGACAAAGTTACAAATATGTTTCATACCGAGGAATATATAATTCCAACGTTACGAGATCCCAGCGGAGTAGTGATAAACGTGGATGCAACTGAAATTGATGATAATGATGAAGAGGAGGAGGGGGACGAGGAGGAGGGGGACGAGGAGGAAGAGGAGGAGGAGACCGAGGATGAAGATACTGATGAGGACGAGGAAGATGATAATGAGGACTTTGAAATTTGACGTCTAGGGTAAGTTTTTATATATATAATTTTAGTTTTAAACTATAATTTTACAAATTTTCTTAGCTCAATTATTTGTTTATATAATGTCTCATTGTTAAATTTATATCTTTTGTCTCTGTATGTTTTGTATAATTTGTTCTTATAGGTTATCAGTGGTGAAATCATCGTAGCTTAGCGCGGTCGCAGTCTCTCATATCTTCATTATGCATATTGTAAGTTTTTCATGTTCTTCATTAAGCATAAAAGTTTTATTTTCTTTATTCTAATTTTGTTTTTGGTTGATAGTTTCGACGTGGTGGACAGAGACGACAGAGTACTAGTAGTGGCCAGACTGATCCACCGCCTGCCAGCACTATACCTACTTGCCCTCCTGATCTTCCTGGACCTTCACATGATCAGCCGATTATCTCATTCACGCACGGCCGTCCCATCGATTCACCTATACGCGGACACTCCTCTACTAAGAACATCGAAAGTCGACCATATATATTTCCATGGGAGATTCGTAAGTAATATAAGTATTATAATTTTAAACTATCTTAATTATTTATTCAATTTTTTCACTTGATCGTAGGTTTGAAAATTGCACTGTATTCGTAGATCAATAAAATCGTGAATAACTATCGAGAGGAGATTCTTTGTCATTATACTGAGCACGCCAGACCTACAAAAGAATTATGGTGGTTCGAGTTTAAGGTATAATTTATTCATTTTATATATTAAATAAGTGATTATATAATCAATTGTTTTATTTCCATCTCAGCGTAGATTTATTTGGGACCCTAGTCAAGACTTGGAAGTTAAAAGAATTTTTTAAAAAAAATGTGGCGATCATATCCGGCATGTATTGAGTCATGCCAAATCTACGAAAACCTAGTGTCACGCGTAAAATTGGAGTAAAATCTCCAATTATCGCAATCGGATGAGAGCAAAAAGAAGTCAATGTAATAAATTAAATCAAGCTGTAATTCGAGACTTATCCGCAATATACGTGGATCTATAAATATCGAGGAGCATTCACGTAGATTGGTAATTTTAAATTCTACAATTAGTTTTTAAATTTATTTCAGATTATTATTTTATTTCTAACATTCTTATATTTAGTCTAAGGAATTGGGAAAGGAGAATTTATAGATACTTTCGTCGCACTTTCCAAAAAAAGATAAGACTTGGAGTGGAGATAGAGCTCGAGCTATTAAGGTTTGAAATAATCTTTAAACTTACTTTATAACTTTAATTCATTAGTTATGTAAATGCTGATTAAATTTTTAATTTTGTGTAGGAGAGATATGATGATTATCCTCATCTCAGAGAATTTGGGAGATAGCGGTGATCTTGAGGATCCGAGCCATCGTTAGTAATGATATGGATTCTGAGGCGTGGAGGATCCAAAGGGGAAGGATACTAGGTATGGGTTCTCCGAGCGAACGCATAATGCTCCTCGTAGATCTATTTCTTCTACTCCACCGTGATGGCGGCACGGATACACAACTGACCGAGGAGGTTAGCAATTTGAAGGGCATAATACATGAAAGAGATCAAGAATTTTAGCAATACAACATCAAAACTCACAAAGGATCAAAATGATAGAGATGCGACGACAACAAGCCTTTCTTATCGCCCAAAGAATTTACTTCCAAGTCATCGTATTCCTGTCAAGACGATGATGGTGGCGACGACGATGATATTGTATCAGATCATGTTTTTAATTAGTACCTTTAAAATTGTTTAGTTTATTTAGTTTGTTACTCCTTCATTTTTTACATTTTTATTAGTACTTTTTATTTTGCATTAAACAGAATGATCTATGAAGTCAATCCTTATGGCGGTTGAAATTTCACATCATTGTAAGTCATATATTTATTTCGTGTTAGTATATAGTTTTTTTAATGTATGCTACTTTTTACTGTTTGTTTCTTTTCTAATGCAGTAAGAAGAATGTCATTAGATTGCTTACTGATTCTCTTTTTCCCATGTGTGAGATCTTGTGGACGTTGTTATTTGGATATCATAACTATGTTGATGTTTGAATTTTTGTAGGATATAACTTTTATTTGGATATCTTTTGTTGGAATGTTGCTTATTATTTTGTATTGAATGTGTGTGTGTTTTGTTTGTATTAAATGTATTTATTTGGATATTAGAATTTATTGTGTTTTGTTTTGTGTGTGTGATAATTTGTATATACGATAGAATATCGAAACTAATAAATCACAAATTTTTTTATTTTGTGGCAAATTTAGCGAAATATCCCAATTGCTAAATCCCGATAAATCGCTGACGAACTTTGACGAATTTCAATTTTCGCAAAATTTCTGACAATTTAGCAAACGAATCCAATCATGCGACAAATTTTACAACGAAATTCAATTTAATTTTGCAACGAAATTATTTCACGCAAATATTTGCGAAAATAATTCGTCGCAAAAATTTTGAAATTTGGAAACATCGCAAATTTACTAATCCAATTCCTTTTCGCGAAAATTACCAACGAAAAAATTTATTCGTCGCAAAAAATTGTTTTTTGCGACGAATTTTGCGACGAATTTGTATCAGTCGTAAATTTACCAACGAATTCCTTATTTCGTTGCGAAAATTTCCGACGAAAAAATTAATTCGTTGCAAAATTTTGCGACGAATTTTGGAAATCGGGGTAACTTTTGCAACAAAATTAGGGACGAATTTTAAAATTCGTCCCTAATTTTCGTCGCTAAAATTCGTCGCTATTTTTGTCGCTAATATTTGCGACGCTTTATTCCCAACAAAAAATTTTTTGTCGCAAAATTCGTCGCAAATTTTTTTTGCAACGATTTTTTTTTTAAAATTCGTCGCTAAATTCGTCCCAAATTTCTGTTTTTTTTGTAGTGCTGACTTGTGCTCAGACGGTAGAAAGTGTTCGACCATGGATACTCTACTATGTCATCCTGTCTTTGATTCTTAGTCGGAATAGAAAACATTCTATTACAAAACAGAATAAGTATGCATTCAATAAATATTTTTGAATCTCTATGAGAGTTTTGTATATCAAATTGTCTTTTTATTGGATCGAACAAAATTACTAAGGGCAAAACTACAATATCATAAATACTGGTCAGATAGAATTGTTTAAATTTGCACGGATAATTAAATTCGATCAAAATAAATAACCTTTCCAGTGTTAGATTAAAAAAATAAATCATAATACATCTGATGTTCGTGTTTTTGAAAAAAAAGTATATACAACACTATTACTAGAGCAAAGAAGCATTAAATGTGAACTTCACCGGTTCAAATTAATAATGAAAGACAACGACAGTAGCTGTTTGAACTTTAATCTCACATTGACTCTAGTACAATTTTGTCACTTATGTTTTATTTTTATCGACCTACTAAATAATCTTCCACGTTGTATTAATTATCAATTATGCTAGAAATTTAGAATTCTCGTGTATCCTTAAACACGACATTCATATTTTCTAAATAGCATATAATTAGCATGCATAGTATACCTTAATTTAGGTAATTAGTATGTATTAGTCGATGTTATTACGGCAATTTACCAAACACAGCAGCCGAAGTTCGGATTTGCCCAAAACGCGCACTATAGTTTCATAATGACCAAATCGCGCACGTAATTTCCAAAATACCCCTCCCGCCAAACAGCTTTGGAATTTAATGCAGAGAGAGGTTTGCATCCATCCGAGGCACATCTGGAAATCCCGAGTCATCCAAACGTCTCTTCCAACCACGTGGGAGCGCCAGCCACATGCCGTTGATGAGCACCACACACAGCTTTCCTCCGCAAACCAACTGAGCAACACCATTTTTGATGAAACCCTAGTAATTATCAACGACATCACTGCTCCCACGAATTTATCAGCAGTTAATCCAGAAGTTGGCGCAGCTCACTCACCAGCCGCTTCACATAGTACTATCATGTATGTATGTTTTTTTATTCTTGAGACTACTATGAGGTTAATAAATGCATTGTAGGTGGTTGTATAACCAAGTTTGTCACACACCCATAAATACGATGTAGGCACAATGCACCCATAATTCGATGCAGGAGATTCATAACCGCAGTTTTGTCCCCACCTAAACAAATGTCACCTAACTTAGCAAGGTGATGCTTCGATTAAATCCACGATTCTTGAAGTTCACGATTGATATTTCACTAGGAGATTGATATGCGATAGAAGAGTAGGTGGTCTTTGGCAATGAAATTCCGGCACCACCGTATCTAAAATTTAAAATCCCGACACCATGGGAAGTAGGTGGTCTTGTGATGAAATTCCCGGCTCATTTGATCTGGATAAAAAGTGATCTTTGAGAATTTAAATCGATAACATCGTGGCGTGAAGCAAATTCTCGGCACCATTAGGTTAAACAAATTCGGGATAAAATATGGTCTTTGGGAATTTAAATCTCGTCACCATAGTAGTCTTGAGTTTAATACTCGACACCGTAGGGAATGAACTTGTCGAGATAAATTGTGGTGCTGGTAATTTATATTCCAGCACCACCATGGTAATGAGATTGAACTTCGGCAACACCTTGGTCTTGAGAATCTAATTCACTAGACCGAGGAGATATAAGTGAGTCGACATTAAGGGTGGTCTTTGGGATTAGAAACCTCGGCAACACTATGGTCCTGAATAAGACTCGGCACCATTGGCATTGGGTGAGTCGAGATAAATGGTGGTCTTTGGGAATTTATATCGGCACCAGCTGTGGTAATGAGATTAAAACCCCGACAACACCATGGTCTTTGGGAATGTAATTTCGGCACCATGTACATATAAGTTGGCGGAAATGTTGGTAGTCTTTGGGAACTAAAACCCCAACACGGTGGTTCTGCGTTTAAATATCCCGGCACGGGGAGATGGAACCGATCCGGATAAATGGTGGTCTTTGGGAGTTTATATCCCACACCAGTGGTAATGAGATTAAAACCACCCGGCAACACCATGGTCTTTGGGAATAAAATTTCGACACCATGTACATAAAATTGCCGGAATTGTTGGTGGTCTTTGGGAACTAAAACCCAGCGACAACCGGTGGATTACTGCGTTTAAATATCCGGCACCGAGGAGATGGAACGTCGGATAAATGGTAGTCTTTGGGGTTTATATCCCGGCACCTGCAGTAGTAATGAGATTAAAACCACCGGCAACACCATGGTCTTTGTGAATGAAATTTCGACACCATGTACATAAAATTGGAATTGTTGGTGGTCTTTGGGAACTAAAACCCGACCACGGTGGTTACTGCGTTTAAAAATCCCGGCCGAGGAGATGGGCGAGTCGAGATAAATGGTGGTCTTTGAAATTTATATCCCAGCACCGTGGGCACAGGATATAAATTTCGGACACCGTGGAGAGAACTGGTGAGAAAAAGAGTGGTCTTTGTCGATTTATATTGGAGATAAATAAAGTCGTCTGGCGGGTCGAGTCAGCGTGACCTACTATCATTCTCCACCTTTCCTTATGCTTCCAAAGCGGTAGTTATGAAAATTAATGCTCTGTGCCAACATTGACGAGTGTGCGATTGGCATCTTTGCGTGCCGATGTACGCACCCATGCTTCTGTAGGAGTGTAGAACTAAGTATCCTCTCTGTATAAACCCGGTAAATGTCTTCCTCTTCCATTCCATATAAAGCTCAGTTCATAATTTCACATTGAAAGGTCCATCAATAGGTTTCGTTAAAAACCCATTAATGGCCCTATCTATCAACATCAAATGTTATAATTAGTTAAGTGCATAATTGGGAAACCTAACCATAAACTCTCATCCTCCACTTGTCTTCAGACTTCTAAAGCCTAGTTAAAAA
Organism: Wurfbainia villosa; assembly: GCA_025175895.1. Taxonomy (NCBI): domain Eukaryota; kingdom Viridiplantae; phylum Streptophyta; class Magnoliopsida; order Zingiberales; family Zingiberaceae; genus Wurfbainia; species Wurfbainia villosa. The sequence goes on from CM045999.1 coordinate 105,014,915, forward strand.
AATTCAGCCTACTTTCATAGCACACTACATATAACAGTGTTGATTTTAAAAACATTTGCAGGGATGACCCCCTTCCTGATGAAGTGTTAACATTTTTAGAAACCATTGAATCAAATTTGAAGGATAGAGTTAGATGATCAAGATTCCATAAATCACAAGTAATATTCCATCTTCATCTCAGTTTACTGATGTGGGCAATAGAATTACCAGTGATCAACACCTTGATATAAATAGAGACGCTTCTTCCATACTCGAAGAAGAGTTTGTCACTGCTACCACAGTAGATCATGAATATTTTGAACAAACTTGGAGTGAAGAGGAGGTAAGTGATATACATGGGATAGAAGAGTTAGAATATACAAATTCTTCGGAAGAATTCTTCGCTGATATCCAACATGAAGAAGGTGAGTTAAATCCAGTTCGATCTAGTGACTTAGAGGAAGTGTTCCCGATTCGATGATCCCTATGTTTTAAATCCACAAATAAGACTATTGGCGGATGTCGGTTCATCAGATCGAATGATTTTTCCTTTGGGCGAGTTTTTTCCTCTCAGAGTTTAAAGATGCACTAGTAAGGCATGCGATGCTAAAAACTTGAGATACAAGCAGATTGACACGGACTCAATAGAATTAAAGTTATTTGCTTTAGTCGACCTTGTTCATGGAGTCTAGTTGCAAGTGGAGGCGTGGAGTTCAACTGTCACAAAATATATAAGCGATGAGTGTGGCGGTGTTAGGAAACAATGAGATCACCATGCTTGCACATCCACATTTGTAGCAAACAGTTGTAGGACTCGGTTAGCTACCTCGATGATTACAAACCAAGTTCAATTCGAGAGAAATGCAAGCTAGGTTTGGTGTTCACATTTCATACAAGAAAGCATACACGGCAGACGAAAGCATTAAAAGAGTGGTAGGTGATTTTGATTAGGCCTATATTGATCTTCGATGTACTTGCGTGAGTTAAGAGTTAGAGATCGATACATATGTTGCGATTACTAAGAAATGATGAAAATCAATTCGATGTTTTTGGGCATTTGGTGCTTGTCGAAGAGTATTGAGTTGTATTTGAAAACTAATTGGAATTGATGCTACACATATGTAGCAAGTATCACACGGTGTTTTGCTAATAGCTACTGCGATTGTAATGCAAAAATTATGCGATTGCATTTGGAATTGCGAAGTTGAATGTGTCCGCTGGGGAGTGGTTTTTCGATCATGTAAAGACATTCCTCGATGTCCCGCCAGAGTCGCTGAGCATTGTATCGATAGACATCGGGATTATATCAAGAAGCTAACAAAGTGTATCCATCCGCCCATCATGCTTTTTGCTATCACTTGTCTTGTAACATGGTAATGTATACCCGGATAGATCCTCATTAGGTTTATTTTGGGCAGCAAAGAAGAGCAATACAAGAGTTGACTTTGATCGATTAATGCAACATGCATGATAAAACACAAGGAAGCATATGCGCTACAAAAGATCGATCCAAAAAGATGGGCCAATGCACACTTTCTCGGCAGGAGGTACACAATGTTAACTACTAATTGTTCCGAGAGTTTAAATGCATTATTCAAGGAAGCACGTGAACTCCCATCACCACTTAATCGACAACACTGTAAGAAAGCTTGCTCAATGGTTCTATAACCGTAGGGAAGAATCTTCAAAAAGGTCGTTTTCTAACACCTTATGCCATTAAAGAGATTGATGAAAGGAGAGAAAGAACTCGATTATATTCTATTCCCATATTCACAAACGGAAATGGAAGTACGCATAATAGCATCTTCGTATATTGTTGATTCGATAGCGGTTGCATCTCAAGTGAGTTTCAAATTTCGTGAATTCCTTGCTCGCATGCTATCGCAGCCATCATATATCTAACATGGATCCATATCGCTATCGCAAGCATTATTTTCTAAGGGAAACTGGAGGCCACTTACATGGATCGATTTACCCATGTCGAAGTAAGAAATTTTGGCCTAATGGTGACAAAATTTTGAGTTCTACCTCCTCGTAGCCTGTGCAAATGGGCAAGAAAAAGGCACGATAGAGTCCAAACATACCGGGAGGGTGAAAATAAATGCAGCAGATGCAAACAATTGGGCATAATAGAGGTCTTGTAGAATGCCACCACTACTAATTCCTAAGTATGTTTATTGTGGTTGTGTAAATATTTTTAAAGGAAACAATGTTAATGTCAATGTCAATGTCAATGCTAATGTTAATGTTAAGCTATTTTGCGTAATTGTAATGGAAAATTTTGTTACGTTAGTTCGCAAAATCAGTAATCTCAATATCTCTGTATCGTGGTCCAAAATTTCCGATATTCAAGGCGTGATTAGGTTTACACACCAATTTTCGAATCAGGCCCTGCGTGCAAGTGGCACGCTACAAAACATGGAGGTAGGAGGATCGTAAGGAAGTTTCTCGATGCAACAACATGTGAAGTCGTAGGTCTTTCAATCGATGCAAAGATTTGAATTTGACTCAGAGGTCCATCAATGGGTTTTGGCCAAAATCCATCGATGGCCCTACACAGACCACCGTGTTCTCAAATTTAAATCGCCAAAGACCACCTTATTTCCGACTGCTTAAAAGTGTACGTGGTAATCGAATTGAAATTCCCGACCACCGTTCCGTCTACCATTTAACAGACGTGGTCCCGGAATCAAATCCCAGGACCATCAGTGCCTCTACCACTTGTCAGACGTGGTCCCGGGAATTGAAATCCCAAAGACCACCTTATTTCCTACTGTTTGAAAGTGTACGATGGATTTGAAATCCTGTGACCACCGTGTTCCCTTGGCCTAGTTCTAAATCAGACGTGTCCGAATCAAATCTCAGACCACCGTGTTCCCGACCACTTAATCAGATGTGGTCCCGGAATCAAATCCCAAAGACCACCTTATTTCCTACTGCTTTGAAAGTGTATGTGCTATCGAATCGAAATCCTGTGACCACCGTGTGTCTTGGCCTTTAATTGTACGCACGAATTGAAATCCCAGACCACTGTGTTCCCCTACCACTTTAAATCAGACGTTAGATCGAAATGAAATCCTAGCACCACCTTATTCCTTAGCTATTTCGAACAGATACGGTGGGAAATAAATTCGTGACCACTTTGTTTCGGGATTATAATTACCAAAGACTAAAGTATTCTAAACCGCCGACCGCAGACTGCTAATATAAAACTCCCTGGAAGTTCAAACATCTCAACACCACATTTCATTTCTATCGCCTCGCGCTCGCCTCGCGAATTCCGCCTGCTCCCTACGGCCGCTCAAACTCTTCTGCCAGCTCAAACTCCTGCCAAAAACCCCTGTCTGCTTAAACCTCCCCGGTGCGAGTTAAAATATCTCAACACCATCTCAACGCCTTTTTCGACCTAAGTAAGTTTTGTAGATTTCTTAAATTCTGTGTCGCTATCGTTTCTTCCGATCTATCTAGGGTTTTGCCTTTTTCCGCTCACGATCTCGCTTTAAACTCTGTCCGATAGGGTTTAGGGTTTTAGGCTTTACCATTTAAGCAGAGGTAACGCTTGTTTGTCAGCATCACACATGTTTCAATCCATTTCATCTAACATTCTGATGCATTTGGTTGTTAACCTAGGGAAATTTTTTCGATTAACGATGGCTTCAATCGTGAATCATCGTTTATACTTCGCAAGAACCCGTGGCGTTGATGCGAGGAAGAACTAAGAGAATGAACGAAAAGCAACGCTTGCTTTAAAAATTTATTGCAAGTGTGCCGCCGAGTGTGGAAGAAGAAACGCTTATTCGAAGCTCCCCCTTTGCGTGGGTTTTGGACATTCCAGATATTACCCATGTCAGACTCCTCGTTCAGAATATGTTTGATAATTGGGACTGCACGGAGAAATATTTTATATTCCAAGATAAAAAATTGCATTTCACAAAGACGGATGTCTCCCTCATCCTCGGGTCTACCGGATGATGGACTCAAGTTCCTATGAATAATGAAGTCGTCCGATACCTATATATTCAATATTTCGTGGAAGTTGATTGCTCTAACAAGCATCCGAGGATTTATCAAGACTTCAGATCTCCGGATAATTTAGGATCCGCAAAACTTTATTATCATTGTTTATTTTATATTTTTTCTCGTGTGTTTTTACTACCACCAGAAGTAAGCCTAGAATAGTTATGCGATCACTTATAGATTGTGTAGAGGATTTTGATAACTTAGGCAGTACAATTGGTGCGGCACTTTATACGCATACATGGCTCCTCAAATGGAGTCAATTGGTATGGGAGTCACATCGACCAAAAGCAGACGTCGAGGTGGATCCACCGGACCAACGCTTAAGGGTTTCGCACACTTATCCCGCGAGTGAATATATTTTATGTCTTCCGCAAATAGTATAGATAAATCTATTAACAACTAATCTTGTCATTCCGTATGAATGTGCGAGCATTTGTGTATCCTACCTCCACACGCCCTCATGCTTTGCCAAGAATGCTGAGATGGAGGTGGAGTTCCACAAATGTAAGGGTCATTAAGAAGATGGTAGATGGTCTCGTACCTGACAAAATAATTGTCGATCTAATTCCAAAGACAACAGAGTCGTGATCCGTACATACCGCTTCCCACCTAGATTTTCAGATCAACTCTCAACCCAAACTCAGTCGACAAGAAGAGGAACGACCATCCAAGATGCCAGAGAATGCAAAATTGTATCTACTCTAAGCACCAAGCTAGTCAAGCAAGGTGTGATTTTGAAAGCACCTCCCTACTTAAGGAAGCGACCATCGAACAACAAGAAAAGACAATACAGGAGCTTCTTCAAGAGTTAGAGGAGGTCAGGAAGAGGAAGGACAACGAGATAAGTGAAAGGGATGATATAATTGCTAAAAAAGAAGCATTAATCACTGAAAAAGACAGTTTAATACTGGAGCTTCAACTCAATTTACAATCCCGGGATGTAGAGGGGTTACAATCACAGCTTATACAAGCTGTACAAACCCAACAGCCTTCTTCTGCATACACTAAGCGGAAGGTTTGTGTGAGGAAGAAGGCTCTTGACTCCTATCACCCCTAGCCTTAGAAGCCTCCCTCCTTCATGGTTTTTAAACATCCCTAAAAGAAGGAGAGTTGAAACTCTAATTGTCCCCACCAAGGCTATTGAGTATCCCTCAGTAGACCCTAATATCTCTCCTGCAGAGCCAAACATCGAGGTGAGTGCCAGGATAAAAGGGAAATCAATTGTCGAGGAGGGTGAACCCGAAATATCGATACGCAGACACAAGTCTCCACAGAAAACAACCAACACTGACGACGCGCCAAGCGGAGGATTTTGGAGGTGAGCATAAGTTATCTGTCGATCTATTTTTCTGGACAAAATATTTCAAACTCAACGCTTTATTTTGTATACAAAGAAGCTTTATAAAGAATTCGTCGGTAAGATGGATCCAAACGCGTCGGGAGTCTTTATTGAAACTAAAAAAATAGAGTAAGACAATCTTATATTCTTTGTATATACCTTTCATCTTATGTTTTGGGAGTTGCTAATAACCCTTTCCTTGTGTAGTGTGATGCGATCGAGGGACGGTGTGGAAGAACGATGCTATTAACTTATACATGGACTCTTTCCTTACAATATTTGATTGGAATGTTTTGACACATGGGGATTGTATAAGCGCGTATTTTTCGATCTTATTTGAGCAAAGCAAAGGTGACCGATAAGCCGTACTATAACTCAATTTTCTCGTGAATGGATTCAGAAGTTTTCGCCCCCTTTTTCAAGGAATTGTAAACTTTACGGCTTCGGTGTTTTGTGATTTTTATACACAGGATATGTTTAATATTATGACGCCAAGCATTCGAGCAAACTTTAAAACCCTGCAATCCAATCGATACATATTTTGTCCAATAATCCGCGATTTATCATCGCCACCTACTAGTGGCCGACTTGGAAATTCGAGTTCATCCACTATAACTCCTTGTCACAGAAGGCTTACACTACTCAATTCAAGAAACAGTAAGCATTAGATTAGATTTCATAAATAAACCGCTTTGTGTATGGAGGATTCATAGCATTTATTTCGGTCCCTGTGTTGAATTCTTTAAAAGATGCACTCTTTGTATTATGATAATCGGGCCTCGGCCGAAAAATTTCATAATGCAAACTTTTCCGTATACGAGTCCAGTGGTCCTAGCACAAAGCTCTTCGTAAGACATCTAATAATCTTTGTAAATACCATATTTTATAAGCTAGCATTGGACTAATAATTTTTAATTTTTTACAGCTATGATTGCGCATTTTTTATAATATGATACATTGAAAGCCTACTATTTGGGTACCCTAAAAGATTCAGACAGGATATGAGGAGCTTGATTCGTGGTGGGGAATAGAATAATGCTGACTCACAATTTTGTTTGCAATTATGGTATCTTTGTATAGTGGGATATGTTGTAAGACTATACAGAGTTTTAGATATGTAACAACACCAAGGTGCACACTGTAAAGTCATTAGTCATTTGCAAAGGTGTTTGTCAACTGTAGTATCTGCAATTATGGAATATATATACTTTGTTAAATATTTCAACCACTTCGACTTTATGATTTTGTGATGTGATTTCTACGTGGTGCTGGGAATTAAATTTCCAGGACCACCGTGTTCCTGGGATTAAGATTCTCAGCACCACCTTATTTCTCGGCGATTCGCAAATGGGACGTGGTCCACGAGAATTATATTTCAGACCACCGTGTTCTGGGAGTTACATTCCCAAAGACCACCGTATTCCTCGCCAATTCGAATCGCATGCGAGGTGCCGGGAATTCACTTTCAAAGACTAACGTGTTCTGGGATTAAGATTCCCAAAGACCACCTTTTCTCGGTCGATTCGCGAATGGGCGTGGCCGGGAATTAAATTTCAGACTGTGTTCTGGATTTAATTCCCAAAGACTACATTTTATCTCGTCGATTCGATCATGCGGTGCCGGGAATTCACTTACAAGACCACGGTGTTCTGGGTTTAGATGCCCAGCACCACCTTATTTCTCGGCCAGGTCGCAAACGGACGTGGTCCTGGGAATTAAAATTCCAGGACCACTGTGTTCCTGGGATTTAATTCCCAGCACCACATTTTCAGAAATCAGGCCCCGTGCCAAGTGGCACGAGGCCGAAACTGGGAGCCAGGAGGATCACAACGAAGTTTGCTCGACGCAACAACATGTGAAGTCGTTAGGTCTTTCAGTCGATGTAAAGAATTCAGAATTTGGACTCCTGTAGGTCCATCAATGGGTTTCGGTCAAAACCCATTGATGGCCCTAGTCACCTCAACTTCGGTCCAAACCAACTCCAGTAGCTTTGGGACTTGCCCCTCTATGTATCATGTCCAAAATTTCTGATTTTCAAGGCAGGATTAGGTTTACACCCAATTTTGAATCAAGCCCGTGCGCTAACCGCACGCTACAAATCGGGAGGTAGGAGGATCAGAAGGAAGTTTCCTCGACGCAACACCATGTGAAGCCGTTAGGTCTTTCAGTCGATGTAAAGATTTCGGAATTTGGACTCCTGTAGGTCCATCAATGGGTTTTGGCCAAAATCCATTGATGGCCCTACATGACCACTGTTCTGAATTTAAATCAACACCACCACCTTATTTCCTACTTATTTGAAAGCGTGTACGTGTATCGAATTGAAATCCAGACCACTGTTCCCTGGCCATTTAATTATGCGTGGTCCCTTGAAAAATTCGGACCACCTTATTCTCACCATTTCGAAATTGTACGTGGTCCCGAAAAATAAATTCCTAAGACCACCGAGTTTCGGGATTATAATTACAAAGACCACCGTATTCTCGTGGGATTCGAAATTGTTCGGTCTGAATTAGAATCCCAGACCATTGTGTTCTGGGAATTTAATTCCCAGACCACCTTATTTCTCAAATCAGATGCGTGGTGGTGGGACTTTTTTCCCAAAGACCCTTGTGTTCTGGGAGTTAAATTCCCAAAGACCACCGTATTCTGGACGATTGAATATGCGTGGTCCCGAATTAAAATCCCAGATCATTGAGTTCTGGGATTTTAATTCCCAAAGACCACCTTATTTCTCGCCTGATTCGAATTGACGTGTCTTTGGGACTTTAATTCCCACCACCACTGTGTTCCCGGAGTTAAATTCCCAAAGACCACCGTATTTCTCGGTGAGTTCGAATCAGACGCAGGCCGTGAATTAAAATCCCAGAACCACTGTGTAATGCAAAATTTAATCCCAGGGCCATTGTGTTCCTGGGATTTCATTGTCAGCACCAGCAAAGTATTGAACAATATAGTATATAACATTTAGTAAAGCTCAAACACAAACAATAAATATATTTACAAATAAGTTGATCTATGGGAAGCAAGACCATTTACAAATTAGCAAATTTCATTAATTACAATGCATTGTCATACTCCCACTGAACACTTAAAATTACATCAGAAGAACTCATCCCTTAAAATTGAGACAGAGACATCTATTCTGAATTTGGTCAGTATATTGTTCGTCAATCTTCTCACCATAAAGCGTACATCTCATGTATCGTGATCACAAAGAAGGCACAATCATCGTAAACATGCAAAGAAAAATTTTATATTTCAATTCAAAAGTATAATTTTCACGCTCGATTTTTCTTTAGTACCTTGCCACTTGTCAGACAATCAACAGAATAAAACCCAAATTGTCGATGGGTAATATTTGTAAACATGGATGAATCAAGCAAGCTCCTTAGGTGAATATCCTTTAAATTGGGATACCTATAATTAAACGATGACTAAGTTAACATAACTATTCATTAACAGATAACAAAGTTAAATTGATGGAATATCTATATTTAAAATATTTTACTACTCACCACTGCTTCAAAATCAGCTTTTGATCTTCCACCATATGAAATGGAGTTGTAATGATTGAAACTCATTACTTTTGTGTCGATACACAACAGGTGAAAGTGAGTTTGGTCAGTATTTAGAGGTATAAAATATATCTAACCTCTCCATCATTCATTCCATGTGTTTATGATTTGTCTTGTGCGCTTCCACGATAATCTTAATCTTGATGAAATTGTGTGTAGAGGAAAAATATTTAACAGTTAGTATAACATCAAATGTCGTGAAAATACAAGATAATTTAACTCCTTACAATGAACAGTGGATGAGCAATACGCAGACTTGTTATATGACCTACATGAAGAGGAGGCCCCTAAAAAGAATTGAGCAAAATGTATCGATAACCTCCCATCAGGGAAAAGCAGATCCATTAACTCCAGAGTATAAAGAATTCGAGTTAATGAAAAGGACCTTCCTCCCAAACATAACCTTTATCTACTACAAAAATTTAATCGTAAATAAATATTTACACTTTATAATATTGTAATAAAATTTTTGAATGTAATGGTGGATGTAACTACCATACTTTATTTTTTCTAAACTTTTTAGCAAGTAGGTCACATCAAGATCTTGTTTACGGTTCTTTCTTTGTCCTTACACTTCTTCTTGACATACTATAATACAAAAATAATATTAGTTATTTAAATAAAATAACACAAACTAATTTTGGGAAGTATTCGACTAACCGAATGACTTCCATTCTCATTTGGTTGAATTTATCAATTATTGCTTCATCCTCACAAGATCTTTTCATCTTCTTCCAAAATACGATAGTATCCTCGCTTGCAATTCATCCATACCAATTTTTTGTTTGCCTTTCTTGTCAAACACTTCTACTTCTTTTACTTTATCAGTTGCTCTTCTAATAACTCAACATCGAAATTTCTATCTTTTTCTTTTGCTTTGAGGTACCAATTTTTGCCCATGATGGACTATCAGCGGAGTATCCTGTAATCATAGCGGAGTTCTATCTCGCCGTCTTATTCACTGGCAATTGGTTCCGATTGAGGTTGAGGGTCAACTTCAGGCTTATTTGGTTCAGGCTCCATACCTTCTCTTCCTATAATTTCCATTAGTTCTTTTACCCTTTCAGTTAGTGTCATGTTTTCCATTCTTAACTCTTTGAGTTGTCTCTGATAAACTAAACACTCATGGCATTCACTAGTAGGGTATTTTTCTTGTATAGTTTGTGATGATGATGTCTCTATTGGATGAGGAGTATTTTCAATATAATAGTCAACCTTATCAAGCAATATATTTTCACTACAGTACATACTAGATCAACAATGACCTATCAAAAAATCAACAATTATTTAGATAACGAAAATGAAAAACTACTAAGTTGTGGTCTTCCATTTACCTGTTCAGGGGAGACTTGCTCCAATAAATTCCTGACCTTGCTAATATGTGAAGGAGTTGCCCTCCACTTATTTATTCGTGGGCCTTGATTGCACGGTCCTCCGGATTGGGACATGTTCCAGAAACCAAGCCTGCTCATATCGAAAGTGTTACATACTTACGTAAATATAAAAGAAAAAATTATTTAGTAAGAAAGAACTTACAGCCAAAAGGCCGGCAAACCCCTTTAGATAAGGAATTCGGCTCTTCACAAGAATCAGATTATTAGATGAACATATATCTCCAATAGTAGGCAATTGTGGAGCCATAAATTGATGGATGGCTTCGACCCAATTGAAACTACCTATGTTGTCAAAATCATCTACAATATCTACAAGACCTATGGGGACCTTATATGTAGTAGTACAGAACAACACACAAGCAAATATATACAATACATACAACTTACAAAATACCAAAACATCTTCATCTACTTCTACTCTAGTAGCAAAGGTTTTAAGCAAAAACTCTAACCTCGATCTAGTTGATTCTTTTTGGAGAATTGAGAATTGAAAAGAGCACCTGATGCATTAGTTGAATTCATAGGAACATAAGCCCCTCTATCTGCAATACCGAGCAAAAGGGACACATCTCTTCTGGTGAAAGCAACTGGCACAGTTGAAAACTTAAAGCTTTTACTTGTCGAATCCCAACTTTGAAATATATTGACCAATATTCCACGAATTTGTGGAATGTCTTGTATATTCAAAAAAAAGAAATGGGGTTTGTTTAATTATCTCTCTGTGCCTTTCATGTAAACAAACTGACGGGCGTTGCTTCCCTTTAGCACTTGGACCTCCAAAAAATTCAATAAAGTGGCCTAAAACGCTGGTCCATTGCAGTTTCTTCGCACACTCATTATTTCCCTAACAATTACAAAATACATAATTTATTCCTTCATTTTGTAATTGTAAAAAAAAATTTGAGATTCAGCAATTCTTTGCAATAATCCTGTAAAAAAAATTGACATCACCACTCTTTTTCTCGGCCAGGTTCCCTCTCCATGGTGCTGGAAATTTATATCCCAGGCCCACGGTGGTGCTGGGATATAAATTCCCAGCACCACCATTTATCTCGACCGATTTCATCTCACGGTCCCGAATATTTAAACACAGAACCACTGTGTTGCTGGGGTTTTAGTTCCCAGCACCACCAACAATTCCGGCAGCTTTTATGTACATGGTGCTGGAAATTAGATTCCCAGCACCATGGTGTTGTTGGTAGTTTTAATCCCATTACCACGGTGGTCTTTGGGATATAAATTCAAAGACCACCATTTATCTTTGGTTCATCTCTCCTGGTCTTTGGGATTTTTAAACGTTGAGAACCTTTGTGTTCTTTGGGGTTTTAATTCCCAGCACCACCAACAAATCCGGCAACTTATATGTACATGGTACTGAAAATTACATTCCCAACACCATGGTGTTGCTGGGAGTTTTAATCCCATTACCACGGTAGTGCTGGGATATAAATTCCCAGCACCACCTTTTTTCTTGACTAATTCATCTCCCTGGTGCTGAGATTTTTAAACGAGAACCACGTGTTCTGGGTTTTAATTCAAAGACTACCAACAAATCCAACTTATATGTACATGGTGCCGAAATTACATTCCCAAAGACCATAGTGTTCTGAGTTTTAATCCCATTACCACGGTGGTCTTTGGGATAGAAATTCCCAAAGACCACGCGATTTTTCTTGACTAGTTCATCTCACAGTCTTTGGGAGTTTTAATCCCATTACCACGGTCTTTGCCGGGAATTTACTACTCTATTTATCTAATTGATATCAGATCAAGAGATCGTCCATTTGTATTTGAATGTTTGAAACCATTCCAAAACCATAACGGAGAAATCATTTTAAACATATGGCATACTTCATATTGGACTAAAGCAAGGAATGCGACACATACCTTGGCCGGTGAAGGAGAGGTTGAACCGGATGCTTGACTCATTCTGCAACACGAAATGGTAGAAAAAAACCCAATGAGATGTACGCCTTTCAACGGAAACCCTAAAACCGAGTAAGAAATGGGTAAAACTCTAGTTAAATGAGAGGACGACACCATATTACCTCGAAGCGTCTCGACGAAATTCCAAGAACTCGGAAACTAACGTAATGAAGCAGGAGGAAAAATGAAGTCTAAGCTTTTCCAAGTTTTTGTGCGCTCGAAGATTTCCCGGAAGCTGAAGACACGAAGACGGTAATGTGGTGACTTGTTTGGACAGGACGTTTCGATGGCTCGGGATTTGGAAATGTGCCTCGGATGCATGCGGGATCTTTGCATTAAAAACGTTGTTTGGCGGGAGGGGTATTTTGGGAATTACGCGCACGATTTGGTCATTCTGAAACTATAGTGCGCGATTTGGGCAAATCCGAACTTCGGCTGCTATGTTTGGTAAATTGCCGATGTTATTAGGATCTATAACTTATAATCACTTACATGTCCTCAATGTCTCTTCGGGGCATTTTATATAACTTAATCATATTGGATGGTCATGTTTGCTTAGTGCATCTGTAAAAGATTGGAATTGTCAATCTAGTGGTCTCCATCGGTCTATCCCATGATTATTATGAGGGAGGTAAATCACGGAGGGTTTATGAGCCTTGATGTGGTGACCAAGACACGTGAGGACCATCTGAATTCAGAAAAGAGCTTTAGACCTCTTCCGGAATCGATACATACCACTTTTGCAAATATCACCGTGCCTTAGCCACCATGTCATCACCGTGGGAACTGGTCATGTTTGCTCTAGTCATAGACTAAAGGACTCAACCATATAAGGCACTGTAGTATATGATATCTATAATGATATTATAAAACAAGTGATATCTATTGGGAAAAAAACATGAATATAAAATGGAGGATGAAAGGGGATCTCTATGTATAGGATTACAGTCTCAAAGTCTCACATCGGAGGTTTCGTGCATGATATTAAGATTGATTTATAGTGAATCACATTGTATGAAATTGTAAATATATATGAGTGAAAAATTCTTGTTCACGTGTGCATATATAAAAGGTGTAAATTCATAACCAAAATTACATTGAATCTAGGTGATTCATATGCAAGCACGATCTATGTACGTCGAATGTCGAATCGATCAAACATATCAACTCATGTTTTTCCACTAAATTTTTTTATTGTCAAAAAATATTTTGCATATATACAAACAGATACATTAACTATAGAATTAGAAAAGATTGAAAGTTAATGATTGAGATTTGAGATTTATAATTGCTTGGCATTTCGACCCTAGTAGGAAAAGAATTAAATGATATTTATTCGATAATTTATTACAACTAAGGGTTGGAACTCTTATATAAGAAGACTAGGACTTCAAACATAATATAAATAAATCTCTATTCACCTTCGTTGTTTCTCCAATCTCTCCTCTCTATTGTGCATCCGTAGCTCGACAGGTTCTCTCACGTTAGTATTCGGATATACGCTAAGTTCGTCGCGAACATCTCTTGCTCGGTTATATATGTGGTCCTGTCATTGTTTCCTGAAAAACATAGGTTCTTCGTAACCTCAAAACATTGTTAGAGGGGATGAATCATAAATAAGTTTTAATGAAACTGTGTCAACTATAGGCCTCTTTTACTCGAGGAACTCGGCCAATTCGGACACTCGGGCGACTTGTCAGCTTAGCCAATTGGGTGATTTGACCACTCTGCATGACTTAGTTAATCAAGTAACTTGGCTACTAGGACTACTCGACATTCTTCCATTTAGCTAACTCGGGTGCTTAGTCAACTTGACACTTTATTAGTTGGGCACTTTATCATCTCAGCCAACTGGATACTTCATCAGTTCGAGTGCATGCTCGATCAATTCATGGGCGATAGTGTTTGGGTGCATGCTCAATTCGCTACGAAAACATACATTCATCGTAACCTTGAAGCATTGTTGGAGGGGATGAATTTGTTTGAATGAAATTGTATCAAATATAGGCCTCAACTACTCAGAGAACTAGACTAACTCAGTTACTCGGGCAACTTGTAAGCTTGACCACTCGGCGTGACTTGACTAATCAGGTAACTCATCCATTAGGACTACTCGACACTCTGCAATCGCAATCAGCTCAAGTGCTTAACCAACTCGTGCTTTGCTAGCTAAGCACTCTGTCATCTTAGCGAACTCAAGTACTTAGTCAATTTAGATACTCAATCTCATCATTTTGTTAGTTTAACACTTGACAACTAAGTCACTCAGCTAGGTTAACGCTATGTAACTTTATCATCTTGACACCAGAGCCGACCTGAGTTATTCGAAGGAACTGGACGACTCTAAAAACTTTGGACCTCTAAATATGAGTCATATTGGACTCTAAATTTTTTTGGGCCATGATCAAGAGCTATAATAGACTTTAAAATTTTTGGATATTGAGCGAGGGCTCTGGTAGCCGTCTCCCAGGGGCAACTTAACTTGCTTGACACTTGATAGTTTAGTCACTTAGTCAGTTCAGTATTTTGCAACTCTACTAGTTCGACATTCGACAGCTCAATCACTCAGTCAATTTGATATTTAATGACTCAGTCAAGTCAATACTTAACAATTCGACTACTCAACTAAGAAGAAGAGTGTCATTTTATAGTCTCCACGGGGATGACGTGATGGTTAAGGCACAATGGTGTTTGCAGAAGTGGCATGGATCGATTATGGAGAAGGTCTAAAGTTTTTTCTTAGATTCAGATGATCCCTACGTGTCTTGTCCACAATGTCAAGGCTCATAGGACCCTCCGTGATTTACCTCCCTCACAATAACCGTGGGACAAGTCGGTGAAGGTCATTAGATTGATGGTTCCAACCTTTTACAGAGTGTCATTTTATAGATAAGTTTAAATTTATTTCGATAAATATTTAAATTCAAATTATTCATGAAACTCCACCAAATAATCTCCAAAATAAAATTAACTAACAATATCAACAGTATGCATCCACTAACTGGCTCTATAAAAAAAATAAAAAATTATACACAGCGTCGATATATAATAGCACAATATTTGTTAAATATAATGGTCATTGTGTATATATCAGGAGGAGTCACTTTTTAAAACTGTCCCACGTTAGATTATGCGACAAATAAAGTAATTCATATTGAATTACACTATATACCATTTGCGAGTTTACACTGCTCGAAGGAATCACTCACTCCCACACGCAAAAGCTCATTCTCAACTTTAGCAATTGTAGAAAATCTGTCATTCCCACCTACTACAATTGACATGCATCCATTTCGATGAGTACGGGTGATCCTTGTAGCTCGATTATTTTTTGTGGCTCTATTTTTTATTTTTTGCCGATGGCTTCTTCCATGGCGAGTCGATGGGATCGGTGGCTCAGTGAGCGAGCCTGCTGGCAGTGTTCTACGCTCTTATCCACGATATTTTATAAAAGTTTGTTCCCGCTTGGCATGGGATGCCACTTTTGACATGCAGTCTGCTTGCTCTATGATTGTGCTTCCTATCACTTTCACTGACACCTCAACTGTTATCGTAACTAGCAACGAATGGCTTGTCGATCCTCCTCTTCTTTATTTCACTGTGTTCATCTCTCTCTCTCTCTCTCTCTCTCTCTCTCTCTCTCTCTGCTTGTTCTGCGATACCTGGTTCCTGGTCCCTGCTTTCTGCTGCTCCAGCATGCAGCATTTGGAGTGCGCTGGAATATCGAAGTACCTCTGAGGTTTTTTCTGGCTTCATAGTCGAAGACTATAATCGAGTGCAGGTGGCTTTGCCGAGGAGTCCACTTCAGTCCCTGTCAATTTACTGTTAGGCTCAACGTCCGTATGCAATAATGTTTCGACTGAAAATCAGAAACAGTATTTTATGTCAAAATAACAAAAAGATGTTAAAGGTGAATTTTGACTATGCTCAAATCAGAATCGAAAATAAACAGAATAAAATATAATGATTGAAAAAAAAAAAAATAGAATTGATTTTTGTTTAGACTATTTGAAGAAGATGAGTATAATGAGAATGTGGCCATATGACAATATGAAAAATCGAAGATCTGTGGAGATGTAGTGGAGTAGGAAGGTATGGAAATATAGATATGTTAATGCATGTGCATTCAATATCTTAATCAATTTTTATAATAAGATGTGATTTTGTTTTCTTTTAAATCATGATAAGAAGAAATTGAATCATAAAATAAAGATTTCAACGCTTCCATGACTCTTTGACTTGGATATCTTTCATTTTGGATCAGGACAAAACGTGAATGAGTTTCTAGAGGCTACCACGATCTACTCATGATCATCACTATGAGCGTAGATCATTCCATGGTTCGACACGAGATCTCCAGTAGGAACTACGATATATCCATATTCTTTCCTATAGTCGTGGTCCTCACCATGACCTAACTGTAGACCAGTCCACAATCGTAGTTCCCATCACGATTTAACCGTGGATCAGATCACGATCATGGCGCGCCGCTGTTGCTATTTAAGATTTTATCAATATTTTATTATTAATTTTATTTGACTCGAATTTTTTATTTAATTTTATTTTTTTTAATGTTAAAATTTTTATATTTACTTTTGTGTTTTCCACTTTTTCCATTCTATTATAGAAAACGAAAAAAAAGCACCACGATTCCTATAAAGATATGGGATATGCACATAAAAATGACCTGTCCCGATATATGTGTAACACTTTTTGTTTTTGGGGTACGAGTTTACATATACACACATCATATATTGTTATATTTGAATGAATTTTCGATCACAGACTTAAAAATTTAGTGTAAATTGGAACCATTAACCATTTTTTTTAATTAGTGAAAAGTTCTTCCATTTTTTATCTCAAATTGTTGGAAATTTTTATTTTAGTTTGTTTTTTTTTAGTTTTCTTACTTGTTAATTTCTATTTAAGTTAAATTTTTTTAGCATTAAGAAACCTTCTCTTTTTAAATCCATTTAAATATAGATTTAGGTTCCCGTAAGATATTCAATTTTGATTAATAATATTTTTTTTCCTTTAAACTAAAAGACTCTTTTGTTTATGAATTTTCCTTTCTCCTTCGATTCTCTCTGCCCACCTCTCTTCTAGCGTTGCCACGTGTGGAAGGATATGCTTATCCCACTATCCCGCCTATGTCAGTTGGTATCGTAGTCCTAGATCTATGAAAGGTCGACGAGGACATAGTTATGGGCATGATCGATATGTTCCGATTGAGAAAGTCATACCCCAGGATCAAATTACCCACGAGCTTATCGATATATAGAGATCAATCAAGAAGTTATCTTGGCGATCCATGAATGGTTATTATGGTCATGATTATGGATGTGATCAGAAAATTCCGATTGAGGAAGTTGCACCCTAATATCGATGTTTCTAAGAAACCATCACGGATCTACAGAGACAAGTTGCAGAGTTATCTCAGCGTCTAAATCTTAAAAATCGTAAGGTATTTAATTGACACATTACTTCGAATTTTGAACAACTGTATCATCGAGATCGCCGTAATCGTGAATAATTGTATGAAGACCTTAGTTTTCACATTAAGCTTTCCGAATTTTCCGACGCATTACACGCATAAAATATTATTGATTGGATTGACGAAGTCGAACAAATTTTTTATTTTGAAGAAGTTCCCGTTCATCCTAAAGTAAAGTTGGTAACCATGACGCTTAAGGGAGAAACCTTCGCTTGGTGGTTACTATTGCGACACTCCCTTAAGAAACAGGGCAAGACCGAGAATACTGATTTGGAGAAGGTGAAAGGTCATTTCTTTCCTCTTAATTATACATACTAATTATTTCATCTTCCTACCTTGAGACAAGACACTCGAACAATTAATTATCTCGATCTATTAATGAAGCAAGGGGTCATATGTAGATAATGACCCCAATTCAAACTCGAGGTCGAGTTCTTTCCAAAACGAAGCGAAAGATAGAGGAGCATTACTTGATTGAATAAGACACTGGAGATTCCATCTACAATGATGATGATATGGAAGATCCTATCTACGACGAAGATGACCTTGAAACCATTGAGTTCAAAGAAGATGTGAAAGACCCGATCTACGATGATGATGAAATAGATGAGGAAATTAAAGAATACATGGAAAATCTCGTCTACGACGATGATGATATTGACAAGGTCCTGTGCGATCCCATCTATGACAAGTACGACGATGTTGAGGTACTTTGCGAAGATGGCCACGGGACATTGCTTGATCTCTTGCCCAAGGAAGAAAAGAGGGATGATTGATTAATGACGACGAGCACCCGTGTTGAAAGACAAAATATTGTACTAACACATCGGCAAGAGGATTTCATTTCTCTTTTGATATCTTTTATTTATCTTCTTTCTATGTCCAAGTGTTCGATCACATATGCCTAACACTTCATTTGAGCAACATCTTCAACTCAAGTCTGAATTTCTCCACTAAGGACCAAGTCTACCTAATTGAAACTCGAAGACAAGTTCTTTTCAATCCTGGGAGCCTGATGCAGGTGCATCTATCACAATATGACATGGTCATGCCACTCAACACGAGTGTGCATCTTCCTAAACAAAAATAGGGTATAATGAAGCTCCAGCATGACATGTACGAGGATGGCTATAATGAATATAATATATCAATGGAAGAATACATTAACATGAGCATCCATGATGAAGATGACATAACAGTTGAAGAAAACATGAACATATTGGTTGAAGGAGACAATAACATCTACGATGAAAATGTCATATTGGTTGTAGAATACATGGGCATTTTATGATGATGAGGACATACTTTATGGAGATGACAACGAGATGTTGACTGCTCAAAAGGATCTTATCCTCTCTAAGATTGAAGCGATAGTCGCATATTGCATATTTTTTGAACCCACATTGAAAGTATGATTGCAAAGTTATCCATGATAGTTGGAACAACACTTGTGTCAAAGATCAGAAGATTGAATTAACATCCCAACAAGAGAATCCCACTCTTATTTTGATATTTTTCTCTCCTTTCCTTTATATGTCTAGGCACCAGGTGATAAAGCTAGTCGATTAAGGATACACTCAAGAGATCATGATTTCTTGTGCCAAAAAGGGAGATAGTATTGGTTTGAACTCGAGGTCTAGTTCTTTTCAACCCCGGATGACTGATGCAAGCCTATCCAGCATCTTGATAAACTTTTATCATAAGATGCAATCTCACCTCCTTTTAAATCATGACGAGGAGAAATTGAGTACTAAAATAAAGATTTCAATGTTTTCATGACCCCCTAACATGGATATCCTTCATTTTGGATCATGATCAGACGTGAAGGAGTTTCTAGAGACTACCGCGGGGCTACTCGTGGTCACCACCACTAACATGGATCATTCCATAGCTTGACACAGGACCTCCAGTATGACCCACGACCTGTCTGTGTTCTCTCCCATAATCGTGATCCTCATCATGATCTAACTATGGACCAGTTCACGACTGTGATTTCTATCATGACTTAACCGTGAACCAGATCATGACCATGGCGCGTTGCCACCACTATTTTAAATTTTATTTGTATTTTATTATTAATTTTATTTTTGAATTTTCTATTTAATTTTATTTTTGTTTAGTTTTAAATTTTGTATATTTATAAGAAAATTTTATTTTAGTTTGTTTATTTTTTGACCTGTTAAGAAATTTCTGTTAAAATTAGTTTATTTTTTTTAGCATTAAGAAAATTTCTATTTATAAGCCTATTTAAATATAAATTTAGGCTCTTGTAAAATATTCAATTTTAATTAATAATATTTTCTTCGTTTAAACTAAAAAGTGTCATTCTTTTATTTACAAATTCTTTCTTCTCCTTCGATTATCTCTGCCTCTCCTATCTTAACTCCATATATGAAAGATTTTTAACGCCACTGCACTCCTTCGCCAAGCAACTTGATACAGGATATTTATTATTCTGTTTAAAAACACCAAAACAAAAAAAAAAACTTAAAGTGCTTATGAATGATGATAAAAGGTGCTCGGGATCAATTATGTTCTACCACACTCGAAGCATTATTCATGAAAATGCTCAGAGATAACTGTTAATTTAGATCATTGTTTTTCACACTTGATGAAGTCATTTGGTAAATATAAAATAAGAAAAAAAATTAAAATTTAAAAAAGACGTTTTTAATTATCATTTTGCTACATTTTTTAAAAGACAAAATAATACTTTATTATATATGTTTTTTTTAATGCTGTCGTAACATATATATATATATATATATATATATATATATATATATATATATATATATATAGCTGTTACGTGTCACAGTTGGTGCAGTATTTTTTATCAAATAATTTTTAGTAAGTTTAAATAATTTTGATTAAATTAATAAATAATTTAGGATGACTTTTTAATTTTTCAGTAGTATTATGAAACTGTGTAATTCAGTAAACTGCCTTAAAAATTTCATAGTAGAAGTCATTTCCTTCCCCCAAGTAAACAGGCCTCGGTCACGTTCAATACCTCTCTCCGCTAAGTAAACGGTCCTCGTCTTACATTACGGGACCATCTAGAAAAGCCTTTTTTTTTTTTTTTTTTTCTCAATGGTTCTGAGAGGCATATAACGGACCGTAGCGGCGTAGCCGGAGCAGTCTGTGTCTCTCTCCATCTTATCGTCTCTAGGTTAGAGCTCTTCGACTTTCGACCATGGCGTCTTCTGTTCTCGCCGCCGCCAAGCCTTTCCTTCGTCCCTCTTACTCTCGCACTTCGCCTCCGACTCTTCGCGTCGATGACTCTTACCTCCGCTGGAGCTTTCCTTCCTCGCGGAGGAGCGGTGCCGCGCTTGGTATCCGCGCCGTTAAATGGGAAGCCTCCAAGGTCTGTTTCGATCCCTGTCCCTCTTAGTCGATTCTCCTTTTCGGAGACTCACTTCCTTTACGTTTTTTCCTCTCGATTTCAGGTGGTCCCGCAAGCTGATCGGGTCCTCATTCGTCTCGAGGAGCTTCCTGAGGTTTTACTCTTGCTTCGTTTCTGTGGTTTATATTTATGTTCCCGTTGTTTAAGCTACTACAAGCTCTGGCGTCATCGTTCTCTATGATGATGATTTGTGTTCTTAATTTTTCCCTGTGTCGTAGATGAAGATTGAACTTTAGACGGGGATGTGGTGGGTAGTTTTAACAAGAACTGCAATTTAATCTGTTGTCCGGCCAGGAATGAGAGATAGGATGATTTAGTATAGTATCCACTGTCGAACACTTTCAACCGACTGAATACATATCATATCGGTCTTCAATGAGGTCTGTCGTCGATGAGGTCGGTCTTCAATGAGCCGATCTAATTTTGCAGGTCATCCACCATACTTCGGAAGTCGGGCGTTAGCCATGTGGTTAGGAGGTTTGGCATCATCCGTGCGGAGGTTGGACACTCCACGCATTCGGGAGGTCGGGAGACTTGGATGGAGCTTAATCGTTTGAAAAGACTTAAAAGTCGTTAGAAGGGGCCGAGACGAACCTCGGAGTGACCCCTTTGACGCTCAAGTCAGAAAGTGGAGAAAATGTATAAAGGTAGAGAACGAAAAAGTAGTGAGCCGGAAGAAAAAAGTCTGAGTCTTGAGATCTCCCTTTCCTTTATATAGGGAGAGAAGAGGTGCATTTCTTTTATGGAGGAATACCAAAGGACACACCTTTATAGAGGAAGACCAAAGAACACACCTTTATGGAGGAAGACCAAAGGATGCACTTTCATGGAGGAAGGTCAAAGGATGCACCTTTATGGAGGAAGGCTAAAGGACACACTTTTATGGTTGCTGAGTTCTTTCGTCTGCTTGCCACGTGATCAGGTATGCTATCACTATATTATAGGTATCCCCCACTAGTCTTGTTGAAGGAGGTGTAAGTCCGATTGACTGAACTTGTGTTGAAGATAACATGCAGTAGTAACCTCTACTGTCGAGGTGGAGACTCGTGAAGATGTCGAGGTGGTGATCAGTGCAGATATCGAGGGGGAGATCAGTAAAGATGCCGATGGAAATCTTGATCCGAGATCAGGAGGAAAAATATATAGTGAACGCTTTAGTCCGAGACTAAGGGAATAAACATCGCCGAACTGACGATTTGTCAAGGGGCATCTCGGTTTGAGACTAAGATAATAAACTGAAGGCCACCTTAGTTTGAGACTAAGGGGATAATAAAGGTGCATGGATTCGAGCTGGAGACTAAATTTGGAGAATATCGGAGGAATAAACGTCGTCGAACTCATGACTTATCGATGGATGCCTTGGTTCGAGACCAGAGGAAATAAACAACGTTGAACTGACGACTTATCGATGGACGCTTTGGTCCGAGACCAGAGGGAGCAAGCAACGCCAAACTGGCGACTTTGCTGATAAACACCTTAGTTCGAGACTAAAGAAATAAACGACGCCGAATTGACTACTTTGCTGATGGACGCCTTATTCCGAGACTAAGGGAATAAATGACGTCGAACTGACGACTTTGCTGATGGACAACTCGGTCCGAGATCAAAGGGAATAAACGGTGCTGAACTGACGATTTTTTCTGATGGACGCCGCGGTCTGAGATCAGAGGGAATAAACGATGCCGAACTGACGACTTTGCTGATGGACGCCTCGGTCCAAGATCAAAAGGAATAAACAGCGCTGAACTGACGATTTTGCCGATGGATGCTTCGGGCCGAGACCAGATGGAATAAACGAGGTTGAAGTGACAACTTTATTGATGGACGACTTAGTTCGAAACCAGAGGGAATAAATGGTGCCGAACTGACGACTTTGTTGATGGATGCCTTGGTCCAAGACCAGAGGGAATAAACGACGCCGAACTGACGACTTTGCTGATGGACAACTCGGTCCAAGATCAAAAGGAATAAATGACGCTGAACTGACGATTTTGCTGATGGATGCTTCGGTCTAAGACTAGAGGGAATAAACGAGGTTGAAGTGACGACTTTATTGATGGACGACTTAGTTCGAAACCAGAGGGAATAAATGATGCTGAACTGACGACTTTGTTGGTGGATGTCTTGGTCCAAGACCAGAGGGAATAAACGACGCCGAACTGACGACTTTGCTGATGGACAACTCGGTCCAAGATCAAAAGGAATAAATGACGCTGAACTGACGATTTTGCTGATGGATGCTTCGGTCTGAGGACAGATGGAATAAACGAGGTTGAAGTGACGACTTTATTGATGGACGACTTAGTTCAAAACCAGAGGGAATAAATGGTGCCGAACTGACGACTTTGTTGATGGATGCCTTGGTCCAAGACCAGAGGGAATAAACGACGCCGAACTGACGACTTTGCTGATGGACAGCTCGGTCCAAGATCAAAAGGAATAAATGACGCTGAACTGACGATTTTGCTGACGGATGCTTCGGTCTAAGATCAGAGGGAATAAACGATGTTGAACTGACGACTTTGTTAATGGACGACTTAGTTCGAGACCAGAGGGAATAAACGACACCTTAATCCTCGACTCTAGAAGATCCACGGAGTCGAGGAGAGAATGAACAAACTCGATCCTCGACTCTAGAAGATTCGCGGAGTTGAGGAGAAAATGAGTAAGCTCGATCCTCGACTCCAGAAGATCCATGGAGTTGAGGAGAGTATGAATAAGTTCGATCCTCGACTCCAGAAGATCCACGGAGTCGAGGAGAGTATGAATAAGTTCGATCCTCAACTCCAGAAGATCCACAGAGTCGAGGAGAGAATATAAGTAAACTCGATCCTCCAGAAAATTTGATTAAGCAATGAATTTTGAATAAGTTGAAAAAGAAAGAGGCAAAGAAAGAATCAAACAGAACTTAGTTTAATGACCCTTTAACTCAAGTCAAAAAATCTGCTGTTTGGGGTGAGCAAGCGCTCGGGAAAAAGGCACAATGTTTAGGGAGAGCTCGAGAAGAGCTACTCGGGAATTGTTGCTTTGGGAAAAGCTTTGGAAGAGCTGCTCGGGAACAATTGTTTTGAGAAGAGCTTGAGAAAAGCTATTTGGAAAGAGGTCGGAAAGAACTACACGGAAAGAGTTGCTTGGGAAGAGTTGTTGGGGAAGATTTCAAAAGAGCTACTCGGGAAGAGCTGTTCGGAAAGAGTTGCTTTGGGAAGAGCTGGGGAAGAGTTGCTTTGGAAAGAGCTCGAGAAAAGTTACTAGGAAGAGCTCGAAAGAACTGCTTGGGAGGAGTTCGAAAGAACTGCTTGGGAAGGGCTCAGAAAGAGCTGCTGAGGAAGATCTCGAAAGAGTTATTCGGGAAGAGCTCGGAAAGAGCAATTTAGGAAGAGTTGCTTTGAGAAGAGCTACTTGGGAAGAGCTCGGGAAGAGTTGTTGGGGAGGGTCTCGGAAGAGCTACTCGGTGTTGTAATAGAGAAATGTCCTAAGGCAATCACCTTAAATGTTATTAATAAAATTCACTATTTGAGTGTACGTTTTATATGTATTTGATTGGATTATAATTAATGAGTATCTCATCATGTGTAATTACGTAAGTATTGAAATTATCCTTAGTCAATAAATTGATGAGATTGAACATTATTAAATCTGTGAGGCTAGCATATGTTATGCTCCTTGTTTTATCAAGCATTTGATCCTCACTGAATGGAAGCATAGAGATACTGAAAGTGAACATGTGAATGCTAGTTTAGGGTAATTAGTTCATTGGAGTGACTTGTTATGAAACTTTATATGATTTTTTTATGTCAATGAAGTTTCGTTACAGCTTGAGTGCAAACTTCCTTAAACTTGAGGTATTCAAATCATTTTGATCATGACGACTTATGCTTTGACTTCTTCACACCATCTTCATAGGAGGTGTCATTTCGGATTGATGGGGTATAAGCCAAAGTGATCGAAGATGTTTGAATAATCTACAGAGGATTCACCCCTCATGTAAAAGGAGATGTATAATTTAGGTATATTATCAGGATTATTACTCAGAAATCTTTGGAAAGAGTAAGCATGTTAAGAAGATAATTTTTTTGGACATATGCAGGGAGTAATTTGAATTAACAGGACAAAGAATTAACTTGGGCTAGGTGTGCCGTAGTCAACATAGTGGGGACGAACACTATAGACCATGTCTTGAACCAAGTGGGTGTAAGATTTGTGAAAGGAACAAGACACAAATAATTGTAGTTGTCGAAGGGTTTAGAATTGTTCTGAAGTCAACAATGACTTTTCGGTCAATTGGGGGTCATGATGTACTGTTAGGTGTCAGTTGTGATCTATTCATAACTAACGGTCAGTCTGAATTGTCAACATAGCTGGGAACCTTTTAGGTCACACGCACAACCGTATCTCAAGAGATGTAAAACAAGTTAGAGAATATGATTCTCAAAGAAACAAAGGTTATGTTTGGTTTAACTAGACTAATAAGACACAAGTATTGATTATTCATAAAAAAGTTTATGATTGGGTTCTAGAAATATTCTGAAGTCTAATAGCCAAGATGGAAGAGAAACAATGACCCATAACCCACATGCTCGTTAACAAATTCATGATCATGAATCAATGAATAAGAGGGCTTGCTTGGAGATGAAGCACCTCTTCCCCTTCCCCATAATGAAGAAGAGTTTTTTGGGCTTCTTGAAACCCCCTCCTTTAGCCCCCACTTCCTCTTCTTCTTAATGATGTGGGCGGCCACATATATTGGGTAGGGAGGGAGTTTTTTTGTAGTTTCTATATAAACAAGATAAGAAATGAGATATCTAAGATTTGAAGTTTTATGCTTCTTGTGATTTGCTGCTTGCTTCTTGAGAAACACTAAACTCCTCCTCCTTGAGTTCTTATGCCGCATTCCCTCTTCTCATTCTTCTTCTCCATGCACTGCTAGCACCGTTCAGAGAGGAAAACTTGTGGCCTTCGAGAAGGTTATCTTGTGAAGATCCGGTGTAGATATTGGTAGAGGCAAGGTTGGTTAATCTTGTTTAAGGTTTCTATAGATCTGTGAAAGATCACGAAGATATGATCCTTTATCTCTAACCCTATTATGTTTATGTGTTGATCTATGGTCAATGATAAGAGAGCCTGACAAGGGTTCTACGGGATGCAATAAAATTTTTATTTTCTGTTGGGCTTGCATTTCGTGGGATCTCGACCTTGTGATGTCGAGCAGTGTATGACAGTAGCTTGATGATTCTGCGAGGCCCAACAAATAGTATCAAAGTTTTGTTGGACAGTGCAACATGCATTAAAGATGGTTCAAAGGAATATGAACTGTAGGCGTCATCTAGAGTCCTTAAAGAAGAGAAAGGCATTTGATGCCCAATCTACTTCAAATATTTTCTTTATTGAATGTCACACTATATCTTTTAACACTTGGTATTGGATATGGGTGTGCCTCCCAAATATATAATGACATACAAGGACTGAAGAATAGTAGACAACTGGTTAAGGGAGAAGCAAATTTAAAAGTTGGCAATGGAACAAAAGTTGTTATAGCCATAGAGACTTATTTGTTGCATCTTCCTAATGGACTAGTGTTAGAGTTCGATGATTGTTTTTTATGTTATTCGTTAATAAAAAACATAGTTTTTATTTTTTATTTAAATAGAAAAGGTTTCCATTTTACTTTTAGTAACAATTATTGTTACATAACGTTAAATGATATTCTTTATGGAATGAGAATATTAAACAATGGAATCTACACGTTAGATTTATCCAACGAAATATTCAATATCGAAAATAGTAGCAAACGTGCTAAATTAGATAATCAATTAACGTCCTATATGTGGTATTGTTGTCTTGACCATATGAGTAAAAATCGCATGTCTAAATGCACAAGTTGGGCATTTTGGAATCTTTTGAATCAGATTCATTAGATACATGTGATTCATGTTTAAAAGACAAAATGACAAAGTTACCTTTTAAAGAAAAGGGTGATCGAGCAGTTGACGTTTTAGGCCTTATACATACCGATGTATGTGGACCAATGTCAACTCTTGCTATAGGAGGTTATAGCTATTTCATTACTTTTATCGATGATTGTTCACGATATGAGTATCTGTATCTATTAAGATACAAGTCTGAAACCTTTGAAAAGTTCAAAGAATATAGAAATTAAATAGAGAAACAACTTGGTAAAAGTATTAAAATATTTCGATCGGATCGAGGTGGAGAATACTTAAGCTAAGAGTTTAAGATTATCTAAAAGACAATGGGATATTGTCTCAGAGGACTTCACCTTACACGTCACAATATAATGGTATGGCAGAAAGGAGAAATCGAATCTTGTTGGACATGATTAGGTCGATGATGCAGCTTGCAAGCCTTTCTAAGTCTTTTTGGGATTACGCAATCGAGATTGTTGTTTACTTGCTAAACAGAGTTCCGACCAAGGCGATCTCTGCTACATATGAGATATGTAATGGTAAGAAACTTCATTTGTCTTATTTGAAGACATGAGGTTGTCCTGCTTATGTGAAGAGGACAATGTCTGACAAGCTGGAGGCTAAGTCTGATAAGTGTCTATTCATTGGTTACCCTAAGAAAATAAAGGGTTATCAATTTTATCATCTCTTGGAACAAAAAGTGTTTGTTTCAAAACATGCTATTTTTCTAAAGAAAGTATTTCTTTTGTAGGAAAACAGTGGGAGTGATATTGAACTAAGCGTAGTTCAAGAGACTCTATTAGATACATAAGAGATATCTAGTCAAAAGCTACAACTTATTACTTATAAAGATGATGTAATGGTTGAACCTTTAGAAATACAATATTTTCGTAGATCTAGTAGAGTATGTCATGTTCCTGAGAGGTGTATTTTTCGTAAGTGACTTGAATGATGTATTGCTCATTGAGCGTGATGATCGTACTAGTTATGAAGGCATCCTGAAAGGCTCAGACAGGTTTAAATGACAAGAAGGCATGAAGTCAAAAATGGATTCAATGTACGAAAATTAAGTTTGGAACTTGGTGGATCCACCCGAAGGTATTACGCCTATTGTGTGCAAGTGAATTTTCAAGAAGAAAATTGACATAGATGGAATGTAATTACCTATGAAGCTAGATTAGTGGCGAAACTTTTTCACCAGTAGCTATGCTTAAATCTATTCGGATACTCCTGTACATAGCAACTCATTATGATTATGAGATGGATGTGAAAGCAACTTTCATTAATGGAAACCTGACTGAGAATATATATGATACAACCTGAGAGTTTCACAACTGTCGAAAAGAATAAAGTATGCAAGCTTTAGAGATCCATTTATGGATTGAAGCAAGCATCTAGAAGTTGGAATATCCATTTTGATGAGACAATCAAACAATTTGATTTCTTACAAACTTTGGACGAACTTTGTATGTATAAAAAGGTTAGTGAGAGTGTGATCGTATTCCTAGTGCTATATGTAGATGATATATTGTTTATAGGAAATGATATTTCTATTTTGCAAATAGTTAAGGGTTGATTGTCTAAAACATTCTCCATGAAAGACATAAGAGAAACAACCTATATCCTGAGGATAAAGATCTATAGAGCTAAATTTAATCGGTTGCTTGGTCTTTTGCAGTCTACATACATAGATAGAGTGCTAAAACGGTTTAGCATGGATGAATCCAAGAAAGGTTTCATTCCTATAAGACATGAGATCCACCTTTTGAAGTCTCTGTGTCCGTGCACTGAAGAAGAGAGGATTCGTATGAGTTAGATCTCATATGCGTCAGCTATAGGATTTATCATGCATGTTATGTTATGTACGAGACTTGATGTATTGTACGCTTTGAGTGTTACGAGCCGATACCAGTCGGACCTTGGTATGAACCATTAGGTGGTTGTTAAAGCAATCTTTAAGTACTTGCAAAGAACTAAGGATTTATTCTTGGTATATAGAGGAGGTGATATAGTGATACGCGAGTATACTGATGTGAGCTTTCAGACGGATAAGGATGATTTCAAATCTGAGTTTGGATACATATTCACCTTGAATGGAGATGCGATCAGTTGGGAAAGTTCTAAACAAGAGATCGTTGTTGATTCTACCATGGAAGCAGAGTACATTACAGATTCGGAAGCAGCAAAGGAAGCAGTTTGGATGAAGAAGTTCATTTCTGAACTTGGAGTGGTTTCGAGCGTTGTTAAAGCATTACCGGTAGGGGTGTGCATTCGGTTAAAATCGAACCGACCGAACCGATTAAGACCGAAACCTAATAAACCGAACCGATCAAAATTTTTCACTGAACCGAACCGATTTTGCAAAAAAAAAAAAGATTTTTTCGATTAAAAATCGAAAAAATTGATTTTTTACGTCTAGTCGATTGATGTATCACATCATTCGACTGGTGGTCTAACCAGTCGACTGAGGTTATACATCAGTCGACTGTATCCACTGGACAGAATTGCGTCGAGCACAGAATGTTTTTAAGTCGACCGATGACTCAAATCAATCGACTGATGTTACAATCGATCGGACCGATTGAGAGTATCGATCAACATGAACATAGTATCACCAACCTGTTAAATGCTTTCCAAATGAATTTTACGATAAACAATCGACTGGTTACTGAACTAGTCGACTGACTTTTGTAAAATTCTATATTAAAACACTAATTTGATGTCATTTCGTGCATTTAATGAATATATACGATTATATATAGCCTATATCTATTATGTGAAACCTTAAATTTACACGATTTATTAGAATTTAAAAAAAAATAAAATACGTCCCCTATATTTATATAAGTTGTTTTCCTGTACATTCTTAAATTTCAACATTAAAATTTAAAACATTCAATATTACACAATAACATAACTATTTAAATTAAATATATTATACATGTCAACAAGAGCATGACTATACTAAACACAATTTAATAAATGTCAACACATCAAAATATATAAAAATATCTCGTTAAAATTAAAACATTCAAGCAATCAAGCTGCTAACATAGCAATGAAACATATAATTTTAACTTTTTTACACTTCAGTTATAGCCTTATATAACATGTCAAATATCAAAATGAATACAATGTATCCTTAGATCTTGAGAGTTGACACTTGAGACTTGAGAGTTGACTTGAGTCCTTGGTCCTTCCTTCACTCCTTGACTCCTGACTTGATTTGAGTTCAAAGTTCAAACTGCGCTTTACCACTTGTGTTTATCCTAATAAATAATGATCAAGAAGTACAAATTTGTTATTACCATTTGAACAAGATAATTAAAAAGTAAATACACTTGTAACTAGATTATAATAATTGAAGCATACCATGAAGTAGTTAATTACACCTCAATTGGTGTTGTCGAAGAAGACGAATCCAATATTACTTTTGAGAACTCTGACAAAAAAGTATAACATGATACAAGTCAACCAAATTAATACTCTATATATTTTTAATTGTAAACAAATAACTAACTATAAATAAAACGTACCGCTTTCAAGTTTTTCTACATCTAAAATTTCTTCGACATTAATTGGCACCAAACTTAATCGAAGTCAATCTTGAGTACAAATCAGACTTTCTACCACTCTAGGAGTCAATGAACTCCTGAAACAATCAAGTACCCGACCACCAGTACTGAAAGCGGATTCTGAAGCAACTGTTGATATTGGAATGACTAACACATCACGAGCAATTTGAGCAAGTATAGGAAATCTATGACAATTTTGCTTCCACCATCCCAAAATGTCAAAAGTCTCATAATATTCTTTAACTATTTCATTCAGATACTTATCTAATTCTGACATGTTGCCATCACCAAAAATTTGTGCCTTTTGTTTCTTATACTTTGCAAAGATTGATTGCCTTTTCAAATCTATTTGACTCATATTTTTAGGCACGATGTCGTTATCACCTGATTCTGAATTAACTGAAATTTTTGAGGTGTTGGCTTCATTTTCTCCTTGTAATTTTTGTACAAAGCAAACAAGGTCTCCTTTATATTCTTTCCTGCTATTGCACCCTTTTCATCTCCATATAACTCAATCAACATAAATTCCAAAAAATCTAATTTATGTCTTGGATCAAGTACCACTGCAATATAAATCAATTTATTCATTTTCTCTGGATCTCCCTAATATTTGTCAAATTTCATTTTCATTCTCAATCCCATTGAATACACATCAGGTTCATCACTTTTTTGTCACTCCTTTAATATGGAATGAATAGAACTGATTTCATGTACAAAAGTGTTAGAAGTGACATATAAAAATCCTGAGACTTTTAATGTTAACTCATAAAAAACTTGCAATAGAGATGCAAAGAGTCTAATATTATTCCAATCAGCACTAGTTGGCTTCCCATCAATAGTCTCAGAATTGTTTGGACATTCCCGTCTAGTCCAAATACCATATCTCCATTGTCATTCACAACAACACCCCAATCTGTATGTTGAAGATACAGTCTAAAGCATGGGTCTTGTTCATCAAACCTATCAAAAGCTCTTTCAAATTTTTCCGCTATATTCAACATCAAATAAGTTGAATTCCATCTGGTTGGTACATCTAAACACAATGATTTTTTACTTTCAATTTTTTCAATTTCTACACATTCGTTGAACTTGCTTAATCTAGAGGGGGATTGCAAAACATATTTAATAGCATTCCTGACTCTCATCACAGATGAATTTATATCTTTCAAGCCATCAACAACAATTAAATTGATTATATGAGCTACACATCTCATATGAATGAATTCACCTTTTAAAATAGTAGAATCCCAGTTAACCATCTTTTTCTTGAAACTATTGGACAATGACATCATTTGAACTTGCATTATCAATGAATAGTGAAAATTCTATTAATTTCCCAACCTCTCAAACAATTTTCAATAGCTAAACTGATGGCCTCGCTTTATGACTTGTAATTGAACAAAAATTCAAAATTCTTTTATCGACTTCGATCTTTATCGATAAAATGAGCGATCGAATACATATAGTTAATTTTTTGAATCGATGTCCATGTATCGATGGTCGAACAAACTCTTTGTGTCGAATCATACGCGACTTTTCAATTTTTCCCTTTCAATTTTGTATAATTCAAGACAATCACGTGCAATTGTCCATCTCGAAGGAATTCTAAACTTTGGACATACCATAGACATAAATGCTTTAAACCCTTCTCCTTCTACAAATTTAAAAGACAATTCATCCATGATAATCATTCTAGCTAATGTTTTTCTAGATGCATCCTGATCAAATTTCCAAGAAATAAGAGATCCCTCACCCTGTTTTGCACCCACTTGAAAACTCAACTGTGTTTGATTTGTTTCAATAGCATGAGGATGTTTCTTGCATGAGGTCATATGAAATTTCAAACTTGTTGTTCCATTCTTGTATGGATAAAAAAAAAACTCCTTATCACAATAATTGCATTTGACTTTAATCTCATTAGCGACATTGGTAAACTTCGTAAAATGCTCCCATACCTCACTTCTTGGTTTGATTGTTTTCCGTTTGCTTACTTTTTCTGTCACAGGTGGTATTGTACCTACTGAAGATCTAGATTGTGACATTGAACAACTATTATCAACATCCATATTTGAAAGATTTCCTTGCATTGACATCTAAAAAAAACATACAATTCATTAAAAAAATTATATATAACTATTTTACTAGATTAGCAATTTAGAATTATAAACAAAGTATGCCCCCAAACCTAAAATTTTTACTATTCATGAATCATGATCATCGTCAGTCGTCGAAAATTGAATCATAAAAATAAGTATAGTAAAACAACTAAAGTATAGTAAACTAACCGTCGATCGTCGAAAATTGAAAGGGTGTGGGAAGCACTGCAGTCGTCGATGTGCGAGTGGAGCCTAGGAGAGGAGACGGAGACGGAGAGAATTAGGGTTTAGGATGGACAGATACGAAGAGTGGACTGACGGAGGCCGGAGAGAGGGCTTAGGAGAGTTGGCGAGAGGCTGAGAGTGAAAGGTTAGGGTTTAGGGAAGAAAATCGTGATTTGTGGTTTCACGAATTGCGGTTTTAGACAAAATCGCGATAATCAGTCGACTGATTGGACCATAAGTCAATTGATTTTAGCCATCAGTCGACTAAGAAACATTCTGTGCTTGGCAATGCTTTGTCCATTGGGTACAGTCGACTAATGTATAACATCAGTCGATTGATTATCAAATTAGTCGACTGATTTGAGCTATCAGTCGACTGGTCGAAAAAAATCGGTCAGTTCGGGTAAATCGAATTTTTCCGGTTCAAACCCGAAACCGAATCGAAAAAACCGAATAAATCAATATTTTTAAATAAAAAAACCGAATTTTCGATTGGACCGAACCGAACTTGAAAGTTCGGTCGGTTCGGTCGGTTTTTTCGATTTAACCGATTGATTGCACACCCCTAATTACCGGTGTATTGCGGCAACACAATGATGCCATTGCATAGGCGAAGAAATCTCGTTCTCATCAACAATCCAAACATGTACTTCGTCGCAATCATTTGATCAGAGAGACTATAGGTAGAAAGGATATACAAATAAAGAAAATTTCTACCGAGAGGAATCTAATGGATTGCTTGACTAAGCCTCTTCCCCAAGAGAAGTTCGAGAGGCATGTTGAAGCATATGATATTAGATACCAAGGCGATTGAATTTAGGTCAAGTGAGAGAGTATGTTGTAATAGAGGGATGCCCTAAGACAATCACTTTAGATGTTATTAATAAAATTTATTATTCGAGTGTACATTTTGAATGAATTTGATTGAATCTTAAACTTATATATTGAAGTCCACAATACGACACATAGCATGAGAGAAATTATGATTGGATCATAATTAGTGAGTATCTCATCATGTGTAATTATGTAAGTATTTAAACTATCCTTAGTCAATAAATTGAAAATTTTGTGAGACTAGTACATGTTATGCTCCTTGTTTTATCCAAGTATTTGGTACTCAATGAATGGAAGCATAAGGATGCTAAGAGTGAACATGTGAATGCTAATTAGGGTAACTAGTTCATTGGAATAACCTATTATGAAACTTCGTATGATACTTTATGTTGATAAGTTTCATTACAGCTTGAGTGTAAGTTTCCTTAGACTTGGTATTCAAGTCATTTTGATCATGACAACTTATGTTTTGACTTCTTCGCATCCATCTCTATAGGAGGTGTCACTCCGGATTGATTGGGTATCAGTCTAAGTGATTGAAGATGTTTGAATAGCCCATAGAGGAATCACTACTTATGTTAAAAGGAGATGTAT
Organism: Wurfbainia villosa; assembly: GCA_025175895.1. Classification (NCBI taxonomy): domain Eukaryota; kingdom Viridiplantae; phylum Streptophyta; class Magnoliopsida; order Zingiberales; family Zingiberaceae; genus Wurfbainia; species Wurfbainia villosa. The sequence goes on from CM045999.1 coordinate 105,049,299, forward strand.
ACTCTAGACCTCTTGTCAAGATTGCTTCTCAGAAATCTTTAGCTAGAGTAAGCATGTTAAGAAGATAGTCTTCTTGGACACATTCAAGTAGTAATTTGAATCCACAGAATAAGGAACTAAGTTGGCTTAGGTGTGACATAGTCAGCCTAGTGGGGACGAACACTATAGATCATATCCCGAACTAAGTGGGTATGGATGAGTGAAAGGAATAAGACACAAACAACTATAGTTGTTGAAGGGTTCCGAATTGTTCTGAAGTTAATAATGACTTTCCGATTAATTGAGAGTCATGATGTACTGCTAAATACTACTCATGATCTATTCATAACTAACGGTTAGTATGAATTGTCAACATAGTCGGGAACTTATTGGGTCACACGCACAAGGATGTCTCAAGAGACGTAAAACAAGTTAGAGAATATGATTCTAAAAGAGACGGAGGTTATGTCTAGTTTGATTAGACTAATAAGGCACAAGTATTGGTTATTCATAAAAGAGTTTATGAATGAATGAATTTCATTATTGGATGATAGAAATGTTATAAATCCCAATAGCTCAAGATGGAAGAGAAACAATGACCTATAGCCTACAAACCCATTAACAATTTTTTTCTTCTCTCACCTCTTCTCCTTCCCCATATCAAAATTAAAAGAGGTGATAAGAGTTCCTAAAATTTTTCATAAAGAGAGTCTTCTGGGCTTCTTGAGACCTCCTCCTTTAGCCTCCACTTCCTCTTCTTCTTAATGATGTGGGCGGCCATATAAATTTGGTAGGGAGGGAGTTTCTTTAGGAGTTTCTATATAAGCAAGATAAGAGATGAGATCACTAAGGTTTGAAGTTTTAAGCTTGAAGCTTCATGCTATTTGTGATTTGCTTCTTGCTCCTTGAGAAACACTAAGCTACTTCTCCTCGAGCTCTTGTGTCGCATTCCCTCTTCTCATTCTTCTTCTCCACGCACCACTAGCACGGTTCAGAGAGGAAAGCTTGTGGCTTTCGAGAAGGTTGTCTTGCGAAGATCCGATATGTATACCGGTAGAGGCAAGGTTGGTTAATCTTGCTTGAAGTTTTTACAGATCTATGAAAGATCACGAAGGTATGATCCTTTATCTCTAACCCTATTACGTTTATGTGTTGATCTATGGTCAAAGACAAGAGAGTCTGACAAAGGTTCTACGGGATGCAACAAAGTTTTTGTTTTCCACTGGGCTTGCATTCCGTGGGATCTCGACCTTGTGATGTCGAGCAATGTATGATGGTAGCTTGATGATCCCACGAGGCACAACAAATGGTATCAGAGCTTTGTTGGATAGAGCTTTGTGATACCACACGAACCAACAAGTGGGATCAAAGTTTTATGAACGATCTCTGATTTTCAACACTTGGGAAGAGTTCGGGAAGAGCTGCTTGGAATGAGCTCGGGAAGAGCTGTTAGGGAAGATCTCGGAAGAGATGCTTTGGGAAGAGCTGCTTTGGAAAGAGCTACTTGGGAAGAGCTATTCAGGAAGAGTTGCTTTGGGAAGAGCTGTTTGGGAAGAGTTCAGGAAGAGCTACTCGTGAAGAGCTCAGGAAGAGCTACTCGGGAAGAGATGCTAGGGAAGATCTCGGAAGAGCTACTCGGGAAGAGCTGTTTTGAGAAGAGCTATTTGGGAAGAGCTCAAGAAGAGTTCAGGAAGTTGCTTGGGAAGAGCTTAGGAAGAGTTGCTTGGGAAGAGCTCGGGCAAAGCCGCTGGGGAAGATCTCTTCTCGAGAAGAGCTCAGGAAGAGCCCAAGAAGGGCTACTTGGGAAGAGCTGGGGAAGAACTGCTTGAGAAGAGCTCAGGAAGAGCTGCTTGCGACGCTTAGAAAGGCGCGAGTGTTCGGGCCCAAGACTATCCATAAGTACCCATCCTTCTGGGTAGGAAAATGATGCTCAGAATCATTTTTTTATCTTGTTGTATTGCATCTTCATCTCAACATTCTAGTTCAGATGTTCCCACAGATGACACCAAAATGTTCTTGACTCGAACCAGAGATAGGATGATTTAGTATAGTATCTATGGTCGAGCATGTTCGATCGACTGAGTACAGGTCATATTGGTTTTTAATGAGATCTATTGTCGATGAGGTCAGTCTTCAATGAGCTAATCTAACTTTGTAGGTTGTCCACTGTATCTCAGAAGTCGAGCGTCAGCCACGTGATTAGGAGGTCAGGCATCATCCATGCAGAGGTCGGTCACTCTGCACATTCGGGAGGTCGGGAGACGGGGAGCTCAGTCGCCTGAAAGGACTTAAAAGTCGTTAGAAGGGGGCCGAGGTGGATCTCGGTGTGGTCCCACCGACGCTTAAGTCAGAAGGTGGAGAAAAGGTATAAAGGTAGAGAATAAAAAAGTAGTGAGCCGGAAGAAAAAGGTCCCAGTCTTGAAATCTCTCTTTCCTTTATATAGGGAGAGAAGGGGGTGCACTTCCTTTATGGAGGGATACCAAAAAATATACCTTTATGGAGAAAGGCCAAAGATACACCTTCATGGAGGAAGGTCAAAGGATGTACTTTTATGGAGGAAGGCCAAAGGATAAAGATTGTTGGGTCCTTTCGTCTTGCCACATGACTTGGTATATTATCACCATATCAATCTGGAAACCCTTGGTTTGAACTCGAAAATTGTGCCTTCTTTCCTAATATTTCTACCAACTTCCCAATTTGATTATTTGTCTCTTTTTAATGTCTAGTTTTGAATAAATGTATTCAAAATTATGTGGTTCTAGGTTCCTGTTGTAAACTTTGTTAGCTTGTGCCATAGGAATGAGGAATGGAATTTAGGAGGAAGAGAAAGAATTTCTTCTGTAAATTCAATAAGCTGCTAAGTTTGTCAAAAAGGCGAAACACAGTTTAGGAGTACAACTGTTAGGTTCCAAATACTAAGCAAAAATGGTAAATAGGAGAAAGAATGCAATACCACTTAGTCGTTGGGAGCTTAATTCTTTTTTTGAAATTACAACTATAAGGACTTTGCTCCAGGTAAGTTCTTCAGCTTCAATCAAGTTCAACATTCTCTGTCTAAATGGACACTGCAGGAGCTTGGTTGGCCAGACCACAAACAAAGTCATAGTCAGCTTTGACAGAGCCAATTGGAGTTTGTATAGGTCACAAATCTCTTTTTTTTTTTTTCAATGGGTAAGTCAGGCTAGTGCATTCTAATGGACGTCTTTAGAAAGAAACCTGAAGATTAACTGACATTGTCTGGCTTATTTAGGTTTGTGTAAATCGCATTTGGTTGTACTCAGTGCAATGATTTTGTTCTTCATTCTAATCGGTAAAGTTCTTTGATCAGAAATCTGCTGGAGGTGTATTACTTCCAAAGTCAGCTGTTAAATTTGAGCGTTATTTAATGGGTGAGGTAAGGAACAATAAATTCATCTACTAATGTTATTTATCTTAGCCAACGAGTGACTATCCTCTGAGATGCAATGCTCTTAACAGATATTGTCGGTTGGTTCTGATGTCAGTGAGGTCAATGCTGGGAAGAAGGTACTTTTTTAGCACATTTATTTTGCGTATTCAAATCCAATATTTGTGATACTTGAATTCATAAGAGTGCAAAGTAATTGTTTCTGAAGATAAATGTAGTATTTTCTATCACCGAATTTAATTTATATTGTTGTTAAGGCAAGTTCCTTCGATATAATACTGTGGATAAGCTTGGCCATAAAAAATATCTCTATTCTTGCCAATTTAGTATATTTAGTCGCTCCAACTTGAGCATGTTTTGTTCTAGATCATTATTATTATTACTTAACTAGCATTGCATTTGACTTTTCCCTTTGCATTTACATGACTGAAAGAAAAGAAGTTGCAAATCTTATGAGTATTGCTTATACGATATCTTTCTTTTGAATAAAGTGGTGTATCATGTTCAAAGTCTTATAGTGGTCATATACAAAAACAGTGACAGTTGCTGCCTTTTCAACCATATCTTATATACATTCCCTACCAAGCTCCTTAAGCATCAAATCAATAGTGTGGGTTGCACATGAACACCAAAATATGTGTGGGCGCTCCTCTTTCATTAATCTCTTAGAAGCTGAATTTACTGCAACATTATTTGCCACGATCTGCAACACGCTCCCTTCCCTAACCTTCTTTATGTGGGTGTTGAAATATGCATCAATGGACTTTAAAAAACTTGTACCTAATTCACAATTTACATGCAAATTCATAATGCTTCCATTCTTCTTATCTGTCAACCAATTGGTTATAAAAGTTTAATCAGTTCTCTTCAAAGCATTCACTAGAGCTTGCAAATCCTTTTTAATCCGTCACTTCTTTTTTTTTAAGTAAAGGTTTATGGTTTAGGAGTTGGATCTTTGCAACCCAGAGTATATTGCTTGCCTCTATCATATCGTGGAGAGGCTACACAAAACGGAATATCTGCCTCATGGAACCACCTAGCAAGATAGTGGATTACTTTCTGCCTTGGAATGATCATTGTGATGCCATGGTTATTTCTAGATTGTTACTGATGAATCGATTCATTGATCATTTAATTTACCTTTTATTGCCCACTTCTTGGATTTGTTAATCTCTTTCCATAGAAATATTAGCGTTTGCTCTTTCTTCTTTAATCAACTTTGCTTTGTTATTCATCTTTTTTTTTCCCCCTGCTGATTCCATGCATTTATGGATCACTTTTTTTTTAGCTTCAGATGCTACCTTTTGGCAACCCAAACACCACCTTAAATATGAGCAACTGTTGCTTCAATTTGTTGAATCCTTGGCTTTTCTGTTGGAAGTTCTGTCCTTGTTCTTCTTTCCTGCTTGTCTGACAATGCCTCTTTCATTTGCAGGTTCTTTTTTCGGATATTAACGCATATGAGGTATGTGGTATCATCATCCACTAACTTTTTGTTGTATGATTCGAGATGTTCTTGATGCTATATAACTTTCTGTTACTCGAAATGCTATTAGTATGAATGAAGCTATTATAACTTCTACTTAGTGTGCCAAAAAAAAAACATTTCAGGTTACCTCACTTTTTATTTATAATTAATCCAATTTATTTGATTAAAAATTGTCAGTCATCTTTAAATATTTATATTCTCTTATTTCATTATTTGTCAGTCATCATTTTCTGATATGAAAAGTAGATTTCGACTACAGAAGCATTAAATTTAGTGTGCTTTTCTTGGTCGCGTATCTCTCTAATTTAATTATTAAGAAGGAAAAAAATCAAATTATGTGGGGAGAGTTCATGATCTGAACTAAGCTAATAAATGGTAAATGTAATGTAGCTTGTTGGTGCAAAACATTTGAATTAGTTTGGCAAGTCATGAATCTTGAGCAACATCTAGTGCTTTATCTGACATTCTTATTTATAAGAGGAACTTAGTCCTGATATAATTCTCGATCCAGGTGGACTTGGGAACAGAGGCCAAACACTGTTTCTGTAAATCTGGTGATCTGCTAGCGGTTGTCGAATAGATTGATTTCTAAATTTTTTTGCATGCAATGATATCAGTCAAGGTGTCCATTAGCGGCTTACACTGTTTAAAACCAATTATTTTGGATACTCATCTACTTTGACATCAATGCCAATATGCTGGATGATGAGTTCATTTCCTTTTGTTATCGTGGTTTGAGAATTTGTTTTTTTTAATGATTATTGGAAGGAGTTGGGTGACTTGAGAAAATTAATGAAAATATATTAAAACATAAAATATACTTTTTCTATGGATAATGATGCGTTATCTTTGTATCTTTGGGGTTAGCACTAGGCCTTTCTCCTGCTACTTTAGGGGAATGGATATTTGAATTTGATATCTTGTATCATCCTCTATAATTAAATTCTTGGCATGTTTAGAATAAAAAAATCATTATTATTATCCGGTCATGTGATGAAAACCTGGAATCTTCAAGGTGGTCGGGCATTATTGGACAAATGGAAGTCACTGGATGTCGATATTATTGAGATTATACTGAAGAAAAATACGGGTAGTTATATTCTGGTTTCTGTTGTGTGAAGTTCACTTGTGGACTAGGAAATCAATAAACATTCGTTAAAAAGAATAATTTTATTTATTTTTAAAAAATTAAGGTTAAAAAGAGACATGAAATAAATATTTATGATTCTGTAACACGGTTAAATTTATTAAAGATGAATAATATAATAAATATTTGTTTATTTTATTTTATTTTTTTAACAAATTGGTATAAATATTAAAAGCAAAAAGGATTTTAAATTTTCATATATAATTTTGGTTATGCCATTATTTTGTTCTAATGTATAATTTCGGAATAAAAAAAATTATTCTTTTGAGATGATATGATTTCTGACTATATGTTTCATTAACACTAAGAGTGATCCAAATAAAGACATGTCCATCCGCAAGATATTATGTGTTATTGCATTTAGATTTTTGTACACTATAACTAAACACATATCATGATCCCAGCATGGATCGCATGAAGCATGGCTACTTCATCATCTTTTAACATACCATGCGAAATCATTTGTCTACGAAGCTTGTCTTCTTTATTTTCCTCCCTCCACGTGAATATATATCTTCTAATTTAAGCCAAAATGGATGTCCTCTGATTCGAATGATACTTTTACAATGTTGATACTCGAATTCCCTTGTTTGGCTGATTGAATAATTGTCTGTTTAAAAATCTAAACCAATAGAATAGTTACTTCAAAAACACTAGCCATGTGCTCCCCCCCCCCCCCCATCATGTACCAAGCCAAAAGCTCTCTTCATCACTTATGGAGCTAGCATGATAGGAATAGGATGCGAGGGCATGAAAGTAGAGATTTTATCGGGATGGGACAAGATTACGTCGAGCTCTACCTGAAATCATAAGATGTTGTTCTAGGCATGATTTGGCTAGCCATCTGTTGCCTGGACTTCGAATCTAGTAAGAGCTCCGATCTAGAGGCAGTGCGCCGAATGCAAGCTCATAGCATGCTGGCCGACCAAGTTGACACTCCTGCTCGAGAGGCCAGCTAGAAAATTAACGGAGGGTGGCGGAAAGAACATGGGAGCTAGCTAGCTAGCTAGCTAGCTATAGCCATTTCCAAAGGTAATATAGACTTAGGAGATGTGCCTTCTCTCCTGACTCCTGCCCTCAGTGTTTGTACCTGTCCACATTCACCTCACCACCATCCCTTAAATATTTTAAGACCAAGGCCGGACCAGCTTTGTGTCTTAGCATAGTGTGGCGTGGTGGTGGCCAAGGGAACGGCCATGCATGCACGCTGGTGCCTGCATGAACTTGCATCATGTGACCGTGGGATCGACGTAAAGCCACGATTCTCTTGTTTCCTTCCATGTGTGAGGGACACACAAAGAGGCGACATGACAGGTGGCAAGAACGGGGGAGGAGGAGAAGAAGATGAGGAGGAGGAGGAGGAGGATAACACAGGAACGTGGAAAAGCCACTGACACAGGGTCTCTTTCGCTTTGTCCACATGGGTGTTAATTGCGACGTGAAATTTGGAAGGCCAGGAGACAAGCGAAGGTGCTTGTGTCTGCCATCGGAGTCTTCATCCTTCTCCGCACAGATAAATCACTCAGGGAGATTAAAATAAAATAAAAAATAAAAATAAAAATGGATTTCATGTTGGTCCACCAGTACCAATAAGTAACAATCCCCGAGCTGGTTAGGTCAAGTAGGTAGATAAAATGATTAATAATTAGTGAGAAAACCTAATGGTGCTCGATATATCTCTCTTTGCTTCGTCGCCCAATAAATGTGGCACCAATTCTACAGCGTCTTTAAGGACATTGATTTCCAACAGCTGTCTTTCTGATGCTAGAAATGCACGATGGGTAACCAGGAATGAAGTGAGCGAGCATGCTGGTGGTCCCTGATGAACACAATAATTTTTGGTCACTGTAATGCAAATTTTTTGTAGGACATTTTTTTTTTTTTTTGTGGGTGTGTGTGCTTCCAGATTTAAGGTAAGTAAGATGAGGATTGGTGTTTCTTGAGCCATTTTAAGTTGTCTTAGGACGGTCCCCTTTGTGAAACTCTCGAGTTCAATGTTCCAACTTGCAACCGTGTCGTTGTATAATTAGTTTCCTTAACTGCTTGCCTTCGGAGTGTGGTTGGAAATCATGTGCTCGGAGTTCATTTTGGTTTCAGTTAGCTGGCTGACTAGCTGTTGGTGCCAATTGATGCAGCGAATTTCCTCAATCTGATTGAGGCCTATGTGCCAGAGCGAGAAAACATGGGTAGGGTATTTATCTATATCGACGGAGGAGAAGGGAGAAGGCCGAGCACCATTGACCACCGAGCTTGCCATCCATCCTCGACCGACCATCGTATTGTTAGTTGCCGATGTCGGCTAATTGTCGGGCATCGTTCGATCATTCATCATTTACAAGCCCTCAATCATTGCTTCCTCTTATCCTCTTAGCCAACTTTCCAACGTGATATGAATATGAAGAGATGAACAAGGGAGATGTTGAATCTTTTATTCCTTCTTCCTCTCTTCTTGTCAAAGATCATAAATTGCACCGCTCTCTTTCTCACCTTTCTCCTCGCTTCTTAATTTCTCCCCCCCCTCTTCTAAATAAACATAGCTTTTGAAGGATTGATGGAATGACACGAAATGATAATCATTTATGATTTACTTTAGTATTATAATGTACAATTGGAAGTGTAATCACTCATTTTTATAAATGGGCCATTTTGTACCTTAATAAAGGTGGAAAGGTTAATTTTAGTTTTAAGACCATGATACCGTTTAATAAGTCATCATTTGATAATTTAAAGATGACTCAAATGAGTTGAACAAATAGATTGAGTTCGAGAAGTCAAATCGAAAAGGTAACTCTATTGCTTTGTTAAATCATTCAAGATGAGTAGATGGATTTAGGGCGATGTAGGCCAATCAAGCTAGTTCATTGGACTAGTTTGATCGAGTAGGTCAATCAAGTTAGTCGAATTGATCGTGATAGGCAAATAAGTTGGCCCAATAAAGAAGGAATAAATTGGACGATTAACTAAGAACTTTGAAGAAGAACACAAAATCTCTCCTCATGGGCATTTTCCCTCCAAAAGTCTGTTCAAATGAAAATTGAATGCACAAAGGATTGTACCACACAAAGAATCAAGCAAAGGTAGTTGAGTATAGCCATGGTAGCACATTGGGTAGTTGGGTGACTAAGTCAGTGTAGTCCGGCCTTAAACGAGAATGTCGTTGCTAGTTGGTCGATAAGTACAATCAATCGGCAATCAAGTGACAACAACAACAATAACATGTGAGCGAGCAACGATGACAACAACTTTAACTACGACATTCAACAAGCACTCTCAGCTACGGATGCTGCATTGTGCCTTCGATCTAACCTCCTCGACGACGGGAATGATTCTGCTACTATAGACTTTCAAAGGAGAATCTCATTGTGTACCCTATAGCGGAAAATACACCCATCCTCGAACCTCTTCCCTGGAAGGGTAGCAAAACTTCCTCATCCCTCTCTTTTATTTCTATTCAATGCTCGCTCGCTCGCTCGCTCAACCGGAAACAGAGCTAAAAAAGCTGAAGAAAAAGGCAGCGAACGAAAAGATGCCAACGGGGACACCGCCCGCTTCAGGTTCTCGGACGCGGTCCCACCGAGAGATACTTCGGCCGTCCCTTTCTGTTCCGCAGGCACGTGCTGCGGTGACGCGACGCCATCTCTCGTGGTTGTCGTTAATGCCGTCCCCTAATTGCGTAATTATCTCGTCCTTAATCTAGCGGCGCAACCGTACCATTGCAAAATCTTCTTTGGCTTCATTTATTAGTCGGTTATCTTTGGGCTTAGTGCTAAGCCAGTTTAAGGAAGCCGCACTTCTTTTTTTAATGGAAGGGGCATTTTCGTCATTGACTCGCCCGCCTCCACTTTTAAAGGCCTTTAGCGGGAGTCGCGGTGAATGAATGCGAGACGACGCACAGGGCTCCCATGTGTCTGGGTGAGGGGAGTGAGTTGGCGTCGGGAAGCAGAGGAAGCGGTTGAGATCTGACCTGAAAGAAGGAAGGAGAGGGGACGGCGACGGAGATGACTCCTGGCGTCGTCAGCGACGGAGGAGGAGTGGAGGACCAGCGCCTTCAGCGGCAGATGGGGTGCATGGCGGGGCTCCTTCACCTCTTTGACCGCGGACTCATTGGCGGGAGGCGCAGCTTCTCCGTCCGCAGCCTTCCTGTAGCCTCGGTGAGATTGGAACTGGAGAGTGTTTTCGGTGCGTTTTTTTTTTTTTTTTTTTTTGGTTTGGCTGCGTTTTTCTGATCGTTGAATGAACAATTGCAGACGGTTGGGTCGGCTTCGCCGTCAGCCAAGTCGGAGGCTTCGTCGGCATTGCCGGTCTTCGAGGAGAGCCACCTTCCACCTTCTTCCCCGTCGATTCCTTGCCCTTCCTCTCCGGAGGGCGGCGTCTCGGGGGAGACTCCTGCGCGGCTGTCTCTTCCCCTGCCGCTCCAGGTCTTCGAGAGCGCTGACGAAGGGAAGACCTCATGGAGGATGATCCGTGACTCTCCGAGGCTCTCTCTCGATAGCCGCGCGGTGGTTGATTCCAAGGGGAAGATCCGTCCGCGAGAGATCCGTACGGCTGTGCCGGTCAACACCGGGAGCCAATCTGACGCCTCCGAAGCGGGGGAGGAACAGAGGCGGTCCCCAAGCGTTGTCGCGAGACTAATGGGGCTCGACGGCCTTTCGAGCGATAGCAGGGAAGGTGGATCTGCTCCTGATCGGATCGAGCTCCGGCGATCCGTCTCTGAGGCACGCGCTCGGAAAGACCCGTCGTGCCACGGCATCGACCCGGGCTCTCCGGCGCCGGCGGGATCTGAGCCAATATCTGCGGAGGAATTCTTTAAGTCGGTTAGCCTTGCGAAATTCAAGCTAAGTAACTTGACGATGGCAAAGCGAGCAACTAAGACCATATCGCTCCCGCAACTCCAGAAGAAGATCTTCGACGTCCAGGACTTCTTCCCCGAGCCGAAACAGTCTTGGGCACTTCACGGCGAGACCGAGATGTGGCTCCGGATGCGAGGATTCGACAATTCGACCAAGGGCACGGAAACCATAAAGCAGATTTTGGAGGCGCTTCAGCTCAAGGGGCTCCTCCACCGCAACCCTTCTCGCCTGGTCAATGACCGCCGCAATCCTTTTGCCTACCAACGCAGTAGCGATGTCGTCCACACTCCAATCGTGATCATGAATCCAGCAACCAAACCGCCTCGGCTTCCACCCAGAAGTGGCGCCAGTCGCCAGAGCACTCCGCCTATCCGCCGCCAGCCCACGCCGGTCGATCGCCCGATCAGGGGAAGGAATGAGCAAAGGAATCGAGGTCTGAGGACGCCTGAGAGCCCAAGCTCGCCGGTGAAGCGGCGTCCGGATAATGCGGTAGTTCAGAAGAATTCGTTGCGGCAACAAACAATCTCTCCGGCGTCTTCTCCAAAACGCAGCCCAAAGCGATCGGGGTCCGATCCGCTTCGATCGCCGAGGACCCAACGACCAATGACTGGTCCATCCCTCGCAAGGAAGAATTTTTCACCAGAGGACGATGCCTTCACCACATTTTCCGAGAGCAGTGGCAGTGCGTCCTCCCAATTAGACTTCGAGGTACTACTACTTTTTTTTTCCCCTCGTCGGATGCAAATCATCTCAATTAACTCGAGATTGTAAATAAATTATGTGGCTTTGACGAAACAGAGATCGAAGGCAGAGGAGTACAGATCGGGGCGTACTGTTTTGGAGCGGTGCAACAAGCTAGTCGACAGCATTGCGGAGTTCACCGGGGCGGAGAAGGTTACTGTGGTGGACCGGCAGCCGAGCCCCGTCTCCGTTCTTGACTCCCTCTCATTCCTTGGCTCGCCTTCTCCCTCGCCGCTCAGCAAGCGCTGCGTCGATTTCAAAGGTATTACTCACAATCCCTTCTCCCGATGAACTACTCGTCCTCTCTACCAGCTGCTGCTCGACGGCACCATTTTTCTTCGACCATGAATGCTAATGCGCTCCCATCTGCAGATCGGCAAACGGACGACTGGGAGGAGTCGCAATGGTCCTCCACCGAGTCGACCAACGACGGAGACGTGGACATTTGGCCGGAGGATGTGGACCCCGACTACGCCTACGTGTGCGAGGTCGTCCGCGCCTGCGACCGCTACAAGGAGTCGTGCGGCGCCGTGTATGCGATGCTGGAGAAGCGCCACGCTGGCGACTGGTGCAAGGCGGACCGCCTCCACCGCCGCCTCGTCTTCGATACCGTGGCCGAGATCCTCGACAGAAAGCGCCGGGTCTCCTCTTGGGAAGCCTTCTCGCGCACCGTTCCCTCTTCGCCGGCGCATCTCGCCGGGGGCGACGAGCTGCTGCTTCGACAGGTGTGGACGGAGTTGCAGCGCATACGCGAACAGCTGGCAGCTGAGGAGGAGGAGAGCAACGTGGAGGACACCGCCGTGGTCGGCGCGGTCCGGAAGGACATCGACGTAGGGCTGACCAACGGTTGGACCCGGCCGCGCGCTGAAATGTCCGACGCCATTCTCCACATCGAGCGCCTTATCTTCAAGGACCTCGTCTCGGAGACAATCCACGATCTCGCCGCCACCCGCCGCCTTCTCCCCCGCCGCAAGCTCGATTTCTAAATCCCAATCAACCTGTGTTTACCTCCGAACTACAGCGCTTGGATTCAGTTTGAACGGACGCGATGTAACAAGGCTGTAACAATCACAAAAGTAAATGGACGACTAACTGGCCAACTCGCGGGCCACGCTGGTTTCAACATGGGCCTGGCCTAAAAAAGCTAAAGGGTATTCGCGACAGGCGATCCACCTAACTACATGGTTAATAGATTGGTTCGATTTGGAATCGAGTCGGAATTAATTCGTTAAATTTGGAATCGGAACCGATTCAAATAAATTGGTTCTGGAACTGAACCGAAACCATTTCGATTCCGATTCGGTTTGGTTCCAATCGATTTCGGAACAGTTTCGGAACCGGTTCTGATTTTGATTTGGATCTAATTTCGATTGCTAATTCCGAATTAACATGTTAATATGTCTATAAGATTATTTTGTAATAGAAAAAAAAAGATCATCAACACGTTAGATGAATTTAGAAACTCAAGTTCGAAGAAGGTGGTTCGAAACCATTTCGAAATCGATTCGGAACCTTTTCGGAACCGGTTTAGATTGAATTAGTTTCAAAGTTAAAACTTTGAAACCTGAACCGATTCGGAATTGATTTTGAATCGGTTCGGATTTATTTCAATGCCGACAAATTCAAAATTGATCAGAACCGAATCAAAATTGAAGAACCAATAAATATGTCTACACCCAACTCGTGGCCTGGTCTCGGGCTGGAGCAGCAAAGCCCACCCCACCAGCCTACACAATAAAATACGGTGGGTCTCTTGACGTCTATCGTTGTCTAAATTTCGATCATCTCAGTGGCGTGGGATCACACAGACTCAACGTTACCTGGTTCATCGTTTTCTAATATCATCAAACTAACTGCAAGGTAGACAATTTCATGCGCAACGCATCAGTTTGTTATCCCCAACACGATCCACGGAAGCCACCGGGAAGGTTCCGTCTTTTTTCTTGAACCTCAAATACCCTACCAATGCTCTTCACTGAAGGCCGCGTTTACCTTCCTAGAAACTCGAGAGAAATCCAATACGAATTAGTATATATTCTCTTGCGCACTTGGCGATGATGCAACAGAAATTTCTTCCCCTTGCAGGATTCTATTTCATGGAAACTTTACGCTCACAATGAAATGATTATGAAGATACCACGAAATGAAGGCTCACCGAGAAGTCACTGGACTATATATAATTATCCACTCGCCACTTCGACCCTCAGGAGCAAAACTCGCTCCTTTCCTTGGCTTCTCTGTTTTTTACTCTGCTTGCTACTTCATTAGTCAAGAGCGTCATGGATCCTCTTCGAGAAAAGAATTTCCTAGCTTACATAGCTGATCACCAGGAGGCTTTCGCCCTCTTCGACAGGAATGGAGATGGTTCTTGCTTTTTGCCTCTCCCATCAATATTTTTCTCCCACTTTATCTTTAATTTGTTTTCTCCCATCACTCTCCTTAAATTAGTTTATGGAATCCCATTATTGATAAGCCATGTTCTTGAATTGAACTGTTTTTATTTTTTGTCCTTGTTCTTTGTTTTACATTGACTCTCTTTGGATGTGAGAATTTGATAGGTCACATCACGCCTCAAGAACTGGAATCTGTCCTTCAATCCATGGGATACCATCCGACCGCAAAAGACTTGCTGGAGATGATCAAGGAGGTGGACACAGATGGAAATGGAACCATCGAATTAAATGAGTTTCAGGACATCATCTTTAACGCAATTATGGTACTTTAGCTGCGTTTAAATTTGTTGGGATTAACTCTGAGTTAGTTTGATAAGTACGATGTAGAATTTATATAATGAATAAAGTTTGATCTCTCGCGTCAATTGATTATTTAATGTTCACGTCAGATCATGTGCTCCATCACATTTGTCAACACATCAGGTCATCCGTGATTTACTCTCTCTCATACTTTTGGAGTCGGAGTGAAAGAACTGTTAAATTGACGATTCTAACATTTAGCATAGGGGATTAACTAGTTTTTAAACATGAATGAGTAGGATGACATATGATTGTCATAAGACGTTAAATTTGCCTTTTCCTTGCCATTGTAGGAGGCTAATGCTGAGGAAGAATTGAGAGAAGCTTTTAAACTTTTTGATAAAGACGACAACGGATTGATCTCTCCCCACGAGGTAAATATTATATTTCCGAATGATATATCTTCTTTGAAATACTCGTTGGATTTAGTCTTCGGTAAGTGGATAAATATATTTAACCATGCAACGCACGAATTTTGTTATTGCGAATAAACCTATTAAAGTCGTATAATTTGACATTTGATTGCAGATTTATATTATTGGATGTGAAATCATATGTGTAAAATCCTTTAGTCTGTTACCATTAATATTAATGGATTATTAATAGATTTGAGTTCACTATATATACGGGTATGATCTCTATAGAAGAGGTGATCAGACAATTGTCTTCTTTTCTCCATTGGGTTAAGACCTCGAAATCGTCTCTCGCGCACCTGTGAAAGATCACGTCTTTGCGGCAATTCCATCTTTGATCTTCCAATTCTTTCAGCGATGATGAAGGTAAGAATATTTCTGGATTCAGATGCATGTTTACTATTTTATTTTTTTTCCATTGCATATTTGGTTTTTGTATATTTGTTGTAGATCTATCGATAAGATCTTGTTTCGGATCATTTTTTTTTTGAATGCATATGTGGCAGCGTGATCCTTGACAGAGTAAAATCTATCAATTGGTATCAAAGCCACAAGTTATGTGTCGTTGATCATACAACATTAAGATGTGATTATTTCAATGATTTTGATATGGATGCATGCGTTTTGTATTAGATCATGATCTAGTGCATTTAAAAATGCATTTTCATCGAATTTAGAGATTAGAAATCCTAGGATATGCATTGGATTTGAATTTTCACATTTTCCGATGAAGAACATGAAGAAGAACAACATAGCCACTATCATTTTTTGTGTGAAAATCATCACTTTTGATCTCAGAATCTAAATCGCGTGAACATCAATCGACTGTTGTGAACCATCAGTTGATTGCTAGTTCAAAAGTAGCACATAGAATATTCCTGAGTCAACTAGGGTACTCAATTGACCTCCATCAGTCGACTACCATAAGAACCAGTCAATGGATTTGCATAAAATTTTGAACAAAATATTTGCGATTCGACGGCGGAACTCGATTGAACATCCCAGTCAACTTCCATTTGAGGTTATTGATTGATGTGCATAAACTTGAGTACATAATATTTTTTAGTCAACTAGTAGTATCAATCGATTGCTATCAAGAATCAGTCGACTGATGAGCCCAAGATTGAACACAAAAGAATTGCTAGTTGACTAGAGCACTCAACTGATTGTGTCAGTTGACTACTATCATATTTCAGTCGATTGATGCTCACATAGTCATCCACAGAATGATTTTAATTCGACTGAGCCATTTCACTGATGTACATTAGTCGATTGCCATCAGAATCAATCGACTATTATTGATATTAGTCAGCTAATAGTATGGATCAAACGACTAATGTGGATGAAAACGAGCACAGTTAATGCAGGGAGCTTCTAAAGACCATAAATTTTGACTCAAAATAATTTTTGAGGCGATTTTTTTTAATCGAAGCTCATTTAGAGGTCGATGTTTGCTACCTAGTGTAACCCATAACTACCTAGTTTCAAACCTAAAAATCATTGTTTAAAGCCTTTTCAAGGGCTTTGAAATTTTTTATCTTTTGTTAAGGTCATTTTTGGTCTTTTGCATCATTAGACTACAACAATACAGTTGAATTTTTTAGAATTTTGTCTATATCTATTAGCACATGTGTTATTAAGTTAAACTAATATTATTATCAAAGTGAGAACTATTAGCTAAACTTAGTACATCAGTGCATGAGTGAATGTATATCTATGCTAAGGATGATTGACCTAAAGAAAAATCATTTTGATGCTAGATATATATTTAAAGTGGCTCGCTATAATACATTAGCGTTAATTATGTAAGTAATATATGTTGGTGCAATCGATCCAGATCACAATTGACCAGACTCGAGTGAGACTTGAGTAGTGTTTTGATGTTTAACAATGGTTTGACCATTGTTTGACAATGGATTGATCATATGTTCGACATGGTTTGACCATATGAGGAGATAGCTTTATGAGGAGATTGTTGAAGCAATCGGCCTCAGGTCAAGGTTGACCTAACTCGAGTAGGACTCGAGAGAAGTCCAAGTTTGGATACTTGGCATGGAAAGTCCAAGTCTTGGGTACTTAGCATGAAAGGTCCAAGCATGGGTCTTGGCAATGGTAAAGTCCAAGTCATGGACACTTGGCATGGGAAAGTCCAAGCATGGGTCTTGACAATGGAAAGTCCAAGCATGGGTCTTGGCAATGGAAAGTCCAAGTCTGGGTACTTGACAAGGAACATCCAAAGGTATAGTCTTGGTGGCATAAGTCTAAGTATATAGTCTTGGCGGCGTAAAGTTCAAGTGAACTTTGGCGGTGAAAGTCCAAGTATGAATGTTTGACAATTGGAAAGTCAAAGGGAAAATCCAAGCATATAGTCTTGGCAGCATAAGTCCAATATTTCGCAGCGTAAAGTCCAAGCATAGAATCTTGGCAGCATAAATTCAAATGTACCTTGGCAAAGAACCCGGTTAGTATGACATAGCCGATGGAGGTACTTGAAAGCTAGCGCAAGGATGAAGAGTCACGAACTCAAGGGATCCGAGAGGAGTTAGGATGATGGAAGTGGGTTGAAAGCTTAGGTCTATACTAAGGGTGTTTATCAATCATACTTGGGGTTAAATCTCATTATTGAGGTTTATCAGTCGATTGGGGTATTGGACAGTCGACTGACCGAGTGTTTGATACTCGAGACTCGAGTTGGCTCACAACAGTCGTATGAAATTATGACCAGTCGAATAGTCAATAATCGACTAGAGGCTCATTGTGATCACATCCGCAATGATCATTATGTATAGGCCGATCGTGGCCTTTTAATCGTATCATGGATGGCAATCGATTGGTGTTTGCGATTGAGCACGTAAAACTCGATAGTCATTGGGCGGTTGGCTAAGGGTTCAATTATCGCCAAGATGGGCAATCGTGTCGTGAATGGCATGTCCGTAGTCGATTGCTAAGTAAGGACAGTCGACTGACGACTATGGATACTCAATTGATGAGTCAGAGTAGTCAATTGGTGTGCTCTAGATCTGACATGGATAAGTCCATTGTGAGACTTTGTTAGAAGGGAAATCGATTGAGGCCTTTGGCAGTCGACTGCCAGACAAAAATTCAGGTTGCGCGGAGGCATAAAAGGAGCTCAACAAGGAGGATTTTCACAGCGATTTTTGGGCGGTCTTGAGGCGAAGTGATGTTGCATTTCAAGCCTTCAAAGGCATCCCAAGCAACCAAAGCATACTCAAGCATCCAAGTAAACTTGTAAAGATTTTTTGTAGTTCTTGTTGTATTTGGTTGTATTTCTCTTTGCTTGTTGTTGTAAGCTATAATTGTATGAGATTTCTCTGCCTACGGTATTATACCGAGAAAGAGAGATTCATAGTGAGGGTAGATCACACTATAGCGCCGCCGTGGAGTAGAAATTCTAGTGTTGAACCACATAAAATCGTTTGTGTTATGGTGTGTTTGTGTTTGTCTTTCTTTTATTTGTGCATTTTTGTTTGTATTCCGCTGCGCACTAACTTCTTGTAGACGAGCACATAATCGAGCGATCGAGTCAAGCTTAAAATCGCAAATCACTATTCACCCCCTCTAGCGTGACCATATTGGTCCCTACAATTGGTATCAGAGCCAGGGGTTCTCAGAAGAATAAATCGCTCCGATACCCTCTACAAGTGGTATCAGAGTGAGGACGCTCTTCAAAGGACTAACCGCCAAGGGAGTAAACATGCTAGAGAAGATGGAGCTACCTAATGATGGATTGGGGTACGTCATCAACATTCCTCCGCCATACTACCGAGAAGACTTTCCGTCGTAGAGAGCAAGGATGGAAAATTTCTTAATGATGGATATAAAGAGTTCGTTCATCATCATGGATAGATTTGATCCACCGGTGGACAACAAGGGAAAAATCCTCAAAATCAAGAAATGGACCAAGGACCAACGCCAAAAATTTAAGATCGAGGTTAAAGTAATAAAATTTTTAGATTAATACCTAACGATGTCTTATCTAGATTAGGATAATTTAGGGATGCTAAGGAGTTATGAAGCATGTTGATTAAGCTCCATGAGAGTCCCTCACCGACCCAAGAAGTAGAGGAGGAGTCCAAGGAGGAGTGTTGGGAAGATCGGGCCGGCCGACTAGAGGGGGGTGAATAGCCCTCGTTCGTTGGATGTCGTAATTCGTTCGTTTTTGTTGCGTGCTCGTCTACAATTCTTGTTAGCGCAGCGGAATAACAATAATAATACTAACAAGATACACAAATACACACAAGCACATGCAATACACAAAGATATACGTGGTTCGGAACCGAATGGTTCCTACTCCACGGGCGAGCTCACCGAGCTCTAGTTATGCGCACGACACTAACTATAACACTCCTTTTCGACTACACGTCGGAGGTGGAGAAACCTCTCACAAGCAATTACACTAAGTAATGAAATACAAGCAATACAAAGACAAATACGAAATACACGTAAAGAACGCTTTACAACGCTTGCTTTGAACCCTTTGCTTGTTGCTTGCTTTGATTGGCTCTTGAAGGACTGGAATGCAGCAGCAATTCCCCTCCAATAGCTCCACAAAAACCATTGCGAAATTCTCCAACTCGAGCTCCATTTATAACCTGCATCGTCGCTTTCGAGCCCATCGATCGTGATCGTGACCCATCGATCGCGTCCCATAACCGTTGTCTCACAACGGCCAGATCCACGTTGGTTAAGATCCAACGGATCACACATCAGTCGACTGATGGCACCCATCAGTCGAGTGCTGGCGAGCTCGACTCCATTCTGCCGTCTGCAGTGTCATCATCGATCATTGCCATCCCTCGGCGATCGGCCGATCCTCCCAATGATCGCCCTCCCTCGATGAGTCGGTGATCGACCAACTTAGTTCGATCGAACACCGTCGAACCCATCGACTGAAGCGATCGACACCTATGCCGATCGGCGGTGTCGGCTAAAACCTCAAACACAAAGTTGTTTGGCGTCCGACACTCGATCTTAGCCACTTGGCCAAGTCCACCTTATCCTCATGGAGTTCCCCACCGGCTCTCTTCCCAGCCTCTCGTCCCTCGGATGCGCCAGCGCACGACTTCGCAACGCCATCCTTCGCCTCATGCTCTGAAGTATGCTTCCCTTTGGGCTCACTCCATTCGCTCCCGTCCCGGTCCCTCGGATGCACCAGCGCACGGCAATCGCCATCCTTCACCGACTAAGGCACTGAGTGAACTTGCCAAGTTCTCAAGACTTCCCAAATGCACTGCCAGCGCCGCGACTTATGATGCATTTCTCACACACCGCGCGTAAGCCTTGATGCTTTGGATTTCCCATGCGAGCACCAGCGCCGCGACACGTAATGCTTTGGACTTTCCCATGCCAAGGCTTCCCCCTTGGACTTCCACACCAAGCTCCATGCTTGGATTTTCCATGCCAACCCCATGTTGGACTTTCCCATGACAATCCCATGTCATGAGTTTTGTCTATCATCAAAATACTATCAAGGTACCGCTCGAGTCAAACTCGAGTCAACCTGGGCCGATTGCACTAACAATCTCCCCCTTTTTGATGATTGACAAAACTACCATCTCAAGTCTACCAATTCTCCCATATTGGCAATTCTCATATCCCAATGAGAATTCCAACGAACCCTAATTGGTAACTTGGTAACTTCTCCCCCTTTTTGACATAACATCAAAAAGGTCCTTCCCAAGGGTATGAATGTCTCATATCCCAATGAGATCTTATATCTCTCCCTTGGAGGAACACATGCCTACTATCTTTCTAGTGATCCCATATCACTTAAAGAGAGGCAACCCAATTTTTCTCCCATGAGGAAATACACATCCATCTTCCTAAGATGGATACCTCCCCCTAGAGGTTTGCTCCCCCTTGACCATTGCACCAACAATGTCCTTGGAGAGTCCCTAAGCCAATAGGAACATTAACCAAATCAAAATTAAGGCAAAGTTCAACAATGAACTCTCTTCCACCTTAAATTTGATACTCACCCTCAACCCAACTCCTAATCCATATCCAATGGATTTCCACCCTCTCTAATGCTCTCCCAAGCATATCCTAGGGTTAGAAGTGGTTAGGGGACCAAAACACAGCTGAACATGGGCCTAACCAACAAGGTTTACGAAATCGGATTGTCGATCATTGCGTCGAAACCGATCGTGACACCCTCATTAGTCGAGCCTCCTGGCGGTCGGTGATCAGAATGTGATTTCAATTTCAGAAATGACTTTCCGAAATTCATAAGTAAATATACATATGTAGATAAATCTTGAAATTTGGTATGTATACTACTTATCATAAACATTATGGGTGAAAAATATTAGAAATTTATTTTACCCATTAAATTAGGAGATTGATACAAAGTTCAAAATTTAAGAAAAGCTTCAATAAAGAGCCCTCTTTGTATCATCTCATTCAATGGTGATAGCTATCAAAAGATAGGCTTCATCAAGGTTTTTCAAAATGTTTTCAAAATGTTTTTCAAACCTTTATTTTCTTTTTCCTAAACATCTCACCAATATCTAAATGTGTAAAACACATACAAGTCAAATATCTTAGTGAGATGTGGGTTTTTTGTTCTTTATGTTCTCATGCATATTTCTAAAGCAACATAATTTGATTCCCTTCAAATTGTGTCATAGTCCTTAATTTCATTTTATTTAATGCATGATATGATTATGGCATAAATATGATTTAGATAAAAACATATGCCAATATCATGATGTCATAACATGTGAATGAGAACTAAACATTCATGACATCTAAACATAAATTTAAACATGATCATGACAGTTTTAGAGATAAAAATAAAAATGATGTCATGACATGGCAAGACAAACAAATTATGGCAAGTAAAATATACTAAGGTATAGAATACCTAAATGTGAAAATCAATTTGCCATTTTTAGGGATAAATTCACTTTGCCTTAAACCATTCATTTCCCTAGTGTGCCAAAAACCCAAAATGACACACTATGACTTCTATGACCTAATTGTGCCAATTTAGATCATTCTAAACTTCTCAAACACATTGGCACATCCTAATGTGTCAACTCACAATGGCTAGGTCAACTACTCATCCACTTAGGGTTGACACACCCTAACCCATTTAGCGTGAATCGATCACGCTCTTAGGAACCCAATATCTATTGGAGCTCCTTGGGTTAACAAGGTATTCCCTAGGGATAACTTCCCTAGATACCTTCCTAATGACCCTTTTATGCTTTGAAGTCATAGTCTTTTGGGTCTTTCCTAGGTCAACTCTAGAGGTGACTCCTCCATTGACCTTCTTAGTGGCTACATTTGATTTCTTTGAGGTGTTAGCCACTAAACACATACCATGGCTAGACTTAGGGATGACTTCCCTATTAGCCTTGGTTTGTCTAGACCTAGATGATGTTCCATAATTAAATGGAACATTATGGTAGGACATAGGTTTGTGACCCAAACCTTTCTTGCCCTTAGATGTTTCTTGTTTCCTAGGTCTTGACTTTTGTGCATTAGACCCCTTAACCGAGTTTGATATTATTGCTAGGGTCTTCTCCAATTTTTCTAGCCTTGACCTCAAGGCTTGGTTTTCTAACTCTAATTTTTCCAATTTTGAATTTTCATTTATCTTTTGGGAAATGTTTTTCTTTTTAGGCATATGCCTAGATTTCTTGGGATTAACACCCAAGTTTTCTTCAATTCTCCTAATTGACTCCCTAGGTAAAATAGATCTAGTGTTTTGAGTCCTAGGTTTGTCCTTAGAGAAACTAACATGCTTAGCACCTAAGCAATAAACCTTATTGTTTCTCTTAGCATGCTTTTCATTAATAATGGCAAGAGAACTAAAATAATTTTTGGCATGCTTTTTGACTTTAGGAATTGAAGGCGCATTAACTAAATGTACCTTAGGATTAGCTTTTGGAGCTCCCCCTATATGATATACACCTTCTAGCCCTTTCTTCCTCCCCCTAGGGCATTGGCTTCGGTAGTGCCCCTTTTGATTGCATTTAAAGCACACAATGTGCTCTTTGCTTCTAGTTTTGGGAACACCGGCATCCTTTGACTTTAGGTTGACTTTTGGTGTCGATGTCTTTTCCTTAGCCAATTTAGGGCATTTGCTCTTGTAATGCCCCTTCTCCTTACACTCAAAGCATATTATGTGATTTTTATTTAAAATTACAACACTTGAGTTACCTAGGGAGTTGGTGGAAGCCTCTTCACTTCTTCCGGAGGTAGAAGCTTCATTTTGATCTTGCTCCGGAATCGAAATCCTTTCCTCCCCCTCAATGCTAGAGGTGGAGGTCTCCACCAAGTCATCCACATCTTCAAAAGTGGATGGTGATTCTTCTTCGGCATTCTCCTCTACTTGTGCCGATTGGGAATTTTCTTGGAATTTCATTACCTTATTCCATAATTCCCTTGTATCCCTATAATCACCCAATCTAGACCAAATAGTGTTAGGTAATAAATCACTAATCAACTTGATTACCTTGAGATTTGTCTTGAAGTCTTTGATTTGGTCTTGGGTCCATTTTGACTTCTCAATTGGCTTGTTGTACTTATCCTTAGACATTTCAAAACTGTTTTCTATAATAATCATAAAATCAAAATCGGTTTCTAGGTATACCTCCATTTTTCTTCTCCACCATAGAAAGTCTCCTTCGAATTTGGGTGGTTGAAGTTTGTAGCCAGCCATCTTGTAGTGCTCTCGCGGCGGTTAGTCCTTGAAGAGCGACCTCGGCTATGATACCACTTGTTGTTAAGATTGGGACGACCGGCTAGAGGGGGGTGAATAGCCCTCGTTCGTTGGATGTCGTAATTCGTTCGTTCTTGTTGCGTGCTCGTCTACAATTCTTGTTAGCGCAGTGGAATAACAATAATAATACTAACAATATACACAAATACACACAAGTACATGCAATGCACAAAGATATACGTGGTTCGGAACCGAATGGTTCCTACTCCACGGGCGAGCTCACCGAGCTCTAGTTATGCGCACGACACTAACTATAACACTCCTTTTCGACTACACGTCGGAGGTGGAGAAACCTCTCACAAGCAATTACACTAAGTAATGAAATACAAGCAATACAAAGACAAATACGAAATACACGTAAAGAACACTTTACAACGCTTGCTTTGAACTCTTTGCTTGTTGCTTGCTTTGATTGGCTCTTGAAGGACTGGAATGCAGCAGCAATTCCCCTCCAATAGCTCCACAAAAACCATTGCGAAATTCTCCAACTCGAGCTCCATTTATAACCTGCGTATTTGTTTCGAGCCCATCACGATCGTGATCGTGACCATCGATCGGTCCCGTGAGTCGTTGTCTCACAACGGCGGATCCACGCGTTAAGTTCCAACGGATCACACATCGATCGTGATGGCACCCATCGATCGTGATCATCCATCGATCAGTCTTTGGCGAGCTCGACTCCATTTGTCAGGCTGCGGTGTCGTCGATCATTGCCGATCGGCCATCCTCGGCGATGCTCCCAGAATGCGCCTCCCCGTGACCGGATCACCAGACTGGTTCGAACAACCGTCGAACCCATACGACTAGAGCGTCGGTGTCGCTAAAACCTCAAACACAAAGTTTCAGCGTCAGGCTCGACACTCTTAGCCACTGCGAGTCCACCTTATCCCTCACGGAGTTCCCCACCGGCTCTCTTCCCTCGGCCTCGTCCCTCGGATCGCCAAGCGACGACTTAACGCCATCCTTCACGTCTCATGCCCTAGAAGTATGCTTCCCTTTGGGCTCACTCCATTCGCTCCCCGTCCGGCGGTCCCTCGGATGCACCAAGCGCACGGCTTCGCAATGTCATCCTTTACCGACTCAAGGACCCGAGCCTAGTGAACTTGCCAAGTTCTCAAGACTTCCCAAATGCACCAAGTGCACGGCTTCGCAATGCATTTCTCACCAAGCACCAAGCGCACGACTTCGCAATGCTTTGGACTTTCCCATGCCAAGGCTTCCCCCTTGGACTTCCACACCAAGCTCCATGCTTGGATTTTCCATGCCAACCCCATGTTGGACTTTCCCATGACAATCCCATGTCATGAGTTTTGTCTATCATCAAAATACTATCAAGGTACTGCTCGAGTCAAACTCGAGTCAACCTGGGCCGATTGCACCAACAAGGAGTGCTCTTCATCTCAAGCTCAAGAAGACTCAGAAGTTGAGAGATGCTCAACATCCGAAGAGGAAAAATCATCATCATCCTCTCTAGAGTTTGAAGAATCGGAGGTTGAGAGGTGCTCAATGTCCGAGGTAGAAGAGGTTGAAGAAGCCTCCACCTCTAGAATTGAGGGGGAGGAGAGACCATCTACTCTGGAGGAAGAACAAGAGGAAACATCTACATCTGGGAGAAATGAAGAAGAAATCCAAAACTCTCCTACCATTCAAGAAGGTAACTCAAGCATAATTGTTAAAATTAAAAATCATATTATATGCTTTGAGTGTAGGGAGCAAGGATATTACAAGAGTAAGTGTCCAAAAAGAGTCAAGAAAACTCAACCGACACCAAAAGTCAATAAGAAGCCAAAGGAAGCTATGCCCAAAGTCAAAAGAGCAAGGAGCATATTATTTGCTTCAAATACAATCAAATGAGTCACTATAGGAGTCAATGCCCTAAGGAAAGACAACCTAAGAAGGGCAAAGGAGGGAGCTTAAGTGTAGGGGGAGCTAAGGTAAACCCTAAGGTATATTTCAATAATGCTCCTTATTTATGTAATAATCAAAAGCTTGTTAGGAATTTTCTTGCTATTGTTCATGAACAAAAGCATGCTAAGAATATATTTTATTGCTTTGAAGCTAAACATGTCAATCTACCTAAGGAAACAATTAGGAAGATAAAGAACAATTTAGGCATTAACCCTAAATGGACTCGAGACATGCCTAGGAAGAAGAATATCTCAAGAAATAATAGAAATTCAAAATTTGAGATATTAGAAAAGGAAAACCAAGGTTTGAGGTCAAAACTTGAGAAAATAGAAAAGACCTTTAGGAATATAGAAAATATGATTAAAGGGTCTAATGAGCAAACCCTAGGTGTTAGGAGGCAAGAACTATCCAAGGATAGGAAAGCTTTGGGTCACAAGCCTAAGTCTAAGGTAGTCATGTCTACCTACTACAATGTTCCATTTAACTATGGAATAAACTCTAGGTCTAGAAAAACCAAGGTCACAAGGAAAATCATCCCTAGAGTTGACCATGGTATGTGTCTAGTGGCCAAGGTTTCTAAGAAACATAGGAAGGTCACTAAGAAGGTTACAAGGGAGGAAATCCCTAGAGTTGACCAAGAAAATACTAAAATGACTAAGGCTTCAAAGCCTAAGAGAGTCATTAGAAAGTACTAAGGGAGGTTATCCCTAGTGAGTACCTTGTGAACCCAATGAGCTCAAATAGATTTTGGGTTCCTAGGAGCATGATTCCATCGTGCTAGATGGATTTAGGGTATGGTGTGTCAACCTTGAATGGATAGGTAGTTTAACCTAACCATGGTAAAGATGACACCTTAGGTCATTTTCAAGGTTATGTGATACCTTAGAAATAAAATTAGATTTTAATCCTAAAGGATTTGAGGATGTGCCCATGGATTTTATGGAAGTTAAAAATTTGATCAAAATTGACACAAGATAGTTTAGAGTCAATGATGTGCCATTTTGGATTTTTGGCACACTTGGAGTTTGGTCATTATGGAAAAATTGGGATTTAATCCTAACAAATGATAACTAATATAAAATTTAGGTATTCTTATATCTTTACTTTTTATTTGTCGTGCTTTATTTGCCATGTGTCATATCATAACATCATATTTCATTTAATCATATAAAATGTCATGATTAATACTTAGGTTATTTTGTCATGTTTGTATTTAGGCTTATGCTTATGTTATGACATCATGATTATTGACAAATGCTTTAAATTATGCACATTCTTATGTCATGATCATCATTCATGCATTTAGGTTAATAAAATTGAATTAAGGATAATGACATGATTTGAAGCCCCATTATAAGAGAATCAAATAGAGTTGCCTAGACAAATGCATGAGACCCTAGATTAGGGAAGAACCAAAACTCATATCTCACAAAAATATTAAATTAATATGTGTGTGTATTGATACATCCTAGACACATGTGAGATGTTAGAAAAATGAGTTAGGTTCAAGGTGCATGAATGTTGCATTTAGATGAACTTAAACTCATAATATACCATGGATGAATCGTGAGGAAAGCTAATGTACAAGTCATGTACATTTAGCCCATAGACCATGGTTCAAAATACGGTTTCAAAATCATTTCAAAATCATTTTGAAAAATCTTGGTGAAGTCTATCTTTTGATAGCAATCACCATTGATGAAGTTGATACAAGTTAAGCCAAAAACATTAGCTTAAATAATATGCTCCTTGCTATGCCCAAAGTCAAAAGAGCAAGGAGTATATTATTTGCTTCAAATACAATCAAATGAGTCACTATAGGAGTCAATGCCCTAAGGAAAGACAACCTAAGAAGGGCAAAGGAGGGAGCTTAAGTGTAGGGGGAGCTAAGGTAAACCCTAAGCTATATTTCAATAATGCTCCTTATTTATGTAATAATCAAAAGCTTGTTAGGAATTTTCTTGCTATTGTTCATGAACAAAAGCATGCTAAGAATATATTTTATTGCTTTGAAGCTAAACATGTCAATCTACCTAAGGAAACAATTAGGAAGATAAAGAACAATTTAGGCATTAACCCTAAATGGACTCGAGACATGCCTAGGAAGAAGAATATCTCAAGAAATAATAGAAATTCAAAATTTGAGATATTAGAAAAGGAAAACCAAGGTTTGAGGTCAAAACTTGAGAAAATAGAAAAGACCTTTAAGAATATAGAAAATATGATTAAAGGGTCTAATGAGCAAACCCTAGGTGTTAGGAGGCAAGAACTATCCAAGGATAGGAAAGCTTTGGGTCACAAGCCTAAGTCTAAGGTAGTCATGTCTACCTACTACAATGTTCCATTTAACTATGGAACAAACTCTAGGTCTAGAAAAACCAAGGTCACAAGGAAAATTATCCCTAGAGTTGACCATGGTATGTGTCTAGTGGCCAAGGTTTCTAAGAAACATAGGAAGGTCACTAAGAAGGTTACAAGGGAGGAAATCCCTAGAGTTGACCAAGAAAATACTAAAATGACTAAGGCTTCAAAGCCTAAGAGAGTCATTAGAAAGTACTAAGGGAGGTTATCCCTAGTGAGTACCTTGTGAACCCAATGAGCTCAAATAGATTTTGGGTTCCTAGGAGCATGATTCCATCGTGCTAGATGGATTTAGGGTATGGTGTGTCAACCTTGAATGGATAGGTAGTTTAACCTAACCATGGTAATGATGACATATTAGGTCATTTTCATGGTTATGTGATACCTTAGAAATAAAATTAGATTTTAATCCTAAAGGATTTGAGGATGTGCCCATGGATTTTATGGAAGTTAAAAATTTGATCAAAATTGACACAAGATAGTTTAGAGTCAATGATGTGCCATTTTGGATTTTTGGCACACTTGGAGTTTGGTCATTATGGCAAAATTGGGATTTAATCCTAACAAATGATAGCTAATATAAAATTTAGGTATTCTTATATCTTTAATTTTTATTTGTCGTGCTTTATTTGCCATGTGTCATATCATAACATCATATTTCATTTAATCATATAAAATGTCATGATTAATACTTAGGTTATTTTGTCATGTTTGTATTTAGGCTTATGCTTATGTTATGACATCATGATTATTGACAAATGCTTTAAATTATTCACATTCTTATGCCATGATCATCATTCATGCATTTAGGTTAATAAAATTATTCACATTCATGCCTAGACAAATGCATGAGACCCTAGATTAGGGAAGAACCAAAACTTATATCTCACAAAAATATTAAATTAATATGTGTGTGTATTGATACATCCTAGACACATATGAGATGTTAGAAAAATGAGTTAGGTTCAAGGTGCATGAATGTTGCATTTAGATGAACTTAAACTCATAATATACCATGGATGAATCGTGAGGAAAGTTAATGTACAAGTCATGTACATTTAGCCCATAGACCATGGTTCAAAATACGGTTTCAAAATCATTTCAAAATCATTTTGAAAAATCTTGGTGAAGTATATCTTTTGATAGCAATCACCATTGATGAAGTTGATACAAGTTAAGCCAAAAATATTGAAATTTTCAATGGTTATGAACTTTGTATCAATCTCATAATTTAATGAGTATTTTAACATAAAACTATTTTTTACCCATTGTATTTAGCATAAGTAATATGCTCGTGAAATTTCAAGATTTTTTGAATTTTCTAGAATTACTTATGCATTTATGAATTTCACTGAAATTATTGATTCGAACTTATAAAAATCGGTTATTTAGCTATGAAGCGATCGGTAGTTAGTTTAATCTTGTTTAGCCATGTATCAGTTATGTTATGGTACCCTAACGTCTTATAATCCTAGGATATGATGCATGAGACCCTAGATTAGGGAAGAACCAAAACTCATATCTCACAAAAATATTAAATTAATATGTGTGTGTATTGATACATCCTAGACACATGTGAGATGTTAGAAAAATGAGTTAGGTTCAAGGTGCATGAATGTTGCATTTAGATGAACTTAAACTCATAATATACCATGGATGAATCGTGAGGAAAGCTAATGTACAAGTCATGTACATTTAGCCCATAGACCATGGTTCAAAATACGGTTTCAAAATCATTTTGAAAAATCTTGGTGAAGTCTATCTTTTGATAGCAATCACCATTGATGAAGTTGATACAAGTTAGGCCAAAAACATTGAAATTTTCAATGGTTATGAACTTTGTATCAATCTAATAATTTAATGAGTATTTTAACATAAAACTATTTTTTACCCATTGTATTTAGCATAAGTAATATGCTCCTGAAATTTCAAGATTTTTCGAATTTTCTAGAATTACTTATGCATTTCTGAATTTCACTGAAATTCAACTGATTTCAGAACTTGCAAAAATCACGATCATTATGCAATGATCGATCGTGGTAGTTCAAATTGACCGTGGTAGTTCAATGATCGTAATCAAACGATTAGTGTGTCTGATATTGGCTGAACAAGAGTTGTTTAGCCATGTATCAGCTATGTTATGGTACCCTAACGTCTTCTAATCCTAGGATATGCTTTGGAAAACATGGAAAGGGTGAAAAATCATTAAAAATGATTAGGAGATGTGTTTAGGGTGGAGTATTGATTTTTAAGGGAGGTTAAAGTTCGAGGTTGAACTTTTATCCTTATTTTCGATGGTTTGAGTTTCCTATTTAGCTGAGGAACTCTGTAAGGATATTGTTGGTACAAGGGTCAAGGGGGAGTAAGCTTTTAGGGAGAGGTTATCCATCAAGGGATGATAGATAATTTTATCCTCAAAGGGGAAGAAATGAAGGGTTTGTGTTAGGAAACCCTCATTGTGCTCACCAAAGGAGTAAAATTGGAGAAGTGAGAATTGCCTCCCATTTAGTGATGTGAGGCTTATCACTATGAAGAGTGAAGACATCCTAGATGTTTTTGGACTAAGGGGGAGAATGTAAAATCTTATTGAGATATGAGACATGGATGCCCTTCATAGTTTTTTTATGTATGCCAAAGGGGGAGAAGTGAGGTTTAAGTTAGGTAAACCTTCACTATGCTTTGGCATTGGAAGAGTTAAGTTTGAGCTTATTGGTTAGCCTAATTTAAAGGTGTTGTTAAACATCAAAAAGGGAGAGATTGTTGGTGCAATCAACCCAGGTCATGATTGACTAGACTCGAGTGAGACTCGAATAGTGTTTTGATGTTTAACAATGGTTTGACCATTTTTTGACAATGGGTTGATCATATGGTTGACATGGGTTTAACCATATGAGGAGATATCTTTATGGGGAGATTGTTGAAGCAATCGGCCTCAGGTCAAGGTTTACCTAGCTCGAGTAGGACTCAAGAGAAGCCCAAGTTTGGATACTTGGCATGGAAAGTCCAAGTCTTGAGTACTTGACATGAAAGGTCTAAGCATGGGTCTTGGCAGTGGTAAAGTCCAAGTCATGGGCACTTGACATGGGAAAGTCTAAGCATGAGTTTTGGCAATGGAAAGTTCATGTTATAGGTACTTGGCAAGGAAAGTCCAAAGGTATGATCTTGGCGACATAAGTCCAAGTGTATAGTCTTGGCGGCATAAATCCAAGTGTGTAGTCTTGGCGGCATAAGTCCAAGTATGTGTCTTGGCGGTGTAAAGTCCAAGTGAACTTTGATGGTGAAAGTCCAAGTATGGATGCTCGACAATTGGGAAGTCCAAGGGTGTGATATTGGCGGCATAAAGTTCAAGCACGTAATCTTGGCAGCATAAGTCCAATGTTTCGTAGCGTAAAGTCCAAGCATAGAGTCTTGGCATAATAAGTTCAAATGTACCTTGGCAAGAAACCTGGTTAATATGACATAGCCGATGGAGATACTTGAAGGCTAGCGCAAGGATGAAGAGTCACGAACTCGAGGGATCTGAGAGGCGTGAAGCTGATGGAAGTGGGTTGAAGGCTTAGGTCTAGGCTAAGGATGTTTATTAAGTATGAGGGGATCATACTTGGGGTTAAACCTCATTGTTGAGATTTATCAGTCGACTAGGGTATTGGATTGTCGACTAGCCGAGTGTTTGACACTCGGGAGCCGAGTTGACTCATGCTGAGGACCGTCGATAATGACTCGATTCTTTATTGGCGACCGGCAATGATCGCGATGTTAGCCATATGATCGCCATGGATGGCAATCGGTGTTTCAGGACATGAACACGAAACTTCGATAATGACCGAGCAATGACTAAGGATTTGATTGATTGTGATGGGCGAATTAGTCATGAATGGCACGAGCACAGAAAGATCCGTAGTCGACTGCTGAGTAAGGGTAGTCGACTGACGACTATGGGTAGTTGACTGATGAGTCATAGCAATCGATTGGTGTGCCCTAGATCTGACGTGGATAAGTCCATTGTGAGACAACGGCTAGAAAGGCAGTCGATTAAAGCCTTTTGACAGTCGACAGCTAGGTAGAAATCCAGGTCACGAGGAGGCATAAAAGGAGCTCGACAGGGAGGATTTTCACAACGGTTTTAGGGCGACCTTGAGGTGAAATGCTGCTGCATTTCAGGTCTTCAAAGGCATCCCAAGCAACCAAAGCATACTCAAGCATTCAAGTAAACTTGTAAAGTTTCTTTTGTAGTTCTTGTTGTATTTGGTTGTATTTCTCTTTGCTTGTTGTTGTAAGCTATCATTGTACAAGGTTTCTTCGCCTCGGTGTCATACCGGGGAGAGGTTCATAGTAAGGGTAGATCACTATAGCGCCGCCGTGGAGTAGGAACCCTAGTTCCGAACCATGTAAAATCGTTTGTGTTATGGTGTATTTGTGTTTGTCTTTCTTTTATTTGTGCATTTCTATTTGTATTCCGCTGCACATTAACTTCTTGTAGACGAGCACGTAATCGAGCGATCGAATCAAGCTCAAAATCGTGAATCGTTATTCACCCCTCTCTGGCGCAACCATATCAGCTCCTACAATATATCAACTCAATGGAAAACATATTATGTAGTTGATTAAAGAAAAAGTAAACTGTGATTATAATTGATATAATAAAATCTAACTCATATTTGGTTATAAATCATGTACATATTACATTGGCCCAAAGGAAGACACATTGTATGACTATTAGTATTTTGAATTGGAATTAAAGAGTATCATTAATAAGTTACAATTTAATTCAAAAATTAATTGTAATTTTATGCTTAATATCTTATAAGGGGCATTGTAAGTGCATATATTTTAGTGTTTATTTTATATCATTATTTAAACATTTATAAATATATGGATATTTATGATTATTAATGTGAGTATTGATTCTATTCTTTCTTTTGTCTTATAACACAATTAATATCTGCGATATACATAATATTGCATCACTTCAGTTTTAGAAACTACTAAAAATGAAAGGACCATTGATAAGAGTAAGAATTATAAAACTATAGTGTTTGATAATGAACTTCTCAACTTTGTTAGTTTAGAAATCAATATTGTTATTGTACTTACAGACACTTAGTGAATAGATACTGAGGCTCATATTAGTATCACCAAACAAGGTTGTCTTAGTAGTCAATTATTTATTAATAGTAAAAGATACATCTATACTAGTACAATAACAACAACAACAAAGCCTTATCCCACTAGGTGGGGTCGGCTATACATCTATACTAGTAATGATAAAAAAACTAAAGTGACTGTTATAGGTATTTTTCGACTTTATTTAGGGACCAATATATTTTTAAATTTGGAGAATACATATATTGTTTTGTTATTTAGGCATGACTTAATTTTCATTTCTCGTTTGGATAAATCATGATATTCTTGGAACACTCAATATTTTTTAAAATTCAATACTAATTCGTACAAATTCTCTAGTTAATAAGTTAAACATCATATATCTCACGAACAATCAAATAATGCATAGTATAGGTTTGAAGTGCAATTTGACTAATGAGAGTTTGTTCATACTGTGGCATAGATGTTTATGACATATATTCAAACAACAGTTAAAAAGATTAATGTTACAAGGAATTCTCAATTTCATTGACACGTCAGATTTTGATATTTGTATAGAGTGTGTCAAAGGGAAGATAATTAATAAGAGAAATAAATATGCAAATCGATATAGTAACACTTTAGAACTAATACATATATATATGGATCGTTCCCGAAAATATTTTGAAATAGACAAATATATTTATCAGTTGTATTGATGATTACTCTCAATATATCTACTTATACCTTTTGTATAAGAAATCATAGTCCTTGGATGTATTCAAGATCTTTGAAGTTGAGTTGAAAATCAACTGTGCAAAAAGATCAAAGTTGTTAGATTCGACCGTGGAGGTAAATATTATGATCATTATGATGGATCTAGTGAATAACATCTAGGATTTTTTTGTCAATTATCTTTCTATGGAATTGTAGCTCAATACATCATGTCTGATACTCCTCATCATAATAGTATAGTTGAACCAAGTGTTGGTGCAAATAAGATTCACATTTCTCCATGATAGTATGATATTGTTCATTTTGGACCTAAGCCTTCATGATTTTATTTTTGGGCAATACCTAAAAGACCTCATACTAATATAAAGATTTTTCATCTTATAAACACGATCTTTTCCATGTCTTTCTAATGTGAGACTTTGATTATTCTCCCAATAATTTCAACAATTCCCCCTCAACCATCCTCGAAGGACTTCCTCTGTTTAATATTCGATCCTCAAACCACCAGGTCTTCCTACCAACTGTCCGATCCTCCTGACCTAGTTGGACTTCTTGTCAGTTGTCTAGTCCTCTTGATCCAACTGGACTTTCTGCCAACTGTCTAGTCCTCTTGACCCAGCTGGACTTCTTGTTAGTTGTCTGATCCTCCTGACCCAATTGGACTTCTTGTCTGGTGTCTTACTCTCTTGATCAAGACATGAGAGTCTCCACTTCTTTCATTCTAGACTCATGGCTCAACGTGTACTATTGCTCTGATACCAAATATTACAAATAAGATTCACATATCTCTACAATAGTATGATATTGTCCATTTGGACCTAAATCCTCATGGTTTTATTTTTAGAATATACTCAAAAGACTTCATACTAATAGAAATGTATTTTCAGCTTATAAATTCATAATCTTTTTCATATTTTCTAATGTGAGACTTTGATTATTCTCTCAACAATTTTAACACCAAGGAATCATACCCTAAAGGATATGGTGAGAAGTATATTGTCTTTTACCAGAGTTCTTAGGGAGTAAAACACTCAAGACTGCATTTTACCTACTCAATAAAGTGTTAATAAGACAGTAAATAAAATCTCATATGAACTATGGATGGATAAAAATCTTAGCATTAATCATTTACACATTTGAAGTTATCCAATTTAAACTAGGTCTTATAGGCCTAATAAAAGGAAACTGAACTCTAAGTCTGTTAGTTGTCATTTTATGGGATATTTTAAAAAGTCAAGGGGGCTTTAAATTTTATAACCCCTCAAATATATCTTTTTTTGAGATGAAAAATATCAAGTTCATTGAGGACAGTTGGAGCACTAAACTCAGTGACATATCCTTTAAAGAGAATTGCATTAGCTATCTTATTTCAATTATTATAAGTGCAACTAGTAATGGTATGATTCTCATACCCTATGTTATTGAAGTTGCACATCCAGCAGGAGCAACACATCATAATGTCTCTGTTGCCCCTCCTATGCAAGCAGAGGAATCATCTGCTCAGGTTGAGACACTCCCTCTTATGGTTGAGCAGGTTCCCTAAGCACCTTAAGCACAAGTGTCACTAAGGCGATCCACTATGGAAAGGAAAACCACGATTTCATGTGATTATATTTATCTCTAGGAGCATGAATTTGACATAGGATTGGAAAATGATCCTATTTTTTTCTAGAAAGTTAAACAGTGCTTCAATCTTGAAAGGTGGATTGAAGCCATGAAGTTCATGGTAGACAATGGTGTATAGGAACAAGTCGAATTGTCTGAAGGAGTAAAATCTATTGGATGTAAATGAATATTTAAAATCAAATAGGATTCATTGGGAAATGTTGAAAAGTATAAGACACGCCATGTAGTCAAGGGATTCACTCAAAAAGGAGGAGATTGATTACAAAGAGACTTTCTTATTTGTGCCCACCAAAGACTCCCTAAAGATAATTATGACACTTGTAATTCATTATGATTTAAAGTTATATCAAATGAGCCTCAAGACTACATTCCTTAATGAAGACATTGAGGAGACTATATATATCGTGCAACTAGAGAACTTTAAATTTAATGATTCAAAGCACTTAGTATGCAAGTTAAAGAAGTCATTTATGGTTTAAAGCAAACATTCCATTAGTGGTATAAGAAATTTGATCAAGTGATTATTTCATTTGGTTCATTTGATTTTAAGAATAACCTAGTTGATCAATGCATATATATCAAGTTCAGTGGGAACAAGTTTGTAATATTTGTCTTGTATGTGTTGATAAGCAATTGTAAACAATTGTTACATGAGACCCAGTCATTTCTATAAAAAAATTTGAAATGAAAGATCTTGATGAAGCATCATTCGTATTAGACATACAAATTTATTGTGATAGATTCAAGGGTATACTTGGATTATCACAAAAGATTTATATTAAAAAGGTGATCATACGTATGACATGCAAAATTGTGCATTTGGGACAACTAGTGTCTAGCGGTGATAAATTTAGTTTGCAACAATATTCATAACGTGAATTTGAAATTAAGAAAATAGAGAAACTCCCTTATACATCGACAATAGAGAGTCTCATGTATACTTAGATGTGTACACGTCCGGATATTGCATACATTGTCAAAATTTAGGTAGGTATCTAAGTGATTCTAGACAAGTGCATAGGGAAAAAAAAGGGTTATGTGATATCTTCAAAGAATCAAAAAACTCATGCTCACATATCGGAGATCCAATCAGCTCGAGGTGATTGGATATTCAGATTCTGACTTTACTAAATGCTTGGATAGCAAAAGATTCACCTCAAGTTATGCTTTTATGCTTGCTGGAGAAGCCATATTATGGAAAAAACGTCAAACATGCACTTATAACGACATTCACAATGGAGGAAGAATTAATAACTTGTTATGAAGCATTTAATCATGAGATATAACTGTAGAACTTTATTACAACATTACAAATTATTGATAGCATTGACATATCATTAAAAAACTTCTGTGATAATAAACTTGCAAAACTCTATTCCAAGAACAAACTTAGTTCATTAAAATCAAAGTACATCAACATCAAGTGCCCGACGATTAAAGAAAGAGTCCAAAGTAGTCAAATAATAATAGAACATATTTAGATAAACTTTATGCTGATAGATCAGCTCATCAAGGGACTATTGTCTAAGGTATTTCATCAGCATGTGTTGCATGTGTTGTATATGAGGGTGTTTCATATGGATGAAGTATCCATTTAGTAGGAGTTGTATTTATTTGTTATTTTGAATGCTCTATATAATGAACACATGTAAATTATAATTATCGTATGAAATAAAAAATTTCTTTTACATGTGTATTTAACTTTTTACACTCTGAATAAAGACACTATGATTTACTAATATGATTTGCATATGGTGTTTGTAAATGATATGCGAGATTCAATTTTGAGTCATAAGATGATCATGGTTTACTACTGCGGTTTAACATATGGTACTTGTAAACATGATTGAGATTCAGTTTTGGATCATAAGAAGGATAAGTTGAGAATAAGCATGTACATATTATATTTCATGCGTTTCTCATACTACACATCCATATCAAATCTATGTTATTAATACATTAATATTGTGATTACTAATAGTTCTTGTTATCGATTATATATAGTGTAACTACTATCGCTTTAATGCTATACCAATAAAGTTGATAGACCAAATTGTTCTATAGGGGTATTTAATCCATAAAATTTTGGCATTGTTGTTGTCAAGTTTTGTGTGTTATATAAAGTATCACATGCAGTCTAAGTGAAATATTATTGGATTTAATTGCCATTAGATGGGCAAGCGTATTTAACCATTTAACATACGAATTTTATCATTGCGGACAAATCCATTAAAGTGATCTAATTTAGTATTTGATTGTGGATTTATGTTATTGGATGTGAAATCACATGAATAGAACGCTTTAGCCCATTACTATTAACATTGATGGATTGTTAATGGATTTGAATTCATTATATATACGGATATGACCGCCCGTAAGAGAGGTGATCAGACGATTGTCTCCTATTTTTCCATCGGATTAAGACTT
The DNA here is from genome assembly GCA_025175895.1 of Wurfbainia villosa. NCBI lineage: Eukaryota > Viridiplantae > Streptophyta > Magnoliopsida > Zingiberales > Zingiberaceae > Wurfbainia > Wurfbainia villosa. The sequence continues at coordinate 105,086,969 of CM045999.1, forward strand.
CAAAACTGCCTCCCTTGCACCTACGGAAGGTCACACCTTTATAGCAATACCATCTTCGATCTTCGAATTCTTCCAATGATGATGAAGACGAGAACGTCTCTAGATTCAGGTGCATATTTACTGTTTTATTTCTTTCCATCGTAAATTTAGTTTTTGTACATTTACTGTAGATCTATCGATAAGATCCTATGTCAGATCGTTTATTTTCTTTTGTGAATGCATATGTCGCGATCTTACTGAATACGCTTTTGTTCCTGCTGTGGCATGTCTTAGACTATTTATCTATTTCATTTTTACGTTGAAGGATCTGTCTTTAGATTAGCAAGACGTTATATAAGCCAATCAGCCAACAAATGTGGCTCTTTTTTTTCTTTTTGTTTTGTTTTGTTGTGATCTATCTTTCTCCTCCCCCAGCTCATGAGTGTCATGGCCAGTCTCGGTAAAGAAGTGCAGTATGAAGAAGTCGAGGCGATGATCAAGGAAGTCGATCTCGACGGCGATGTGCACGTGGACTTCCGTGAATTCATCCACATAATGGGAGGCTGGCCATTGAATCTACCTTCTGCAAATCAGGCATCGACCTCGTTATGATATATATTTTCCAAGTCACTTTTATTTTGATATCAGTGGTTCACATGTTGTTTGATGGTGTGGAATTACTTAGTTTGCTGTGTTAGTGATTAAAACCATTGATTTGGGCATCGACATGTTGTCGATGATGATCGATGTGAAGCTTCAGAATTTACTGAAGTTGAGAGAAAGAAAGAAATAAACTCAAGTTTAACTTTATTATTGGTTTTTCCATGATCATTCACTCGTATTGTTTGTGTCCTTTTTGATGTTCATGTGTTCTATGAATGTGACTTGGAAACTGTTCGAGACGAAGTCGAATTCAAATTGCTCGTTTTGGCGGGAAATAACGGACGTCGAAGATCCGAATCAACTCGTTTGAACGAGAGCGCTGGAGTCCTCCAGCTCTATAAATAGCTGAAAACTGGGAAGTCACTCGAAATTCTTACATCGGAGTCGGATTCAAAACTTCTGCTTCGTCTCGCATCTCTCGCGTTGGGTTTCCGCTCTGGGAAAAGAGAAGATGATCGAGGAGCACGCCCAACTGCAGCTGCTGGACCGGGAAGAAGAAGATGAAGAGGATCTCTTCGAATCCATCGACAAATGTAAGTTCGGAGATGGCGAGTCTCGCTTGCTCGGTCGCCGTTGTTTCGGCAAATCTTATTCGTTTTGCTGGTTTTGGTTTTTATCGATCGTTGTTTGCCTCGTCGCTTTGTGTGAACAGTTAGGGTTCTGATTCTGATTATCTATTCCTTAGCTAGTTTGGAGCTGATGGATTGATCTAGGAGTGTTTGCTCGATCATATTTCTGGTCTCGCTGGGAGATTTGTTTTGTCTTGGGTTTCTCGAATCGCTTGCTAGTTCTCAGAAATTTGCTCATTGGATCGATTGAGTGGGACTTGCAGTGATTTCGCAAGGGATTAACGCGGGCGACATTAAGAAGCTCCAGGATGCAGGGATCTTTACTTGCAATGGTCTAATGATGCAAACCAAAAAGGTTCGATCTATGGTTGTGCTTCAGATCTCGTGAGAAACATTGAGCAACCAATCACCATTTTCTCATCTTTAGTAGAACTTAACGGGGATCAAGGGACTATCCGAAGCCAAGGTGGATAAGATCTGCGAGGCTGCTGAGAAGCTCGTGGTCAGGCATCTTTCCATCATCTCCATTTTTTTTCCTGAATCGCCCTAACTTGCATCGTTATTTTGATCTATCCAATCCATTTTCCTGGTTTGCGAATCGCAGAACACGGGGTACGTTACCGGAAGCGATCTGCTTCTCAGGGTAAGATCACATCCATTCCGTTGGATGACATTTCAACGGCAGATCATTCCAGTTGACCTTGCTCTATTTTCCACAGAGAAAGGCGGTGATTCGAATTACCACGGGGAGCCAAGCTTTGGATGAACTACTTGGCGGTAAAATTAAAAATGTTCCCTGTCTTCTAAACAGAAATACCACGACACCGATCGAACTATCCAATCGTTTGAAATTAAACAGGTGGAATTGAGACGCTCTCAATCACTGAGGCATTTGGAGAATTCCGGTTAGAAACTTTCATGCAACTGATCCCTGTTTTCTAGTGTAACGCAACTTAAACTGAGTCGTGATTGTTCACGGAAAATCGAGCAGATCAGGGAAGACACAATTGGCGCACACGCTCTGCGTATCAACACAGGTGCATTTCATTGATCAATTCAACGCACTGGAGATTTCCTCTTCTTATGTCTTATTCAGGATGTTTGCTCTCGACAGCTACCGATCCACATGCACGGAGGCAACGGGAAGGTCGCGTATATCGACACCGAGGGAACTTTGTATCCTTCTGATTCCCAATTAAATTATCTTCTGTGATCGATTGGTTTGGAGGTAAACCAACACTCAAAATGTCCACGTCTTCCCTTGATTGGATCTCCAGCCGTCCAGATCGGATCGTGCCGATTGCAGAGAGGTTTGGGATGGACGCTGGGGCCGTTCTCGATAATGCAAGGCCCAGAATTCCTTTTCACCTCCTTAAACTCTTTGTTATACTAACATAAAAATGGCTAATCCCTATTCTTTTGTGCACTGTGGAAGAGCAGATCATATACGCGCGCGCCTACACTTACGAGCACCAGTACAATTTGCTCCTCGGCCTCGCCGCCAAAATGTCCGAAGAGCCTTTCCGGCTTCTGGTCCAAAACTGGACCCTAAACTATGCCTTCGTTTTGTTTTTTAATCACCTGCCGCTGTTAACTTTGAATTAGCCTGTGTGGGATTGCAGATTGTGGATTCCGTGATCGCATTGTTCCGGGTGGATTTCTCTGGACGCGGCGAGCTTGCCGAGCGCCAGGTTTGCGCGATCTCATATAGTGTTTTGGTATTGTTCTTCGTAAAGAGTGAATTGGATCTCCTCTTTTACAGCAAAAATTGGCGCAGATGCTCTCCCGCCTGATTAAGATTGCCGAAGAGTTCAATGTGGCCGTCTTCATAACTAACCAAGGTTAGCTTTCGGATCTCGACCTGTGTTTTTAATGACGGATAAATCTTATTTAAAAAAAAACACATTATATATTATTTTAATGTGCAATTAGTATTAATTACCTGCTCAATAAAAGGTGCAACAAAACTTTCACACAATACCAAAATGGATTCTAATATCAAGCGCATTGTGTTATGCCTTTTTTTCTATTTTATTTTTGTGAAACAATGGCCATCAGTGAATCGTGTTGTTCATCAATGCTGATTTTTTTGTGATTGCCATTCTGGTGGTGTTGTTATATGTGGATAGTGATTGCGGATCCTGGAGGAGGTGTGTTCATATCGGATCCTAAGAAGCCAGCGGGAGGCCACGTGCTCGCCCACGCTGTCACCATCCGACTCATGCTGAGGAAAGGCAAAGGCGAGCAGCGCGTTTGCAAGATCTTCGACGCTCCCAATCTTCCAGAGGCTGAAGCCATATCCTTCAAATTTATACAATTTGAATGCGCCTTTAACAACAAGCAAAAATAAATAAATAAATTATCAACAATATTGTAAAATTGGATCAATGTCGAAACGATTTAGGGATAATAAGCTCAGCTACTTGGAAATCTTGCTGAAAGTAAACGGTGAAACTGAAAAACTGTTTGATATCTTTGACCCAGAGACTACGTTTTCCAGATAACTCCAGGAGGCATCGCGGACGCTAAGGATTGAAAACGTTCAAGGCATGTATCTCTTCTCTCTAGCCGACAGATAGCGTAAAGAACTGCTAGTTTAATTTCTATTGATGCTTTTACTCTTCAAAATTTTTTGGATAAAACACGAACGGTGTCTTCTACTTGTCGTTGCTTATGTCTGTCCAGGAGAATACTCTATATATGTACAGCAACGTATAATACGTGCCATTACGAACTAATAATAGTAAATCTTTGTTATTTTGCTTTTCGGATGAGCCGCTGATCCATTCTGATCCTCATGTAAATTAATGTGCTGTGCCAGACCTAAAATTCGATTTTGCGATTAAAAATTTAAAATGATGATAACCATAAATATTATAAATGCGTAAGTTTTATTTTAATATACGGTCAGTACTAGTTTAATCTGCTTAGGTGTCCATAGAATAATATTACTATTCGTGTTGGAGTAAACACCAAACGATCCGTGAATACCATTATAAGAAAAAAATTAAAATACCACAGAAGAAATTTTCTAGCGTCTCATTTTAAAAACAAAATTAAGGGAAAATAATAAACCACATCAAAAAAAATATATTTATTATTATTTTTCTGAGTCCACACAATATTTCGGCTAAAACAACAGCATTCATTAATAAAATTCTTTTATCATCAAAGCAAAAGGTTGTAGGTAGCGTAGCTAAATGAGGAACCAAACTTCGTAGAACAGGACGTGCGTTTTTTAACAGTCAAATCACGCTCAACTTGATAAAAGTTGATTGAAAAAAGAATGATCAGAGATGTCCTAAAAAATCAATCGTGAATAATCATTTACGATTTTGAAAAAAAAAAAATTTGATTGCAAATGATTTAAAAACAACTCCGAAGGGAATCTTAATCAAATTTGAAAATGTAGCTACATCAAAGAACCATCCACACTAAACATTGAGCCGGAGCTGGATAATGGGTGAAAAATTACACCCTCTGGAATAATAAACAACAAAAACAATGTCGTTGATTAACGTATATCAAGACCCTTCCTCACACTTACAAACTCCCCAAAAACCTATGACACCCCACCCCCTCCAAAAAAACATTCTATGCATATTGCATGTCCTATACAACATAATATGGATCGGCGATTGGTTATCGCCTATTTACAACACAACAGATATAAAAACAACAGCATACAGTGCATTTGGATCAGAATGCAGTATCCCTGCTCGCAATGCCTTCGCCAAAACAAAAAATGTTGGTTAAGCCACTGCTATTTGTAAACTCGGTTGCCTTATCGCCGGTTATCGTCGTAGCCCAGAAACATTGTTAAAATATCGACATGCTGTTCTGTGATGGCCAAAAAGGCTCATTCAGAATCAGTGTAGGCAAACTGACAGTTGCCCTACCCAAACAGTGGTCAGCTAGTGATCAAAATTGGGTCACAGATTCATGGACCCGAGCTCGCTTAAAGCCTTGGCAGATTGACTCGACTATTATCATCCTAGGCCTCCGGAAGTTTTCAAGCTATCGTCTGGAACGGTCCATGATAGCAAGTGTCCACTTGAATCCCCGCTCAGCATTTGTTTTAGATCACTTGTAACATGAAGTGCAGTCACTGGATGCTTATGGGACTTGAGCACTTTGTGCAAAAGCAAATTGTATTCAGGTAGCTTCCCGCTTAAAGCCAGTCCTCCTGCGGCAGTGGCGGTTTTTGGTGACCTACTTCCAGTGTTAGCTTCGTCTGTCGAATAATGCACCATGTTCCAAACCTTCACTGCTCCACTCTGATGGCCAGTCGCAAACCAATTTGTATCGTGCCAATCAGAATGAGTAACACTTGTAACCGACAAAATAAGATCCGAAGGGAGCTGCGAGGTGTTGACAACTGCAAGGCAATCTCCATTCACACTCCAAGCTGCAAGTAGAATGCCAGAAGCAGTCAGCACAACTCCAGTGAGCTCATTTACATGCACAGCTGATATCGGTGCAGGGAACAGTGGAAGCTGCTTCACAAAAGCTAGGTTAGTTAGATCCCACAAAATTACACTACAATCGTCGGAACCAGTCACAATAAGAGAGTAGGACTGGCTGACATGGATGCATGTTATCTTTCCAGTATGAGCGCAAAGGGCCCTTCCATTACTCAATCGGTTATCCTTGTCAAATCTCCAAACTGCAACAACACCATCATCAGCTCCAGTCACTAGAAACTGACCATCATGACTGACTCCAGCACATTGAATCTGACTTCCGCAGTGAAGATTTTCATGAGTGGAGAGAAGTTTATCCTGATCGTAGCCAAGTATCCTCAAGCTTCTATCGGGAAAGCCCCATGATATGTATTTGTTATAAGTTACTGGTCTAATTATGCTATTTGCCCTAGCAACAAGAACCTTTTCGTTGAATGTCACAATCTGAGATATAAAAGAAGAAGATCGTCGAATTTTCTGGGGAACAAGATTGGAACTGTACCGAAGAGGATGAGGGGGAATTTTCCTGTCAGTTCTCCTCTTAGGATGAGGCTTCTGGAATAACTGTTTAGGTGTCTGACCAAAATGATTTATCTGGGCTAAGATTGAGGCCTTCATAGTAGGATCTGTAACTGAATCTATATCCACATTTCCTTCATACGTGTAGTGATAGAAAACATTAGTAGCTTCTTCGGCAGCCTGTAAAAGTTTGACAGCATTAAACACCATAAGAACTCATCAAATAAAAAAGTTTAGACAAAAAACATAGTTCCTTTCGAATAGTATCTTAGTTGCATTCATGAATATTTAAGAGGACATTTCCATGTTGTAAATAAAAGAAAGAAAAACCTATCACAAATTTATCCATATTCTTTCACGGAGACGAGAAATATCACTGATAATTATCCATCTGTAGATTGAGGTCCATGATGTTAATGGAAGAAATGTCAGTCGTTTTGACTAAAATTGTAATGAAAAAGACCTCGCAGCACATGGTAATCTAAAGCCTAGTTAATAAGAACTAGCAAATTTTGAAGAAACTGTAACGACCATGATTTATATATGACAGCAATATAAATGAGAATCGGTCTTTATCCAAAGTTATTATGGTTTCTCAAAGTTAAATCATATTCAAATTGGCAAAAAGGATTGGCATTTGGAACTTGAGAGATGGGGTGTAAAGTTCAAGTGTATAAATCACAGACTCCCTGCAATATGTATGACAAATAAAAAAGGTCCAACAATCATATAACATGTATCTTTTGTCTTCAAAGTAAATTCAGGTTATAAGTGCTTTTGTCAACACAATACTTGTGGATCAAAAAAATCTAAAATGGGATGAATCTCATTAGAGACGCAATTAAAAAGTTCAGTGCATATCAAATAAATGAAAAAAAAAATCCCAGAAAATAGAGCATTAGATGATTAAGAATAGGTGGGAATGAGATAATAGTCATTAAACTCAGCTCTAAATCCTGTTTTGGATTGAGAATTTTTTTTTCTTTATAACCAGAATGGCTAGTAGGGCAAAGTGAGTGCTTCCAGATGATGTTGTTGTATGTCCTAAGCAGTTGCGCTGAGCAGATGGATCTCGTTCAGCCATTAAGTCTATCCAGTGATTTTTTGCAACATGCTATATTAGCATGTTAGCATCAAGGCTTAGAAAAGAAGATGGGGATGGCATTGACAATTCTACAGGACCTACGATTTCAAAACAGATACCCACCTTCCCTCTCTGCTTATATCCAAATATAAGGTCTATCCAGTGGTGCAGATTTTCTGAAACATAATCTGATTCCAAAGCTTCTCGGTGCTTCCTTATGAATTCTCTAGAACTACCTTTGGCCCAAGGGGGTAGAACAACACCGCCAACCTAAAAAGAGACTCATGTCAGCTTCACAAAGAGTGGGTGCAAGAAAGAAAATTATCTCCAAAGTATCATGAAAGTATGTGCAGATAGATGCAGTGCAATGGAAAAATTAACTGGATGCTACTTAACCAATCATAATACCTTTTCACCTGACTGTTTTTCTCCCAAGTCGAGGTTAAAACGGTTCTCAAGAAACTCGGGCATATAAAAGAATTCTGGGATTAGTTCCTTCACATCTGATGTGTTGCTTTTTCCAGCCGCACTAGACCATGTATCCCTCACACTATTGAACAAACGGTCTGCATGATCAAACTGTCCTCCTTGTAGCTTCTGATTTTCTGTGCTGAATGGTGGCAGCCTAACAAGATAGAAAAGTACAATTCCGGCACTGGAATAATGAGAACCATAGTGAAACTTGGGAACATCAGGATCATCCCAGGTTTCATAACTGAAATATACAGAAGAAATATAAGACAAAAAATGAGAACATTCAGATATTTCTAGGGAGGGAAACCAAATTTATGAAAGGGAAGCAGGCTAACCGTTTCTTGAATTCTTCCTCTCCTACTGCTGTTTGGCATCCCATTGGTTTATCAAGTTTTCGGAATGTCTGAGGATTCTTCAAATCCAGATTTTCACTTTCATAATCTGCAAGAATCCATGGAAAAACTGGATATTGAGTTAGGTCACTGTACCCACGTCCTGCAAGAGTGTTAAGGTGCATGAGGTACTGAAAATTGCTAATTTCTCCAGTTTGCCATCTTTTTGAGAAGGACTTTGCCATGATCTTAAAAAGGCGACTTCCCTCGTTGCCTTCCTTTTTTGATGACCCAGATATAGTCGAGTCCAACCTGTTAGCATTATAATGTATGAGCATTTTACTCCTTTCAATGCCAAGGAACTATAAATTGAGAAACAGAAGACAACCTTATGACAGGTCAAAGAGAAAAATCCACCACTATTTTCAACTCCATTTGAATTATACTCATATGGAAGAACGAGAAAAATGACACAACCACATAAGGAAGATAAGAACAATGGCAATCAAGGAAAATTTAGACCACTAGAAAAGCCTTTAGGTGTTGAAGTAATGGCAGATAAGAACAGAGAAATAAAACATAGTATCTTCACGACCACAAAAGAAATTAACAGGCTGAATATCCAATTAGAATGCACAAAATTGCAGGAGATTTTCCCACAACCACCTTGCTGCCCTGAAAAAGTAAAGAGAAATTTTCTTTTTTTTTTCTCATACATCAAGAATTGTGTTGTACCTTGTAAAAACATCTATGTCAATTTCTAGAGGAAACAACCTTAATTTTCCGCTCAAACAATCAAAAGTTAATTCTAACATGAAATCATAAATTGCCTCTTTCAAAAAGTTCTAGATCTGATGTTAACAATGTGAAAGAAAGAACAAATAGAGATTCACAAGGAAATCAAAAACACCTATAAGAATAAAGAAGAAAGATATTATAGCATAACTCAGAATATTACAAAGAATGGGAAAGCTTATAATTTTTTTTTAACCAAAAATGTTATCCTGTCTGAAACAAAAGATGCAGATAACCCTTCTTTTCCTATAATTTTGGAACAAATTCTGGATAAAAGATGGAAGCTACCATCTTGCAACATAAGCTAACATTTTTTCACCATAATATAGAATGCTACTCTTAGTCAATGATTACAGTCTAAAGCAGGATCTGAAGTAACAAAAATACCAGTAAAAAGGATGTAGCAAAATTGTAATAAATGAAGCATATGCTACCAAACACTTGTAAGAGAGTAGACCAAATGGAAAGAAACATACATGCTATTCCGTGGAAGGTTCATTGCGACCAAGTTTTTGAAAACTTCCTCTCTCTCCTTCTTGTGGAAAACCAGAAGATCATTACAGCCATCCATGCTAAATACCTCAATAGCAACAGGACGAAGCTGGTAATCTCGTTTCAGAAGTTCATAAATGCTATCCAGCTTCCACATGTGCCATGGGTGTGACAAGTTTCTAGTACTACAAACCTTTTCCTTTCCCCAAGCACCTCCATTGTATGCCCACGCTCTTCCACGAGCCATTGTCTTTGTTGGCATGTCCCATGCTGAAGGAGATTTTTCCTGGAACTCACTGCTAATTGAAGTGTCCTTCTTCACACCCAATGCTCGATCAATCACTGAAAGATCGTCCTCACTTGCTTTTTCACAAATGCATCCAGAATCATCAATATAGAAGTTCTCAATGACGTATAAGCAAAAGTCCCCTATAAGAAATATACCATCATGCTTGTCAAGGCCAACAACCCGTTCACAGTTATAACTGAATCGTATCTTTTCTGAAGGTTCAAGGAAAGGCCTGATGAGATATTCACCATTATCAAGTTGTTCCTTCTCTTGTTTATCCTCTGAAGTTCTCACCTCATCAACCTTAAATGAAGATGATTGCCTGGGGGATCCTAGTTCAGATCTTTTGCCATACGTCATAGACACAGAGAAGGAACTCGATTTGCCACCAAATTCTGTGGCAGATTGAACACTTGGTTCATGCATATAGGAACGGTCATCATTCCACCCAATCTGCACAGATGCCAAGCTTTCAATTTTGGAGCCATCATATTTTACTAAAATGTCTTCATGGTCAGTGTCATCATTGGTTTCCCCCTGATTTCCATTTGATAATAAATTAAAATATGAGTTTGAGTCAGATCCAGATGTATCTGCAGCAATTTCATGCTTTTCATTTCCAGGATCTGGCTTTTCTAGCTCAGAATTCCAGGCAAGGATGTCTTGAATTGTATCAATTTTTAGTCTAGAACGTTCAAGTTTCTTTCGCATCCTATATGGACCTTCAATAGGACATAGCTGCCATTCAGGCTGCACAGACGCATGCCTTAGAGGAAAAATCCCTCTTTCATGGACAAGTTGCTGAAGATGGGTTTGCCACTCACTTTCAGCATGTAGAACCCAACCATATTTATCCTGGCGAATAGCTCTTAGTTCTGTAGACATTAAATCTCGACCAGATTCGAGAACATTCCTTCGCTCGTATATTTGTTCCCAATGTTTTAAATTTATCTTTGATGAATCACGTGCTTTTCTACCCATCTCCCTCTTTCGGCGAACTTCCATTCCTTTAATTCTCACACCAGGAAACTTTGCTGATCCAGCAACATATTGCATCCACATGATAGATGAACACTGCTCCAAGACTTTATTGACGTCTCTCTGAGAATTCTGAAACCAGTCAAAAAATGCAGACGAGTTTCCTGTCAATAATTTGTCAAAACCATCATGCAAAACATCCAAAGGCGGCCCTTGGTTTGCCTTTGACACGAGAAAGTCTTCAACTGCAGGACGACGATGCAATAGTAAGTATTTGATAATGTCAACTGCCTGGTTTCTAACTGTTGATCTCTTGTCATTAAGAAGCGCAATTAAATTTACACACAGGCAAGAAATTAGATCAGTATCAAGATTGCTTGGGCAGAGTATTAGCCGTTTGTTAGCAATTAACAGCTGCAAAATTGTGCATATGTCAACAGCAGATTCATCTTGTATTCTGTCAAACGATAACCCCTTTGCCCCCTCAGATTGAAAATTCAAAACTGAAAGCAGATTACCTTCACCAATGGAATTTAAAAATGTAGGCAAAAAGCAATACATTATTATTCGATTCGTGTTTTTAAGAATGGCATGAACATATGCCTCAAGTTGCTTAGTTCCCCTAGCAATAGATAAAATTCCTTTTCCAGGGGCAGCTTCTTCCACACGTCCATCTTTATTCGCAAGCTGTAACATGGACAATAGAAATTCCAATATTCTAAACACGCTAATTGGCTCTGGAAAAGATCCCATATACACTTGATCTATGGTCATCCAACAAAGAGAATCTAGGTTTACTGTCCAACGATTCTTATCAAGCTTCTGTTCATCTTCATCATCACGCAAGAGACGCCTTTCAAGGAAGTTCATCAGTCTACTTAAACACAATCCTTGGAAAACTAAAATAGACTTGATGTCCACATAAAGTGGAACAGACTCTAAAATATTTTCCACGAGTTGGGTTGCTTTCAGTTGTTCTGAGACAATATCAGCAAGAATCTCAGCAATGAAATCTAAGACAGCAGTGGCCGCTGCAGAACAAGGACCACCTCCATAACCCGAATAATCAATTTCAAGTAATAGCTTTGGATTTATAGGAAAGAACATGCTTGCAGCAGATGATTCATGTAAATCAGGAGATGACTCCTCATTTAGTGAAAAAGATGATCTCATGGATGGAGTAGAAGTTAATTTCACTTTTGAATCACTGGTACTGCTTGTGCTGCCAAGCCAGGATGTCAAAGCAAGAACAGGAGATGCAGTGGGTGTTGCTCCAGATTTTGTGTTTGAATTGTCTGAAAAAGCCGGAGAACTAGGCATATTGATGGAGGAGGTACTAAGTGAATCAGTTTGTTGATTGGGAACTTCACTCCCATTGGAATCAAGAAGTTTTAGCTCAGTAGCAGTATAAGCAACAGGCATGTGACTGAAAATTTGTGCATCAGGACTTTGAACAGCTTGGCCACCTTCTTCACTAAGAGATTTCTTAAGATCAACATCAGAAAAAGGATGATTAGGAGACCCACCTATATACCCTGAGCTAGTACTTTTGTGCTCTTGAAGATAGCTTCCAGAACTCATGGAAGTTTTCACAGATTGAGCATTCTCCAGAGGCACGCTCAAGAATGAGTTCTCAGAGCCATTATCATCATCCACATCATTCTTCACCTCTGCTGCAGCAGCTGCAAGATCCTTGGCCATTTTTAACGCATAATCAGCCCTGTATAAGAATATAGCAAGCAAAATCCAAGAAAAATGATAGATGAATAAGTCTTAATCATTTGTGATGGAATTAAAACCAGAAGTGATATGCACTTTAAGAATTAGAACATCATGCAACAGACCTTACACAAGAAAAATATAGGTCAACGCAGCTTTCGAGAAACTCTGCACGCCGGCACACAGAAGAGAATGGTGGACATGTCTTTGCCAAATCAACCATAAAACGCAAAATTGAAGTAGCAGCGATAGGTGCCCCAGCTTCCCCACCCATTAACCGTGCTGCATAAGTCTTGTGCAATAGAGCTTCACCTTGTAGGTCACCTGATGGATCTGTTGTTGCATCTACAAGCTCTGCAACTAAGCTACCACTAAGAAGTGATAGTTTACCCTCTCGATGGGCGAGCATTGACTGCATACTCAATCTATCAAATGTAGCTTTTGCCATAGAAGCCACTGTTTCTAACAGCTCCACAAATTTCAACTCGCCAAAGTTTCCATCATTTGGCAAAAGTGCAAAGAAGTCAAGCATGCGGACTTCAGGCACTCTTGGATAGACATCCTTACCAAATATTAAACAGAAGAGAATATAGTATATCTCAGGGGAGTCGTGAAAGCTTGGAAGAACCCGTGACAGTCCTTGGTAACCTCCACTTGTTCGAAATTTGAGTGCAAATGTAGGAGAAGAGAGACAAACTCCAAGAAGAGTCATGATCCATCTCATACTGGTTGGATGTACAGCTTCATCAACAAAAAAAGCAATCAACTTAGATGAGACAATCTTGTGCCAATGCTCAAGCAACTCTTCCGAACCAATAGTAACTTGTAAATCAATAAGCATCTCCAGTAACATATTTCTCACAATAACATGCTTTCCCATAGGTTCTCGAATAATATGACTCCTTGGAGTCAGTTCAGGTGGATCAAAGGTCATAATAACAAACCTGACAACTAGTTCTAACTCAGATGCTAAAAAGCCATCCTCCAAAATAACACCAAGCAATACTACCAGCTTTTCTAAAACAATCACCTCCACATCTCCACGTTGCAGGGTAACTAGTAAATGCCGAACCAGGTTAATCTGCCGTAAGATTGTCAGGTTATGGTTTCTATACCAGTGCATTGATACCATGCGTTCTAGAAATCCAAGAAGTGCAATTTGAATTGGAACAGGAGCTTCCACCCACAATGTCCAGTCTAAAAGTACATGCTCAACCATATCAGCATTTGAAAGAACAATACAGTTTGAGTTTGCCTCAGACAACTCAGTATTTTCAAGTTCAGAAAAAAGACTAAATGAATCTTTTTGTACAGAGATATCATCCATATCTCCATGTGATCCAACTGAAGAAAAATCATCAGAAAATTTAGGCAAAGAAAGATCATCAATACTAGCTTCTGGTAAGGTTCCAGCATGGTAAATATTTCTGCTTGCTCGAAACTTTTGTGGTTCAGAAAAGGAGGCTTCACATGCAGCAATACGGAAGAATATGTCAAGAGAATGCATATCAAACAATAACATTTTGCGTTGCAGAAAAAGTGCCAGCAAATGATATCCTCTTAAAGCTTGCATATCCTTGACATTCTGTGGACTTTGATGCAGTGAACATGCAAGTAACTCTAACACCATGTGTAGCATATCCTTAGTTTCTGCAGCTTCAATAAGAGCGAGCACCACAGGGATTCCCCCAACAACACGTACACTATCTCCAATCACAAAATGGTTGCAGATATAGACATCTCCAGAAAGACGACCATAGCGTGGTATACCTGTCAAACAACATTTAATAAGAATATTAAGTGATTGTATTAAAAGGTAAAGTATCATTCATAGGCTACATACCGCCAATAGGGGAAGCAGCAGCAGATGTTGGGTCAACAAGGTTGAGCAAGGACAATGTTCCAGAAGCTCGATATGTTTCTGAGGATGTTCCATCAAAAGCAAAGATGAGCTTCTTGCCAGAGAGCTGTAGAGAAAAATTTGTCAATCTTTCCAAATCCCAAACAATCCCACTGCGATCAGAATTATATGTCCCCTGTTTTACAGAGTTATCAAGTCGCTGTGAATTGGAAGTAACAGGCAACTCAGATTCCAAAGAATCTAAGATGGCCATGCTGCCCCCACCACAGGCCTGGTTTGGGGCAAATCTTAGTAGATCTGTATCCTGGAACAACCCCCTGTACCCTCGACCAAGAATATACATGAAAAAAATACTGCCTGAAGTAAGCACCTCCTCAAAAAGATAACAACAACGCAGCCTCCATGAAAAATCACTGATTTTTGCACGAGCTGCTGGTGTGCCGAGAGTAACTTGCAAAGATTTACCAACGGGAGAAAGTGAGTAGCCAAGCTTTCCTGTATGTATCAGCTTTCCATTAATGTAGACATATGCCATGCTAGCTTGAAAGAGTCCAGCTAATGCATTAGGTTTGCTGTGAACAATTGCAAGGTGATACCAGTTTCCTTCTTCCAGTTCTATGGCAGGAAAAGATAGAGAGCAGGAGCTGCTTGTAGCTAGAGTTAAAACACCATTATCATGAAGGTAGAGTTCTGCATAGAATGTGTTCCCATCATTCACAGCTCCAACAGAAAATATGCGTAACACCTGTCCAACAGAGGCATTTCTTTTGCTAGATCCAGTTTTGGATCCTTGCTCTGATTCTTTCGAGAGATTTTTAAACAATTTTCGGTACTGAAACCAACAGACAAAAGTATACCCAGCAGCCGGTGGCCATGTTCTTTCTCCTAAAGACACCTGGATGGATGCATGACCAACTTTGCTCATGTCCATCTCCACAAAAGGCGCTAAAGAAACACCCTCAGACCTAATGTCTTCCATTTGAAGTAATTTCTCCATCATATCGATAAGAAGATGAGCAGAACTTTTCATCTTTAATAGAAGAATATATCTCACAAGAATTCGAAGCTCAGAAGAAGACAGCCTATTGTGAAAACATAATATATTAATAAAGTAAGCTAGTAAGGAATGAATCATAAGACAAGTAAACTCTTCCGTGCACAAACCTAAATGCTCCCAGGACTTCCACAATCCGCAAAGCATGGGTAAGCAAAGGAGAAGAGCCCTCAAGGAAAGGGCAAATTGTTTCCAGCAAGAGGGCAATGCATCCTAAATAATTATCCACCAATGGTAATATTATTTAATGCATCATGTGTAATAAAACAAGAGAAATATTACAACACCTTTTTACTTACCAACTGAAGTCAAATTTTCCTGATTGAATGGACCAGCACGAGCAAGCTTATCGATAAACTTCAGAATGTCCAACTGCACTTTTGGAGTAAAGAGTAACAAAGAGCGTACCAGAATAGCTACTGCACTAGCATTGTATATCCGCTCTCCCTCAATCCTAGATATACCAAGAGAGGTGGTCAGAAATGAATTTGTATCATCCTCTAATGTGTTGGAGGGAAAATAATTTTCCCCAAGCACAGAAGTTGGTGGGAGAATAGTCTCAAGCGCAAGCTCAAACATCAATTGGATAACTTGATTCTCGCATTCCACACAAAGTAAACCAGATTCACATAGTAGGTCATAAATGGTCTGGGACAACATAATGGCATGGAGTCTCAATCTATTTACAGGGTTATTTGATACACCAGCAGTGATGGCTCGCATCAGAAAACTAAAAGTACTCATAGAAGATTGAACATCTTGAAGCTCACCACTCTGAAAGCCATGTAATGTGGTCAATAATAATGAAAATCCAGTGGCATCTCCAAATACTCGTTGTGCTGCATTATTTGCCCCAAGGATACGCCAAAGTGCACCTAATATATCACATTTTGCGTCATTTTGAAGTTTGTACTGAGATCCAGAAATGCTTGTTACCATATCACTCTTGAGAATCTCAATGAGTGCACCTAGCTCTTCTGGATGAGCCTGGTAAGATAAATAAAATTCAACTAATGAGATGAAAGAATCAATTTGGTCAATATTCCAAATCTCTATAAAGATCAAAAATTGAAGAATAGCATTAACTAAATCCCAAGCAGAGACATTCATCTTTCTAAGGAGAACCAGATACTAATATATACCTGAAGAGCATCTTCAATGATCAAACAAGATAAAAGACGAAGAACACCAGCCCGATGATGATCAGATATCAGGAATGGTAGAATGATGTTGACCCCATCTGAAGCTCGGAAGGTTTGTTGGTTGGATTCAGCTCTCCTTAACAAAGAAAAAAGGCAATCCCATGCTACAGATATCGAACCTTCATCTTCAAATACAGAATATTTTCCTGATGCAGAACCTAATGGTTTTGGTGAAGTAAAAATAATATCATTGTTGTCAATGTGTCTCTTGAAGCTTGCAGTATTTGACTTGGTCTCTAAGCCACTAGAAATATTGTTTTGCTGCTCTCGACCAGAAAAATACCTATTTTTCTTTAGATCATCTAGCAGAACCTCCAAAACACCAACCTCCCTGAGAACCTTCTTATACTTCTGATCAAATGACAGGAGTTTGACAAAGAAGGCTAGTATAGTATGTTTCAAACTAGATGTAATTGGCTGCTGCAATAAGCAGCAAAGTGAAAGCAATTCTTGTTCAGGAGTGCAGTTTACTACAGTGACAGCATATTCCAATATTTTAAGAACAATCTCCTGTAATGATGCAGGGAAACTTGCCATGTTAAGAATGAAGAGAGGCAATGTCCGCAGTTGTTGACAGAGCATATAATTGTCAAGATGGCATGAAAATATTTTAAACAATCTATTTAACACCTCTGCCTGCAGTTCAACATTGTCTGCCTTTAGAAAAATATCTTGAAGCACCTGAATTGCTTCAAGATCTTTAACCTTAGCATTAGCTTTTTCCTCATCATTTTGCTTATCAGAAGGTGTACAGCTTCTATTGCTTGCACTCCTACTCTGATAATGTTTTGAAGATTTTGCACAAGTAGGTTCTGTTTGACCTGTTTGTGCCAAATTTACAAGAACATCAAGAAGCCTTGTCAATGCTGGAGAAAGTTGGCATGGTAAAGTATCACTTTGGCTTTCCAGAAGTGATGAACTATTAGCTGCATCAGAACCATCCAATTGGGAGGAGGATGCTTGACGTAGAAAATTTGAATTGACTGGACGAACAACCTGATCCTTCCTCAAGCTAGATAGAGTCAAAGCAAACTGAACAAGAAATTGATAACCATGTGCATTGTGAATATCTTCCCTGAGCCTAGCGGAGCCAGCTTCTGCAGATACAGATAAAAGCACAAGACAAATTAACTGTCTAAAAATTACTGAGCTAACCCATTACAGTCAGGAAAACAATGAGTTCAAAAACTTCTGAATCTGAGAAATCACATCGAGAAATAAAATGGTTTGGAATTAAAATTACCAGGTCTATATGATAATTCAACACATTCAAGTAGCAAATCTACTATCCCCATGGTGTAAGCAGCATCACCATTTTCAATATTGAAATCTTTTACAGCCATGAGAAGGACTTTTATCTAAACACAATCACATAAAGCACCTGATAAGATCAGACATCGAATCCAACCAAAAATTTTTTCAAGAGTGCTAAATTGAATAATAATAAGAAGGCAATCTCTAGGAAAAACAAAGAAAAAAAATGAATATACAAAAAGGAAAATCCTATAAACAAAGTGCATATTCCTATAAAAATAAAGCAACAATAATGCAGAACTTCTCACTGATGCAATCACATTCTAAATCATACTGCAGAGCCTCACAAACTTTTTAAGATTCATGAAGCAACCTCTTTAGATAAACCATAGTGCTAAGCTCACAAGTATGAAATCTACTCGACAATGTTGCTTAAAATGATAGCAAAAAACTATCAATTAACTAATAAGAACAAACATCTTTCTCTACCTATTTCAAAATCCTTAACTTGCATAGAAGCAGTGATGCATTTACATCAAGGCTCAAAATGTCGAGCCATGCTGAAATTTTGGACTTTGACTGGAATGATACTATCGTGCTTAAGTTCCGATATATGATACCGGTGATGGATTTGAGTTGAATAAGGGAGGAGATGAAGCATAGGAAGGAGACATTGTCTACATAGAGCACAGTTTTAAATCTTGTACCATGTCGGGCGAAAGAGTAAAAAAATATCATTCCAATAAATTACTAAAACTCGATACTACTCAACACGGACTTGCTTCATCTCCTTCCTCCTTCAACCTCCAATCTATTACCAACACTGTACATTGAAGCATCGACATGATACTAGAACATCTTTTCAGTGAAAGATCAAAACAATGGCATAACTTGAAATTTTAAACTTTGGTACCGAGTGATATTGAATTTCGGTGATTTATTAAAATGATACATTTCAACTGTTTCATCCAACACCGTATGAGATTCCAAACTATAATTTACATACATATTCTATACATCACCTGAAGAACTTTTATACTTTTTCCTCTTCTTTAGAACATTGAAATAGTTTTTTTAAAATCATTGGATGCCACTCTACATTAGTAAACTCATCTATCACTCATGTGAAATTAATGACCCTATTTTTACTAGCCTTTATGGATACGTGAATTGCTAGATAATGACCCAAATTGGACCATAGATTTGTGAGATCTTAACCCAATTAAGATCCTACTTGAAATCAAGATTGTTTAGGGAAACATGGTTATTGCATGCAATCTTGTCCTTGCATTACAAAAAGGTTTATTTCTTTACTAGAGATCTCCCATATGGCGATTGAGTAGTCTTATCATAGTGCTAAGCTCACAAACACGCAATCTACTTGATGATGTTGCTTAAAATGATAGCAAAAAACTCTCAATTGATTAATAATAACAATTTCAATCCATTATCTTTCTCTACCTATTCAAAATCTTTAACTTGCATAGAAGCATTGGTGCATTTACATATATATTCAATAAGACATCTGAAGCACTTTCACATCTTTTTCTCCTCTTTCATTTTCCTTTGCCACACTGAAATAGCTGTTAAAATGTCAGCTGCTGCCACTCCACATTAGTAAACCCATCAAACACCTATGTGAAATTAATGACCCTATTTTTGCTGGCTTTTATGGATATGTGAATTGCTAGTTATTAACTGGAATGATAATGACCAAAAGGATTAAGAGAATTGGAATGTTAATCTCGAAATAAAAATAAGATTAAAGTTTCAATACTGCCTCACGCTTACAGAGCAAGACAACCCCTTTAAGTACTGCACCAAGATGCAATAAGGAAGCGGAAAGCCCCAAAAGGTAATAATACTCAAGCCCCCTCCTTCAGTACCCTCTCCTCCTTTGTGTGAAAGATCCTATTGGTCATTATGGATATGTGGATTTGTATTTATTGTTTAGAAATTGATGATGGAAGGGATTAAAGTTTTGGTAACATCTCACCTGTACCATGGCAAGCATGGGCCCTTTGTTGTGGTATTGAGATGCAACATGGAGGCAAAATGCTCATTCAGACAACAGTAAGCTAAGGCCTCCTCTTCCTTCCTCCTGTCAGGTGAACAGTACCCTGTTTCTGATAGTTTTAACTCCATGGATATAAAAGTTCCTAATTATTTAACTGGAATGTTAATGGGGGAATGGGATTAACAGAAATGGAAACCTGACCTCAGAAAAGAAATACCAAGGATTGAAGTTTCAGTACTCTCACACCCAACACACGGCAAGACAACCCATTCTACCACTACACCAAATGCAGCATGGAAGCGGAGTGTAAAAGCATCCTAAGGTGTCCCTGGTCAATCGGGATGAAAGCACCCTCCTCCCTCCTTGTCTCTAGCGAACAATATGCCCTCCTCCTACTACTACTGTACACGGTCATCCTGAGCCAGGACCAAAACAAGCTCTAGCACAGAAACTTTAATGCTTAGAAATACTACATAAACATTATATTTATTATTTGCTATTATATAATTGAGAATAGGAATGATAAAACTATAAGATCAATCTCATTAACTTATACCGTTTTAGTTAGCTCTTGTGCTATGCTTCTTGAAGGGAGGAAGAGGGAAAACAAAGGAAGAGTATTGGTGGAGGGGAGAAGGGAATGAATATACTTGAAAGGAGAGGAAAGAAAAGGAAATGAGAGAGAATGACAACTTTAATTTTGATTTTGTCATTCCCAAGACATGCAAGATTAAACTAGTCTTTTCAACAGTTTTTCACTTTCTCCCATCTTCCACCCACTTTTGGAAAGAACCAAAAATGAGGAAAAGAGAACCAAGTTGCTCCTTTCTTTGTCTTTAATTTTTGGTCTTCCATTAGGTAGATACAAGAAATGATTGTTTTCGCTGCTCCCTTCTTCTCAAGTAGATACAACATTAGCTATGACCACCAATTCCATCTCATGTCAACACTCTCCTATGGTGAAAAAATCTAAAGGTCACTACTATACCAACTCATTAATCACCACTCAACTTTAATCCAATAACGAGTGGTGGCTCCCAACTATTTGAGATTGTTTTCACCGAAATGCATACACCCTGAATTGTGGATTCCTAATTTGACTCTCATCCACTTATTTCTTGAAACTAAACCACACGTTCCAACCAGTCAAAGATTGATGAGCTAGTAGCTCAATACAGCCTTTTGTGTTAAATGAAGCCACAATTATTTGTCATTCAACATTTCCAAAAGTCCCCCCATGTATAATTGTTAGAACCAACAACAACAACAACCAAGTCTTATCCCATTAGGTGGGGTCGGCTATATGGATCCTTCTACGTCATTGGGCTCTATCCCCTACTATATCATCATCTATACTTAAATAAATTTTATCTTGTTTTATTGTTGCTACCCAAGTCTTTTTTGGTCCTTTTCTTCCTTGTTTGATATGTATATTTGTCATTGTTTCACATTGCCTAACTGGAGTATTTATTGATCGTCTAAGTACATGTCCATCCCACCTTAAACGTGTCTCTCGGAGCTTTCCTTCAATAAATGCAACTCCGACTTTCTCTCTAATGCTCTCATTTCTTATTATGTCTATTCTCGTATGTCCGCACATCCACTTTAACATCCTCATCTCTGCAACTCTCATATTTTGCTCATGTACTCAAGTCGTAACCCAACATTCAACGTCATATAACATAGCAGGTTTAACCGCCGTTTTGTAGAACTTATCTTTCAATTTTAGAGGTACTTTATGATCACATAAAACATCCGATGCTTTTTCCATTTCAGTCATCCTACTTGTATTCTATGTAAAACATCTCTCTCGATTCCTCCATCACTTTGCAAAAATGATCATAAATATTTAAAGCTCTCAGATCCAAATAATTCGTCATCTCCTATCTTAACACTTGTCTTATTACGTCTAACATTGCTAAACTTAAATTTCATATATTATGTTTTTACTCTACTAAGTCTAAAATCTTTCACTTAGTGTTTCCCGCCAAGATTCTAGTTTAGTATTTACTCCTTCACGTGTCTCATCTACTAAAACAATATCATCTACATACAACATGCACCACGAAATTATATCTTGAATGTGTTCAATGAGTTCGTCCATAATTAATGTAAAAGGATAAAGACTTAGAGTTGATCATTGATGTAACCCTATCTTTATTGGAAATGCTTCAATTAATCCGCCTGAAATCTTCACTCTAGTCGTTACTTTCTCATACATATCCTTAATTAGTTCAATATATATTACGCTAACACCTCTCTTTTCTAGAATTCTCTATATAATTTCTCTTGGGACTCTATTATAAGCTTTTTCTAAGTCAATAAATACCATGTGTAGATTCTGCTTTTGCTCCCGATACTTTTCAATTAGTTCTCTCAGAAGATGCATAGCTTCTATTGTCGACCTTCATGGCATAAATCCAAATTGATTTTCAGGAACTGTGGTCTCCTTTCTTAATCTTTTTTCTATTACTCTTTCCCAAAGTTTCATGGTATGACTCATTAGTTTATACAAGTTTGTATGTCTCCCTTATTCTTATATAAGGGAATTAGAGTACTTATCCTCTATTAATCAGACATCTTTTTTGCTTTCAATATCATGTTAAATAATTTTGTAAGTCATTCAATACCTGATTTTCCTAGGCACTTTCATACCTCTATCGGAATATCATTTGGTCCAACGGCTTTTCCATTTTGCATTCCATTTAAAGTTTGTTTTACTTCTGAAATTTGAATTCTACGATAAAAATTAAATTTTTATACTCATTTGGCCTACTTAAATTACCTAAATTAAGTTGGTCATCTAAACCTTCGTTAAAAAGTTGATGAAAATATCTTTTCCACCGCTCATTTATTTCTTCATCATTTACTAGTACCCTATTACATTCATCTTTAATACATCTTATTTGATTAAGATCTTTTGATTTCCTCTCTCTCACTTTAACTATTCTATAAATGTCTCTTTCACCTTCTTTTGTATCTAATTTTCGATATAACTGTTCAAAAGTTTCATTCTTAGCTTCATTCACTGCTTTCTTAGCCTCTTTCTTGGCTATTATATATTTTTTCAAATTTTCTTCGTTCTTACAAATATATAATTCCTTATAAGTTGTTCGTTTTTCCTTCACTTTCTCTTGTATTTTCTCATTCCACCACCAAGATTCCTTACTTGGTGGTGCATGCCCCTTAAACTCACCGAGTACACTCTTGGCTACTATTTTCAACTTTGATACCATCTTATCCCATGTCGTATTAGAGTCACCGTATATTTCATCTAATACTTGTACTCCTACCTTCTCCTTAAATATGATTTGTTTCCCATCCTTTAACTTCCACTACTTAATTCTAGGAGTCATGAATATTTTCCTTCTATTAATACTATATTTGAGGCATATATCCAATACTACTAATCTATGTTAGGTAGTTAAGATTTCTCCAAGGATGATCTTACAATCTTTACAAATCTTTTTATCTCTCTTCCTAACCATAAGAAGGTTAATTTGCGATTTATTATTTTCACTTTTGAACGTGATTAAGTGTTTTTCTCTTTTCTTAAAAAAACGTATTAGCTACTATAAGATTATATGTTATTGCAAAATCCAATATAGTTTTACCTTCTTCATTTCTTGTTCTAACCCCACAACCCCCGTACACCCTCTCATATTCCTCATTTTTCACTTCAACATGCCCATTTAAATCGCCTCCTATAAAAATCATTTCATTTGACAGAATATTTTATAATACTTCATCTAGGTCATCCCAAAATCTTAATTTGGTATCTTTATCTAATCCTGCTTGAGATGCATATACACTAATTATGTTCATAGTTTCTTTCTCCACTGCTATTTTGAGAGCTATAATTCTATCCCCCTTTCTAAATACTCCTACAATTTCATCTTTTAACGAACTATCTACAATAATACCCACGCCATTTTTTGTTTTACTCTTTTCTTATATACCATAACTTAAAATCCGAGTTCTCTGTTATCTTTGTCTTCTCGTCTATCCATTTTGTCTCTTGTACATACAAAATAGTAATTCTTCTCATAATCATCGTATCTATTACCTCCATTGCTTTACCAGTGAGGGTTCCTATGTATAATTGTCAGAACCCATGGCTCAATATTCGAATTTGTACAATATGAAGCAAGTTTGATATAAAGGAATGACACCTATTCAAATTGATTCAATATGATTTGATTTGAACATAATTTATATGATCCTAGAAAAAGAAAGAAAGCCATTACAAACAAAATCTGGCATGTTAAAATTAATTCCCAACCAACACAACAAAGATTAGATCCAACCCACCAAAAACTGCACCCAACTCAATATATGAAGAAAGAATTTTCTGTTACACAATAGAAGTGGGCAGGTCAGAGAAGGAGAAATCTGGTGTAGAAGAAGAAATATTGCCTTGTACAGATTCAGAATTGGAGGTAATAATGAGGATGAAGTTGACACCCCATGAGGCCTAAGAAGAACTGTTCTTGTTTCAAGACTTGAAATCGACAACAAGGGTGAAGTCAATTGTCACTTAGAAGAAGGTCAACAATGAAAGTGGAATCGGTGTTAACTGAAAAGGTGTCTTACCACTTGATGATCCTCTCTCTTTTCAACTCTTTATGCAGTGTTATCATTATGTTTCTTTCATTCAGCTGTATCAACGCCATCAAAATTTAAAATTGATAACAGTGGAGTTAAGAATGACTGTTCTATTGCTGGAAACAATGATAGTGAAATAATTGCCCCATTGTCCCACTGCATTTGAATAAGTAACCATGAATCAAACATAAAATTTCATTTGTTCTTGATATACGAGAGTATTCCTTTTAGCCAGTCTGAGATAATGTAATCCCTTGCATCAAGAATTCAAATAGAAACTACATTACCAAGTGATGCCTGCGTATATAGTTTGCAGTGCTTCCATTGTCATTAGCCAGAAGAAGACCAAGTATCTGAACGAGAGCGAAACGACATGAAAGATTAACATAAAGTAGGTATCCAAATTGCAGAGCTTAGTTAAATATGCTAGACCTTAAACAATGCATGTGCAAAGAACAAAACCTGCATTGCATGTCGATGAAGCTGAATTGTATGCAGAGGAACAAGTCCTGCCTTGAATTGGGCAAATACATTCAAAGAACCATTTGCAACCATATGAAAGAGAAGCTGAAGCGAATCATCTTCAATCAAACTCAGTGTTGCTGAAGGGTGGCTTGCTAATGCCTTCATAATGTGTACAATACTTCCTTCTATCTGAATGGGGATAAATTAATCACAAGCCAATTAGATTACTAAAATTAGGTAATGAGCATGCACACTGAACTAAATTGTCATCATAGTTTGACTCTCTAGAAAATAATGTTTCATAATAATTTGCCCAAAGCCTAGCTCTAACAGTTGTAAATATATAAACTAAAAATCTATATGACCAACAATTGCAAGAATAAGCTGAATAAGTATAAAAGAGTTGCAATCCAACAATTGCAGGAATTAACTGAATAATTGAAGACAAGTCCAGTATTCCAGTGTTGCAAATTACTATTTGACAAATATTTTACTGAAAAGTGAATAGTAAGATGAGTTACTAAAATATTATTAAATAGTCAGAAAAAACACAGCAGTCATAGAATGCCCAGTAGGATAGTTTGAGCATAATCTAAAGTAGACTACAAGAATTTGCACGTATGATATGTTGCACAAACCAGGATCACTTATCAAAAGATGCATCAAAAGGCAGGAGAAAATATCAGAAAACTATACAGTGAAAACTAACAAAAAAATGGAGTAGAACCCCTACACTAGCTCTGTATATCTCAGCAAGAATCTATTTCCAAGAAAATGCATACAAAACATAACAAATCAGGAATATGTTAGCATATTGACAAGATTGAGATTACCTCGAGTTGTCGAATTTGAAAAGCATCTCTACCATCTGCAATTTGTTCATTTATCTTTGGGTCTTCCAAGCTATCAGTGTTTTCTCCTTTCAATACTTTAGGATTGAGAAGTGCATTGAGAATGTGAATAAGACAGCATAAAATGCCAGAGTCCAACAGGGATTGCTTGTCAATTGCCTATCGATAAATAAAATTTTTTTTTTATGTGTAAATACAGATAAAGAGGTGTTATGTGTATACCTAGTGATAGTATATTAAGAATAAATTCTGACAATTCAATCTAGCTCCAACAGTTTCAGGGTACTGATATATTTTACGAAGCCAAAAAAAAAAAAGGATAAAGTGCATAGTTCTGAACACGGAAAATGATTTTTTAAATTTTTTATAAAAATTAAACAACCATATAAAATTACATAACAATAGAAATCATTTTCATTATTCCCATACATATCAAATTACAGAGGAATAGGTGATATGATTGAATATCCACATCATACAATTTTAAAATATCAGAAAATAATCATTAAATCAACTTAAGATATCTTGAAAACGTGTTAGGCCAATTGGATTTCTATAGTCTTCTGTCTGTAATTTTTGTTTAAATTCTGCTGTATTCCTTTGTTTTATGAGCTGATCCCTAATAATTGGGACTCAGCTGCCTTTTAGTCTTCTAGTTATATTCCTCTATTTTATACATTTTTTCTCTAGATTAGTTTTGGTTGGCAATGTATTCCTACCAATATGATCAAAATTGATTTTCTTTTTAATGCTTGGACCGTCCAGTAACGATTCCCATTTTACAGACAATTATTAAATGTTCTGACTAGGTAACAGAAAAGAAATTATTAAACGCTAAATGTAGCAACAAATGCAAAAGTTACTAAACAATTTACTAATTGCAAGAACATAGATATACCGCTGTCACAAGAACTTCTACACCAAATAACAAATTAGAACCACGAGTAAGCCCATCCTGGTAGAAAAAGAAAAATTACTTTAAGCTCAGAAACCTTTTAGGTATTAAAAAAATGAAAGCACGATAAAAGGGGAAAAGATGCAACCACAAACCTTAACTTCGGAAAAAAAACTTATTATGTTTGTGTCATACAAAGAATTTTCTTCGCTATAGATTCTTAGCTTCTCAACATCCGTTACAAAGGCCCTCCCAACAACAAAAGAAAATATGTGTACTTCTACAAACCTGTAACGGAAATGAGATAGATTATTTCAAAGGATCTACTCTGGTTTGTGTCGCAATGCTTTATTCAAAGTATAACTCCAATCACACACAAGGAAGGCTATGAGACTATTCTGTCAAAACTCATTGTACATATCAACTTTTAGGCACGCCACTAAATTAAATGAACTAGTACAAAATCACAATTTGATACAATTCAGGTAATGATAATTCACTAAAACAATTGACAATATGTCCCTAAATTTGAAAAATTCTTAAATTGATGTTATCTTTTTTTGGCATCTCAAATTCTATAAGAAAATTGAGTCTAAGCATATTAAGAGAAAAGCTTCTTCTGCAAGTGAACTTATTAGCCATAGTCCCAACTATTTTGAGGCTGGGTACATGTCTCTTATTATACCACTGAACCCAATACTATACCTCAAAAAATATTCAAAGTTTTAAATTACTTTTAATTATGTTAAATACAATTTTCTTTTGTCTCCCAATAAAGGTTTAAAAGTATCATATCATATTAGAGTTTCAGATTTTTTTTAAAACATCATTGGTTAGGTATTGAATTGTACTGACAATTGGTACACATCAAAAATGTGCCAAGATAAATTCAAAATGGATTTTACTCCTATACTATCCTTTCATTTAGTTAGCTTACTTCCAATATATAACATAACAATTAAGAGTTAATTAAATTTAAATTTTGAGAGAAAACAAATTAAAAAGTAATTAAACATTTTGATATACCTTACTAATAATAGTACCTCAATTAATATCTTATTACAGAATATCAACTAATATCAAAATGAATGCTATGGATAAGAGTCAAATGAAATTGACCTATGAATATTTCAACTAAAACTCTAGTTAACTTACATTTAACTATAAAATACAGAAAAAATAATTAAGTTTATGACAAAATAAACACTATGTTGACCTACAAAATAAACATCATGAAAAAAAATATATCCCTTCATCCCTAATACTATTAATATCAAAGTTAATATTCTAAATTAAACTCGCCGATGCCGGTCCCAAACCTGAATGAAAAAGGGTGAAGGTTGCATTAGGTTGTCAACCAACATTGAATTAAAGACAAATGTTCAATGAATGAATCTATGAAACTATTGTGTTAATGTTAGATTGTTCCTTAGAAGGAACACATTGCAGGGTCCAACTGTAATATGTTGGCAAAGACCTCTACATCTCCATGAGATTTTAAGTATAGTGTTAAACAATCAAGAGTTTTACCTCATAGGTTAGATAAGAACGAATACAACAATAACAACCAAGTCTTATCCCACTAGGTGGGATCAACTATATAGATCCTTCTAGCCATTGGATTTTATCCCCTACTATATCATCATCTATACTTAAATAAATTTTATCTTATTTTATTGTTACTAACCAAGTCTTTTTTTATCTTTCTTATTTGATGTGTATATTTGTCATAGTTTCACATCGTCTAACTGGAATATTTATTGGTCGTCTAAGTATAAGTTCGTACCACCTTAAATGTGTTTCTCGGAATTTTTCCTCAATAGATGCAACTCCAACTTTCTTTTCTAATACTCTCATTTCTTATTCTATCCATATATGATAAGAACAAATATATAGGAAAATTGATTATCCAGAATTCGAAACATGGAACATAAGAGCACTTATTAATAAATCAATAGAAGTAGTAGATATGATGATTAAGAGAAAAATTAATATTTAATATTTATAAGAGAAAATGGAAATGGGTAGGAGAGAAGCAAAAGGTGATAGAGAATTCGAATTTTAACCTATAGTACATAGGAAGGAGTAAAACAAATAATGGAGTAGGTATTGTTATAGATAGTTCGCTAAATGATGAAATAGTTGTAGTTAGAAAGATAAATATAATTATATCTCTCATGATAGTGGTGGTGAAAGAAACTATTAATATAATTAACATATATACAACTCAAATAGGATTAGATGAAGATACTAAATTTAAGTTTTGGAAAGACAGAGATAAAGTATTACAAAATATTCTACCAAACGAAATGATTTTAATAAGAGATCTAAATGGGTATGTAAGAGTGAAAAATAAGGAATCTGATAGGGTGCATAGGGGTTATGAGTTTAAAACAAGAAATGAAGAAAAAATATATTGAATTTTGCAAAAGTATATGTTCTTGGACTAACTAATATGTTTTTCAATAAGAGAATAATACTTGGTTACGTTCAAAAGTGAGAATAATAAATCATAAATTGACTTTTTATGATTAAGAAAAATGATAGAAAACTTTATAAAGATTGTAAGATCATGCCTAAAAAAAACTCACTATCCAACATAAATTAGTAGTGTTAGATATGCACCTCAAATATAATTTTAATATAAGGAAAAACGTGCATAACTTCTAGAATTAAGTGATGAAAGTTAAAGGATGAGAAATAAAACATATTTAAGGAGAGGATACACATATAAATATTAGGAGAAATACATGGTGACTCGAATACAATATGAGATAAGATGACATCTAAGTTGAACATAGCAACTAAGAGTGTACTCAGTGAGTCAAAGGAATGTGCATCACTAAGTAAAAAATCTTGGTGGTGGAATAAGAAAGTACAAGAGAAATGAGGCAAAACGAATAGCATATAAGGTATTATACACCTGTAAAAAAGAGGAAAACTTAAAAAAAAAAAGTATACAATAGCCAAAAAAGAGGCTAAAAAATAGTAAATAAAGCTAAAAATAAAATTTTTGAATGATTATATCGACGATTTGATACAAAAGAATGAGAAAGAGACATTTATAAAATAATTAAAGTTAGAGAGAGGAAGACAAGAGATCTTATTTAAATAAGATGTATTAAAGATGAATGCAACAGGATACTATTGAATGATGAGGAAATAAAAGAGCGATGGAAGAGATATTTTTATTAACTTTTTAATAAAAGTTTAGATAACGAACTTAACTTATAAGTAATTTAAGTAGATTAAAGAAGCATAAAAATTTAAATTTTTATTGTAGATTTCAAATTTCAGAAGTAGAACAAGCTTTAAATGGAATGCAAAATAGAAAAATAATTGAATCAAATAATATTTAAATAGAGGTATGAAAATGCTTAAGGAAACAAGGTATTGAATAACTTATAAAGTTATTTAACCTGATATTGAAAATAAAAAAAATGTTTGATGAGTGGAGGATAAGTACTCTAGTTCTTTTATATAAAAACAAAGGAGAAATGTAAAATTGTGAAAATTATAAGAATATTAAACTAATAAGTCATATCATGAAACTTTAGAAAAGAATAATAATAAAAAAATAAGGAAGAAGACTACGGTGATTGAAAATCAATTTTGATTCATGCCTAGAAGATTGATAGTTAAAGTCATACATCATCTTAGGCAAATAATTGGAAAATATTGAGAACATAAACAAGACTTATACATGGTATTCATCGATCTATAAAAAGCTTATGATAAAGTCCCAAGGAAAATTATATGAAAAAATCTACTAAAGAAAGGTGTTAACGTAGCGCATTAAAAATATGCATGAGGATGTAATGACAAGAGTGAAGACTCTAGATGGATTAATCAAAATCTTTCTCATAAAAATAAGATTACAACAAGGATCAATTCTAAGTCTTTATTTTTTACACTAATCATAGATAAACTCACTGGACACTTCCAAGACATTATACCATAGTATATACTGTTTGCAAATAATATTATTTTAGTAGATGAGACACATGAATGAGTGAATGTTAAACTCATATTTTGGTCAAAAATACTAGAAGTACAAGGTTTTAGGCTTAGTAAATTATAGACAGAACATATGAAATTTAAATTTAGCAATATTAGATATAATTAAACAATTGTTAAAATTGGTGATGATGAATTACTTGTAATCCAAAGTTTTAAATATTTATGATCATTTTTACAAAAGGATTGAGAGATTGAGAGAAATGTCTTATATAAAATACAAGCATGATGGTTGAAAAGAAGGAAAGCATTGAGTGTTCTTTATGATCGTAAAGTACCTTTAAAACTTAAAGGAAAGTTTTACAAAATGATAGTTAGATCTGCTATGTTATATAAAGTGAATGTTGGACTATGACTCGAATACATAAACAGAAGACAAGAGTTGCAAATATAAAAATATTAAGGTGGATATGCAAACATAAGGGGATGAACAGAATAAAAAATGAAAATATTAAAGAAAAAGCAAATATTGCATCTGTTGAGAAAAAACTTAAGGAGACACATTTAAGATGATACGAACATGTATTTAGACGATCTATAAATGCTCCAATCAGACAATATGAGACTATGACAAATATGCACATCAAACGAGGAAGAAAAAGATCAAAAAAGGCTTGATTAGCAAAGATAAAATTTATTTAAATATAGTGATGATATAATAGGGGATAAAATCCAATGACGTAGAAGGATCTATATAGTTGACCCCACCTAATAGGATAAAACTTGATTATTGTTGTTGTTGTTGTTAATATTCTAAATTAAAAACAATAAGGTCTAGCTTATTAATATTTGAAAACTCAACTTATGTGGATTCGTGATCCACACCTCCTTTCTTCACTGCACAAGGATATACATCCTATGAGGCTTCTCTCATAACACAAGCTCTAACAGTATTCTCCTTGGAAATGAGCAACCTCCCTTCTCATTTCATAATCATGATGAATTATGACACCACTTCTCATTCCTCAACTTCTTCTCTCTTTCGTGACATGAACTTGCATCCCCTCCCCTTTCCTAATTGAGACAAACTATAACATTGCTTGTCTCCCACTTTTGCAGCTTCTCCAGCTAGTTGGGTCTTTTGAAGATTTGTTCTCCACTTATCCTTGGAATCTCATACCTAATTTACTCTTCTGAGATTCTCCATGTTTTTGAAGATTTTCTATCTAGGTTGGTATTAGTTGATGCATGAAGAGTCTCATTTGATACCATGAGGTACACATTCCCACGTCGAGGCAGTAACAATTTGAGTTGCCCAACACAATAACAAGATTCACCCATTCTAACTAAAACAACATGAGATTTCATTTCTTGCTCCCTATACACCCAATGGCTTCAAAAATTCAAATTGTTGTGCTATAAAATATATTGCAGTCTTTGAACATGTGCATATCATCTTTATCATATTCTCCCTAATTTCATCTTTTGTTATAGTTACACCTGATTGTTCTAATAATAACCTTAAACATCCATCTTAGAATTCTCATCTTTGTTACTTGAATGTGCTTTTTCCTACTAGATAAACTAACTCAATTGAAGATGCTACTAAAATCTACCGGTTTGTTGGATGTGGAGGTAGAGGGGTGATCTGCTCTCCTTGGCGAGGTTTATCCTACACACAAGGAGCAAATGTCAAAGAGCACCAGAGTTGATATTTAAGTCAATAATAGTGTACTAAATAGTAAAGAGCACATGGAAATGAGAGAGAGTCAATCCGCATCCATTGTAGGCCTCATCTTTGGTAAACATACCTGGCATTTAAAGATGTGATAGGGAAAATAACCCTAGAGCCTCCTTAATTTCTATTGCCTCCCTTAATGTTAACCATTGGGTCATTACTGGCCATGAATTGCAGAGGCATGGATTGTGAAGGGCCCCATAGGGATCCTGGGCCATGTCTAGCTATGTCCCATTATGGCTTAAAATTGCCAAGGCAACTATAGACAGGCTACGGGTGGAATAAGAAGCCCAGGAAATCGAGCTTGGCATAGGAAGCTTGAAGTGGATAGCTCAAGGAGCTTAAGAAGCTCAGAGTGCTCAGAGGAGTAGCTCAAATTGCTTGGGCAACTCGGATTGCTCAGAGGAGAGAGCTCAAGAAGCTCGAAGTGCTCAAAAGGGAGAGCTCAAGGAGCTCAGAGCAAAGAGCTAAGGGAGCTTAGCCGAAGACGTCTTAGCTCCAGAAAGGTGCCAACATACCAACCTAATCAAGAAGGTCAATCCTTTAGCCCGAGGTCCTTAAACACATAAGTAGTTTGCTAATTTGAAATACGGTCAAGTAGATATGGCCAACTCATTAGTAAGAGAAGTTATTACCGAGGTATCATCAATGATTGATCATGTTATATTCTTATAAAGTTTTTGTTTTAGCCTAAAGGGCATGCAACAATAGCATATCACTCTAGAGCCTCTCTCAATTTTAATCATCAAATCCTCATTCCATTGGTCATACTTTCATCAATATCTCTTGTTGAATAAAGATCAAAGATATCTCTTTCTTAGTCATACATCATAACCATTTCTCTCATGTATTGTTGAAAATACATGTATATTTAGTTTTAGTTCTATCTAACTTAAACCTTGAGTTTCTCAATTAATATCAAAATTTTCAAATATCTTAAATAGAGATAGAGTGGGTGTTGAGAACTTGAGACATAGTAGAACTTCTAGAGCTTTATGTAATTAAAATGAAAATTTTATAAGAGAGACATCCTTCCATAGTTTATTGATCAAAGTGTACTGAGTTAGGAAATAATAGGCACAAATAGCTAATGTAGTAGGTAAGGGAATGCTACAAAAGGATAAGTGTGATTACTAGAGAATTCTAATATATTTCTATGCAAGATCAATTAGGTGTAGCAATGATAGCATTGAGAAATACAAGTCAAGATGATATAGAAGACCAACACTGACAGCCAATAATTTTTATAGTTAATCAAGCTGAATTTATTAGAGTTGAAAGTGTAAAGGATAGAACACCAACAATGATTAAAATAGCTGAAAGTGATTCAGGAGATTGAATATTATAAATGATGTAACATTGCATGAAGTTTAGCAGAGGAATAAGATTCATGTAGATTACCTCATACAGTTGAGAATGCAAAACCTGATAATGATATAATCTTGCATAGATATTAATGGAGGGATAAATTCATGTAGCCAAACCCAAACAATTAGGACTAACACAACTTGAAATTAAAGATGATGAGGATGGCTAGTTGATGAGGCATATATCATGGTACAATAAGAAAGTGCTTCACTGGTCAGTTTTTCAATGTACTTCAATTCCAATGAGTCAAGACGAGAACCAAGTTTAATGTTCATAACTGCAGTGTGCATAATCAATATAAGACATTTGATGAAAAGGGTTGCAATTATCTTGCAAGGAGAAGTTGTTCGAGCAAATATGTAATTTCCATGAATACCGGGATGTCTCTAGCTCAAACTTTCTTTTGGAAAGTATTTAACATCACATGTGACATAGTAGTGTATTACCAATTAGTAACTCTCTAAAGTCTAAATATTAACAGCTATTATGACTATATTAAGGCATGGATTCAACTAGCATCATGTATTTAAATCAATGATTTTGGATTTATGTCACAATGACTATGAGATTAAATTGGAAATATCCCAAAATAAGGTTTTAGAATAGAGCAAACTGCAAACAAGAGATGAAAAAGTATGAAAGTGATATAAACAAAGAAGTTCATTTGGAAAAATGATGGAAAAGGAATTATGAGACTTATTATGCATGTTGCTGATCAGGATGAGTGTGGATGTGGAGTGGACTAGAATGAGGTTCCTGGCTTTTTAATATATTCAAAAAAGAAGTTTATAGAATCATTGGATATGATTTGGAAGGATATATTACTGCTACTGCTACAAATTGAGTGAAAAAAGGTGTTGACCAAGAAGATTTTTTTTTTCAGAAAAAATGATAGCACAGGTGATTCCTTGAATTGCCTATTCATAGATGACTTGAGGGTCTCACTCCTCAGCTATCAATGAAAAGAAACTAACATAGTCGGAAGCCTAAGTGAATAAGGAAGATAATTGTGAAGTACAACAAATAATGACTTAGAAATCAATTTTTTGCCAAAATACATGGAGCACACAGTAGCTTTACCAAAGTTAAATCCATATAAGTTTCAAGCAGGTGAGTAACCTAAATAATTAAGAAAAATATATGGAAGCTACTTGAAAAAAAAAACTGTGCTAGAGAAATATGAAATTTTTATGTTATACAGCTGCATATTTGAAATATCTTACTTGGTAATTAACTGGGCTACATCAGTCTGCTGCTTAACCAATCTACAGAATGCATCTACAGCCATATTCAGTGCTGTTTCTTTCTCCTGCATGAGCAAACTCTCAACATAAGAGAATATACCTTTGAAAAATCTTTGAGACTGCAGGAAGCATGAAAGTCCTTTTACCAACCTTTTCAGAGTTGGAACTGCGAAATTCTTCCCAGAACTTCTTGAATTCCAATTCAAGTTCAATCTTTCCTCTGTGGTTATAGAAGAACAAGGATGCAAATGTAAGCAATCTACAGAAACATTTTCACTGTTTAAAGTAACACCGGCTGCAACCTTATGTAAGTAGAATTACAAGGGTCAACCAAATGGAATATGTAAGTTGTTTTTCACAAAAGGAAATGAAGAATACACAAAAACAAAACAAGGTAAAAAGGAAAACTATCACCTTTGTAAATATTATACATGTGTGTGCATATGTTTAACCTAAAATGGTTAACGAATGTGTTTAATGAGTAAAATTATCCAGTTCTGATTATCTTGGAACATAAGATACGATTTAATTTATGACACATTGTTTTCATATGAAATACTAAAAACACCCATGCGCTTGAAAGGAAACAGCATAACACAAAAACAAAACAAGGTAAAAAGGAAAACTATCACCTTTGTAAATATTATACATGTGTGTGCATATGTTTAACCTAAAATGGTTAACGAATGTGTTTAATAAGTAAAATTATCCAGTTTTGATTATCTTGGAACATAAGATATGATTTAATTTATGACACATTGTTTTCATATGAAATACTAAAAACACCCATGCGCTTGAAAGGAAACAGCATAACACAAAAACAAAAACAAAACAAGGTAAAAAGGAAAACTATCACCTTTGTAAATATTATACATGTGTGTGCATATGTTTAACCTAAAATGGTTAACGAATGTGTTTAATAAGTAAAATTATCCAGTTCTGATTATCTTGGAACATAAGATAAGATTTAATATATGACACAATGTTTTCATATGAAATACTAAAAACACCCCTGCGCTTGAAAGGAAACAGCATAACACAAAAACAAAACAAGGTAAAAAGGAAAACCATCACCTTTGTAAATATTATACATGTGTGTGCATATGTTTAACCTAAGATGGTTAACGAATGTGTTTAATAAGTAAAATTATCCAGTTCTGATTATCTTGGAACTTAAGATAAGACACATTGTTTTCATATGAAATACTAAAAACACCCCTGCGCTTGAAAGGAAACAGCATAAGATGAAGAAGTTTCATGGAGGCATTTGGAAAAAAAAAAATCTGTAATCCAGAATCAGCATAAAAGAGTTCAATGTAAGCAAGCGCATGATGAAAATCTTCCAAAAGTTTCAGTTGTGCATATAATTTCCTCCATTTCAAAATTTTGGGTTTAAAATTAGAATAGAACCATAGTATGGGAAGAGTCTGGAAATCGAGGTTTTTATTTCATTGCTTCTCCACCGATTCTTGCCTTTTCTCATGTAAAACAGACATAATGTCAATTTCATTTCACAATGTGAGAAGAGGGAAATCATGGATCTTCTTGGTTCTACTATTGTTCATAGTTTATTCTCTGATTTTTATTTTTATTTTATTTTATTTTTTGACATTATAGCTACCATAAAAAAAATAAAAAATAAACCAATTCCAGATGTTGGCAGGAGGATGGATGAGCTTCTAAAATTTTCCAATATAATACTAAATCAACAAAAAAGGAAATGGTATTCCCTCAATCTGTCAATCTTAACTTGTTATATGCCAACACATTCTTTTTGTGGCAAAAGAAAATTTGACAAAACTGCGGTTATAGATAATACTTGATGGAAGATCACAATTTTCATTTTCAGATTGCATCATTAATGAAAGCAATAAGCATGCTCAATCAACCAGCTATTTGCTACCAAAATTAAAGAGTTAAGTCGTTTCTGCATCTCTGTGCATTACTAGACAATGCTTCTTTGGGAGACTCTATCTGCAAAAACGTTTCGTTCAACCCTTTAACCAAATTATTCAGCTATTACTTCCCAAAAAGTTCTGCAATCATACATGGTGAATCCTAATGCCAGAGACATTCGAGCTATTACTGAGAAACAAAAGAAGCATATTTAACAGCAAAGGTTTTTTCAACAAAAATGCCCCATTCGATAGCATTACATCGAAATTACAAAAAAGGAGACAACTTGTTAATCGGAGACGGAAAGTCGGTCTCATACCTTGCAGGGGACGATACGGGCGATCCATACACAGATGCGGGAGCCGATTCAGCTGTGCCAGCTCCACCATATTCGACAGCAGGGGAGAAAGAAGGGGATGGATAGGTGGACTCCGATGGCGGCTGCGACCCAGAGAGTCCGACCTTCTCCCTGAGATCTTTAAGCAATGACGACCATTTCATTGTTTTCCTTGACGACTGGAACATGGGCGGTCCTCATCCGACGCACGGACCACCCGCGCTCCCTCCGCCAAACCTGATTCTAGATCCAATCCCACCTAGATCCAAACCTACCCTTCCGGCCACGGCTTCAATGGATCCAACCGCAGCGAGGGCAAGAAGAACAGACGGAACACGACGAACAAGTCGTCAGTTGGTCCGAAAGGATCTATGCACCTCCTCCTCCTTCGCGGAATCGATAGGAATCAGATCAGTAACTCTGGATCTTTAGGCGGACAACGATTGGCCGGAGCGACTTCTTTTGGGGAATGAAGTCATTTGGACGCAGGGATTCAGGAACACCATGTCCAAAATGGGGGAGCTTCCTCGTCCTCGCTCGCCAATCGCGATCGGTGGATCGATCGATTTCGCCTTCGCCTTCGTCGTCTCTCCCTCTCTCGCTTCGCTCTCCCCCCTATTCTGCCTCGCCTCTCCCCCCTCTCCAAATTTGAGGACGCTCCATAATCGCCGTCCACCACGGCGCCACGTAGGAACAGCATATGCCGCCATGTGGCAACGCGGAAACTCCGAGCCGCGACGCGGCGCGACTCGAGTTCCGACCGCAGCGCGATCCCGATTCACGACGGGCCAACGACCCACTCCGCCGCACCACGTGGACCATGGCACCTTCACTAAGGGGACGTGCAGGCCTCTCCCTCCTCCGTGGGCCCCGCCGCGCCGGAGACCTCTCGCGCCGCCCACTTGCAATTCCTACTGCCACGTCGCACGTACTGAAAACTCTCCCATGCCGCTTGGAGCGGATCCAGAATCTTCTCGGCGGCGGGTTCTGGTCTTTTTGCATTATAGTTAGTTTAGTGTCCGTCCGTGGCGTGACGGAAGTTCCGATTGCCGCCGGCGAGAACAAGTCGCCTCGCGTAGGGGAACGACGGAATGGACCTAAAACGGAATTCCTTGCCCCTGTAGTCTTCTTCTATAGCTGTTGGTTGTACGCGGAATTAATGAAGTTGGTGGCCAATGTCGATCGTCCGGATTGTGCCATTGTTCTTTAGCAAATTATTCGCAAACACTCAGCTCATCTTCATCTTCATCTTCATCTTCCAAACAATAAAGCAGATCGGGAGAAGAAATCCAAGATACTGACCTCCATGTGAGAGTAACGGAAGAGGTCAAAGAACGAGGCATGCATTTACACGACAAAATCTAAATATGCTCCATGTCGCTTGATCCAACGTACTGCCTGCTTAACGGGTTGTGGATTCTACAGACTGAACGAGTTGCGTATCAAAAGAAAGATTTCTTTTTGAGCGGACAAATTACTCTTCTCAGACATATGGATAAACTTCTTCTCTTATAAATTAAACGGACAGACTTTTCTCCTCGTATAGGCAAATAAATTTCTCTCCGAAAAAATATTTTTCTCCTCGGACAACCAGATAAACTTTTTCCCTCCTACACACAAATTTCTCTTCCGACGAAAATACTTTTCGTCAAAATGACAAATGACAAGATGAGATCAATAATCAAATTGAGATGTAATTCAGTCAAATAAAATATAAGTCAACTCAAATTCATTTGAAATGCACTCAAATTCAGTTCGCCAATTAAATCGGCTTAATTTCCTAAGCTCGATAATTACTCAAGTTCGATTCGACATTTTAATATTCCTAGCTCAGAGGAATATCCAAGTTCAATACGTCAATAAAATTGACAATAAAATCGGTTTGACCTTCTAAGCTTGGTAATCACTCAAGCTTAGTTCGACAGTGAAATTTACTTGATCTCCTAAGTTCGATAATCACTCAAGCTCAATTCAATATTTTAATCTCCTGAATTCAAACGATCATCCAAGCTCAGTTCAACAGTTAGAACGACACGTCTTCGCGATCTCCTCACATCTCCACGATCTTCTCTAGGATATCATGCATGACTCTACGATTTTCTCTAGGAAAATACGACTCCATGATCTTCTCTACAAAGTCGTGTCTCAACGTTGCATCTTCTCTCTATAAAAAAAAACAACGTACTTCTTTTCCTATATAAAATTAGGAGGAGAAGGGATCAAGAAATCTCTAAAAATTCTATTCTCTCTACTCTACTTATTTTTCTCCACTTTCCTTTAATATATGACTTGAGCGTTGGAGGAGCTTCGTCGATCTGCTCCTCGACCTCCATTTTCACTTGTTTTCGTGTCCTTCCAGGTCCGAAGTGATTCTTGTTTCAACGATCAATCTAAAAAAATATAGAACCGTCACATTAGCGGTCCCCCACCGCTGTTCCTACATGTGGAGGGGGATAAATCAAGTCTCAAGTGGCTAGTACAGAAATGCGGAGTCATCGGTAGTCTGGTCGTCGCCTCCAGGAATCAACCTCTTGCCCTTTCAAACCTTATTACGACAATGCTAGCCATCTGGATTTACCCTGGGGGCTTTCGACGATCAATCTAAAGTTTGACCTGATGAAGATCCGACGAAGGGCGATCTAAGCAAGCTCAACATGCTACAGACCGATCTTAATTTGTATTTAGTCAGTCGAAAGAGTTTGGTCATGAGTACTTTACTGAGTCTCTCCATCCCTTAATCTTAGATTAAATCACCTTGTAAAAGCGAACAAATTAATTTCTCTCCTCAAATAGATAAGCAAATAGAGTTATATCCTTAGAAATATGATATACTTCTCTTCTCAAGTAAACAGAGTTATATATTTAGAAATTTAGATAGATTTCTCTCCTGACAAGGTAATATTCATCTCGCGAGCAATTATCGTTCGCTGTCTCATCGACTGCCCCTCGAGTGGTCAACGTGCATGGTCTCTTTGTTAGTGGCAAAACAATTTTATTGAATAAAAAATAAAAAATATTTAAATTATCTTTGAACAATAATTTTTTATTTGATACGGAGAATAAATGATAGGATGCTGCAAATAAAAAAAGAGATCATGCATATGTAAATTTAAGTTAAAATTTAAAAAGGTAGAATTAATATATTGATTTATTTATAAAATATAATATTTATTTTATAATTTTGATTTTTTAAAAAATTAATTATTTTAAATTTTACATTTTAAATTTTGTACAGAAATAATCATCGATGTGCAGTGGGACTTGAAAAAAATAAAATCAAACTTATTATTTTTTTTAATAAAAATAGGTGGCGTTGGAGTCCATCTTAATCCAAGTTCAGCTGCCCGGCCACGCTAAAGGATAACTCTTAGTAAAAAATTCCTACGTCCAAATCATGTGTTCGAATTTTTGGTTCGACTAATTTTTGAAAATGATCAATCTAATTCACAGTCCTATTTTCAACGTCACTTTAACAGTTAAATCGAAAGAGATTTGAACCCTTGTAAATTTCTATCAGCCATTTAAATATATCAAAAAAGTACTCGTTAACAGTCTAATTTGGACTTCATGATATCAAAATCTTATTTCATTTAAAAGACAAACTTTTACACAAAAAATTATCCTCATAAATTTTTTCAAAATTAAATATTATTTTAACATACAATCAAACTATATTATTTTATAAAATATCTTTTCAATTTTGTCGCTGCATCATATCTCTCGAAGCAAATTACTCTCTTTCTTTCATAGTTTTATTTTCATATTATTCTGGAAATCAATGTGCAATCGTCGAGTCTTTTTTTTTTTTTTTAATTCACCGTTTCGTTAATCATTTATGATTTGACCGTCCAAAGAAATACTTGCAATCACCGTTTTAATGGTTATAATTGTCACGTTGATCAAGGAGTTTGGAGAATAAATTTGAGTCTCACCATAAATTCAGATGGTACAGTCGTATTAAATTTTAGAGATGACGATTAAACTATCAATGATTTCATATTTCTATACTAGCCGTTTGACATCTGATTTATCCCTTTTCATATGTAGAGATAGCGGTGGAAGAGCATTAATATGACGATTACATATTTTTTTTTGAGAATAAATTTGATGAGTTCAATTATTGAACCAGGATCCAAATTTTAAGGTGGCGTTTGGTTGGTAGGTTTGGAATGAGGGAATAAGAATGAGAATCATATAGAGTGTTTGGTTAATGATTTTATGAAGGAGGGTTTGGAAATCAATTTTAAATAATTGGGAATCAATAAAATTCATTTCACATAGTGAGTTTGAGTTTCGCTTCGCCGTTGTTGCTGCTTGTCGCGCTCGATTGATGTCGCCGTCGATCGCCATGCCGGAATTGTCGCCGTCGATCGCCAATGCCGGTCGCCACGCGCTAATCGGTCGCTGATCGGCCATATGCCGTCGTCGACCATCATCGTCGATCGATCAGCCGATCGCCAATTGATCGTCGTCGTGCCGATCACACCATCGATCACTCATTCCCAACATAAAATCCATTCTCATTCACGCATAATATTGACTAAATATGCTTTCACATGGACCATTCGGAGATCAATATCATTGCTCTATCTTTCTTTTAATAATACAAATTGGAAGGAGATGATTGAATCATTCGGTCGACAATTTGGAAGGTTTGGCAAATTAGGAGACCGCAGATTAAGCACGCTTTCAAAAAGAGGAAAAAGGTGGAATCTGATCTTACCTGCTCCATTAGTTTGACTTCCTCCCACCGCCTCATGCCCTACACCGACTCTGATGAAATTGTCTCTGCGGAGATGGTGCACCGATAAATTTATATTAAAGAACAAAAATTAATCTTTATTATTGAATAAAAATATCAATGAAGATGTTTTTTCTCTACCGTACAAATCAAGTTTCGCACAATAGACATAGTCTATCCATGATTTCTGTCTCCCTTATCGCTGTGGGATCGACGAAAGTGAACCACTAGAGTGTCGGTTAATATCTTTTGCATCAGAGTCATCAATCTTCCATCGATATTATCGTTGCCGCTGCAAGTTTGCGGCCTCATCGTGAATCCATGAGTTTATGGTATCGCAGTGACATTGCAAGTTTGCAAGGACCTTTTGTTTGGTTCAAGATTATCTTAAAATTATTCATACTGATCTTGTTTGATTTAAGAAATTAAATCATTGATTCTTGAATATTAGAGTTTGTTTGTCACATCAACAAATGAGTCATGCCATCCAGAATTGTATTATCTCGGAGAGAGTAGTATTTTTCTTAATTTCAGAGTTAATAAATATTTTTTCTTAAAATTATCCTTCGAATTGTATTCATTTTGACTAAAATACTTTTAAAATTTTATCAAATTTCAATTTTATTCGAATATAATTAAAATCCTACTTGATCACCTACGATCGTAGTCGTCGATCGTCGTCCACCATTGTCAATCATTGCAACCATCACCACCGTTGTCATCCACTATTGTCGATCGTCATCGACTACCACTATTACAATCATCGATCGGTAACCATCGTCATCGGTCGTCGATCGCCGACCACCGTCATCGATTATTGGAACAATTGTCATAGTTACTGATAGTCACTTATTGCCATTTCATCGGACAGCAATGATGATCATTCTCATTGGCACAATCATAAATAGATATTTTATTTTATTTTTCTTTCTCTTATTCTCTTTTATCCATTTCTTTATTTCATCGATTTTTTTTCCCTTCTTTATGGAACAATTTTTTTTTTCTTTTCCCTTCTTTTTTTTTCTTCTATGATCCCAGAGTAAATGAGATTTTAAAATTAATACGCATTAAAATCTCTAATCAAATAAATTTTATTGCATTACTAGATTATGTTTTGTTTTCATAATCTTAGTGAACTGAAAAATAATAATAGAAAATGGGCTCCTATGGATAGAGCTACGACGTTAGACTTATGTGGCCCAATAGTCAAGTGGTCTGCCCATTAGAAATTGGGCTAGTTCTGATTCAAACCCAACAGCAATGAATCATGAACACTTCATCATTTGGATCGACTCTGGGAGGTGCGAAACCAAACGACGCCGGCCGGCCGGCCGGCGGCCGCTCCGTTAGACTCCGGCACATTCTACCTTCTTCATCCCCTTCCATCTAGCAGAATCCATAGATCCGATCAGGCAACAAGTGCAGGTAGGTTGGTCTCACTTTCATCTGACCTAATCTTAGTTCAGTAGTATTGCAATTGGCTATCGTATCGGCTATGCTTTACTAGTGATTTGAAAACCCCTCCCGCTAGAAAATGGATTTCTTGCTCCGAAAACACCCTAGACTAGAAAACGATGATTCTTTGATGGAGGAAAGCATGATGGATGGTCTCTCCGACTGCATTTGATCTAACGCCACGAAATAGAAGTCGCTTAGAACTTTGATTTCAATTTGATAAAATAGATTGGTGGGACTCGGTTGTTGCTGAGAGCTTTAGAATCCGGAGAATGATCCGTAGTGGGCCTTGGCTGCCACGCCATCCTTTTCATCAATCATCTCCCAAGCTGTCCATTGTTTAATTTACTCGGATCTCAAAACGAGCACCTTTATTTATCGGCCCTTCACGCTCGGAGAGCGGACGTACGACTGTGAGAACCATTAAGAACTGTGAGGCTTGGACCACTTCCAGCATTTTCCCATTTTCTTGCTTAGGAAGTATCAAGCATTAGTTTCAAATTCCAGTGGATGAGGATGATTTGAACGATTTTGGAGTCGCCTATAGATTTCGAGTTAGGAATTCATTTTTGTCGTGCTATTCTTACTTGTTTAGAACACTGAAAAGTGAATGATATCGATCTCTTAGCTAATAGGCTTAGACAGGAGTCATGTGTTCATTTCCTCGGTGCGATATTGTAGTAGTATGATGTTCTCATAGCAGTGACAAGTCAACAAGATTGAACTGGTTGGTCTTTGGATTATTATCTTGTTGAAAAATGGAAGAAAAGAGAAAAGTTAAATGAGCCTGGAGATGGGGATGATCCAAAGCGACGAGA
Source organism: Wurfbainia villosa (assembly GCA_025175895.1). Lineage (NCBI taxonomy): Eukaryota > Viridiplantae > Streptophyta > Magnoliopsida > Zingiberales > Zingiberaceae > Wurfbainia > Wurfbainia villosa. The sequence goes on from CM045999.1 coordinate 105,131,083, forward strand.
AGAACAAGGCGACTAATAATTAGGTCATGGAAGATGGGGATTCCAGAGTTGGAAGCCCAAGAGGGGAGGGACTGGCGAGAGTTCCTTTTTGTTTGTCTACTTGTGAAAAAGCAAAGGAATAAAGATAAAAAAAAGGAAAAGGATGACCAGAGCAGGCTCTTTTAGTAGGCAAAATGGCATGTATTGTACTCTTAACCGGCAACTCACATGCATTTCTTTTCCTTCACAAAAATCTTTTGAAAAGTTGGTTAGAGATTGCTTTACTCATGCAAGATACATCATCCTTAAGCTAGTCTTTTATATTCTTTCCTTTCTCACATATAAAAAAGAAAAATATAATTTCATAAAAAAGATGCTTTGATTGATAGAACTGTTGAAGGGTCATCTTCAATATATTTCAAATATGGGGCAAGATTGGAAAAGAAAAATATAATTTCATAAAAAAGATGCTTTGATTGATAGAACTGTTGAAGGGTCATCTTCAATATATTTCAAATATGGGGCAAGATTGGGGATGGGAATCTGAAGTGTCCTGATTAAAAGGTCTTTAAACCTGCTTATTTCAATTCATACTGTGCAAACAAATGAAGATTTAAGGATGCTGGTGGCATGACCTTCGTCTATATATATATATATATATATTGAAAGAGTTGCCAAACCTGTCTCAATGTAAACAAATTTACATTTAGTTTTCCTCCTCAAAACATAGTGCAAAATTGTACGTTAACATCAAAATGCTGAAAAATCCTTGAACTGCCACAGCGATGTTTCTGATTAATCTTGATCTCCATCGTCTTTTTTAACTATTAATTGCTATCTTTTACACAATTTGATGATTATCAATCCGACTGTAATAGTTGTGCATTTTTCTTCAAAAAGCTACCTTGGTTGGTTTCCTCCAATCCCAATAAGAGCTCAAATCGAGAAAGCAGAGCGATCAAAAAGACAGGAGGAGGTTTCAGTCGGCCGAGGTATGATGTATGCATCCGTGAACATCTTTTTTTTCTCACGCGTTGACATTTTCTGTCCACTTTTCTTACAGTACGCTTTCATCTTTTCTCTTATGCATTTGCCACTATATTTATATGCTACTTACTGATGGGACAATTTAAGAGCTTTTTTGTTCTCCCTGCCACCTGGCTCTGTCTAATCCCAGTAAATGGAATTCAAACATATTAAAACTTCACCTTTTTTGCTTTGAGCAAAAGCCATTGGGTTCTTGCTCTTAATTAGTTTTCAATACTAATGATCAAATAATAGGATAATAGTTAAATCTCCTGAGCAAGCTTTTGCCATGACGTTTGCAATTAATTAACTGGTCGTGTTTGTGGTATACTCTAGATTACATTTGTTCCCAACAATTTAAGATAATTCAAACTAACAACTAGCTCTAGTACAAACTGGCTTCAGTGTGTGCATATCATCCATATATTAGTTTCCCACATAGCCAATATATACCTCCCGACTTAATTGCCCAAGCTAATTAAACCATCATGTTCTTTTTTTTTTCTGTATACCATCATACATTATATTTGAACATGCATACTGAATCATTTGTCTTGTGACTCAAGTAAGTGTTATTGTCTTAGACCAAGAGGTCACAGTGCTCAAATCTAAACATTTAATTCCTGAATCATTTGAATCATTTGAATTATTGTAAGCATCTACTTAAACATTTAATTCCATCTGTATGAAGACCCAATATCAATATAAGTTCGGTCGCATACCAACGATACTCATTGATGGCAGTGAGATAAAAGGTATTAACAGTAGGGGCAAAGCAACAGCATTTGCAACGACAACTTACAATAGCAACACAAATAGTAATGCATTAAAATCAAAAGAAAACTAAACTTGGGGTACGCCAGTAGGCTCAGTTCCACGTTCCGCTCACCGGATGGAACCCAGCCAACTGTTTGTTTGGTTGACCCATGGGGGCACATGGAGAAGCAGCCACCAGATCCAGAAGTAGCTCATCGTTCCCAGACTCTCCGGCTGCTACGCCAAGGAAGTCCCTAGTCCAGCCATCACTGGTTTTCTGCCACATCATAAGGTCTTGGACGTCGGAGGAAGAACTGACGGCGACAGTACTTCCGGCAGTTGCATTGGGGTAACCTGGGCCACTGAAGGTGTTGGTCATACTTATAGAGCCCATAGCCGAGGCGTTCTGGAGCAGCGCAGTGGCTGAGAGATGAAGTGAAGGGCTAGGGTTGGTGGGAAGGTGGTGAAGGAGGGAAGGAAAGTCGTCTTCAGGCTTTTTCACCTCCAAGTCTCCGAGATTGCAGTCGTCAGGGCTAGGATTAAGAATACATAAGTTAGCGTTAATAACAGTGGCAAAGGGGTCCAAGAAGGAGGATGATGGGGGAAGGAAGAGTGGCTGATGCAGCGGTGGGAATGCAGGGGCGGCAGCTGCGCCGGCCATCACTCGTGCACTTTCTTCTGCCAAGGCATCGCAGAATGCTCTGTGGGTGATGAAGCTATCCTTTCTGCATGCGTCCAAGTAATGAAAGAATAAACACCATGCATGGTTATCAGCTCATCCACTTAACAAGCAGCTGGATATATGGATAAAAACAGTATACTATGCATATCATTTAATTACTCGGTTCCTGTTTGGATTCCAATGAAGGAGATAAGTATATGGCTATAAGAAAAGAGGACATAATAAGGTTGAATTCTGTTATATTTTTCTCTCCTTTATCATTGGCTGTGCTCTGAGTCTATTTCTTACGGTTCAGTTGAAAAATGGTTGAGAAAAGAGAACACCTATATACAGAGAGGTATTTAATGTACAAGGACTATTTCTCTATAAGGTAGAGATAGAGTTACATTCCGATCAGCCATGAGTTCCAATGTAAGATATTCAATTGGATTTGTTGTATTTGATGGAGGTATACACGATAAGATTTTTCTTAAGATATATAAGCTAAGCTTCTAATATTTTGATCATGTGAAATTTGGCAATATTTTTCTAAGAATTCTTTTTCATAGTCTTATTATTAGCATTATTACTGTGTTGCTATTTTTCTGCTATACCAGCCCAGTATGATTTATGAGTTTCATATAAACTGAACTATAAGTTGATTTTTCCTCCAAGAAAGTTAGTTTGTCGACCTAATTTTGCTGCGATCAAATATAAGGAAAAATTCTAAAACTCATAATGAGTGTAAAGCTAACTAAAACTTGCATTTTCTCTGGATAAACAAATTTCAGAACCATGAGATTTATCCTTGGTTCTAAATATTGATTTCTCTTCCTTTTTCCTTTCACTAATTCATAAAATGATAAACTGATGCCAGAACAGAAGAGATCTAGATAAGATCTCAATATGTGGCTAATCCACGACGCCCTAATGTTCTTTAGTTTGGTTTTTCTCTCTTGTGACTTGTGGTATTACAGGTGTACAACCTATGGTTAAATTACTAGATATGGGTGCCATCATGAACCGACACACTCGAACAATACGCAGTTTCTATTTTCCCTTCAATATTGCAAAGTTTAGGATATATTATATTCTTCTGTATAAATTATATCACAGAAGAGTCACGCATTTCACCTTCTTAGGTCATGGACATCGAATATCGAGCTTCTGACCATTCATAAACTATAGTTTGATCGTTCATCAGCCGTACAGCAACTTTACCAGTGAAACCCAAAAGGTTCATGCAAGTAAACACGTGGTTGAGACATGACAATCATACTGTATGGCTGTCAGCTAAAGCCATGCATTATCTCTAAAACTGACATGCGGCAATTAAGATTTCCGCTATTTATGTGACAAGATCCAGCATATTAGATGATAATTACAGGGCTATTAGGACTCAGCTAAGAAGAATTTTCCTAAAAACATAAGATGCATGACTTAGTGTGTTAAGAGTAGTAATAGACCACTTTTTTGTTCTTCAGTTTTATTATATTAAATCCTATGCGGGTTCATTTTTATCTCTTTTCATTCTTCTTGCAAGGCAGGAAAAGAAGAATGTCTTAGAACCGATCAAGATGCACAAGAAAAAGAAATAAAGCGAGCTTGAGAGAGGATTAGACTGACAAAATGTGATAGGGGGAGGCGGAAAAAAAAAAACAAAACTGAGTTCTGCAACATGACAATTAATATCACAAACCTAGTGAAGAGGGTGCCGCAGTCACATCGGTACTCTCTTGTTCCGCAGGTCTTAACATGGGCTTTCCAATCAGAGTGCACAGCGTATCTCTTAGAGCACTTGTCACATTTCCACTTCTTCTCTCCATGTTTCCTAGAGAAGTGTTTCTTGATCCCTGTCAAGTCTCCGAGAGCCCTGCAAGGATGGTGATGGACACAAGATGGCTCTGGGCAAACATACACCCTCTTCCTCGTAGCTCCCTCTTTGTTGCTTCTCTGCCTCAGCTTCCACGGTAGGTTGTGCCCTCTCCTATGCAGCTGCAGATTCTGATCCCTTTGGAAACCCTTGTTACATATCTCACAGACGAACCTATTGGTGGCCATCAGTGTATTAGGTGATAAGGCCACAACTTCAGCTTCCGGGTCTTTGGAACAAAAACCAAAAAAAAAAAAAAAAAAAATCAGAAATTTAAGAACAGACAAGAATACATGCTGTTAGTTGATACATGTTAAGGACTCTACCTGGATTCCCTGCTTGGTTTCTCTTCTTCTTGGTCTTAGGCAGTGGCTGTTGGTGAGGTGATATGGATGTAAGCAAAGAGCTCAAGCTGAAGTGGTCATGGGATCTCGTCTCAGAAGAAACACTGGCTTCTTCTGAGATGGAGGTGGAATTTGACATTGTTTCTAATAAGAACATAGAGATCTTGTTTGTTTTCTATCACCAATGGTGGGAATGAAAAGGGACCATATAGTGGTGGTATATAGTCTCTATTCTGTTCTTATCTTAAGACCAAAGCTTCCAACTTAGTAAAAGAAAAAGAGGCGCAGATGGTGAAGGGAGCTGGAGAGAATAAACCCACCCAAACTTTATCAGGATATGCTGGATGAAGTGGGCATAGGTGGCACTGAGTTATAGTATCGGAAAAGGCATGTTGGAAGGGTTGTAATATCATTAGGGAATCCCTGTGATCATCTGATGTTCTATGCTCGAGCTCTTGACCACTGCTGTGTCGTTAATAAAACAACTCTTGGAATGACTAAACTATGATAAATAAATTATTTATTTTTAATGTCGAGGGGCATAATCACTGATTCATCAATTATAAACAGCTACAGTATTCATAACATAAGAAGAATACTTGTATGCATTTAATCTCTCAAATAGCAAATTATAAAAAAAATATGAACAACTTCATATGAATATATATATATATAGCACAAGAATCATTTATTTTTCCATCATAAATAAGGAAACTTTTAAAATAACTCGTTAAAAGAGTAATATTTATCTAGAAATTATATAGTTTCCTTATACTAGTAAATAATTAAAAGTGGACAGTTTCAATAAAACATTCATTTTCTCAAGATCATCTTATATTAAGCAAATAGGTTTTACAAATGAAGCTGTCAAAAGAAAATTCATCTTGAATTATATATTTTCCCTTGACGATGACGGTAGTGAAAATGTTACAATTTCATAGTAACATGCTCAAAGGAGACTTGGCGATAGAGACGATCTTGTGAGAGAAAGGAAATGACATGGACATCTAAGGACCAAAGGTAGAGAGAGAGAGAGAGAAGAGAGTTGATGACACAGGATATTACTTTATTATCTCGAGAAGGGAGTAATGATCAACAAATAGAACTCTGAGGAAGAGAAGACTCTGACTAAAAGTGGGCTTTGACGCAGTGGTCATTAAGAAATCTAGCGGCAAAAGAAAAAGAAATGAACTTCACGGAATAAAATAACATTATTAGATTTTTTTTTGTTTTTTTAATTATAGTCGGTGCAAACTAGGAGCAGATATTTTTAGTTTGAAACAAGTAAATAATATCGAAAATTTAGAAATTTAGCGATCTACTAACCTGATTTTAGTTTGTGATCTTATAAACCGAGCTAATGATTATTTATTTGAGTATAAACTATAGCCAGTTTTGGAATGCGATCTTATTTGTTCTTGGTCTTATTTTTAAAACGAGCAGATTTTCTTATTGCCATTTTACCAGTTTATTATTATTCATAACGGAGGCATAGTTTATTATTTTTGCAACTTGGTTGTCTTGTCTTATAAACAATATATCTTACTGTCTCAGTAGATTTGTAAATGTTTTGTAAAAATGTTTCTGGTTAAATTGAACCAAACCAAAACTCACCTGAAACGTCTTTTTCGGTTTTAACTTTTGCTTAAATTGGTTGAAGGAAGCATATTGGATTATAATAACAAATAAGATATTTATTCGATAATTTTGATATTTCTTTAAAGATAATGAAATATACAGTGCTATTGTGATTGCTACCATGTCATAATCCCGACGTGAAGTGGGATTTTCTCATTTGCCCTGCTCCTCCGATCCTTGCACTAATGCTGGTCACAGAAGAACGAAAACTTTCATTGAAGTCCCGAATTCAAGGTGTGTCAATGAGTTCTTTCCGATTATTGAACTCTCTTTCGTGTCAAAAAAGACAGGATAGAGAGACAGAGAGGGGAGGGGGAGGTTTCAGGAACTGTGCTCTCAAGTGCCTAGTTTTTTTTTTCCTAATACTAGCATAGGGGTATAATTACGGTAGAAGGCTGATGAGAGAAGGTCAGGGACATTAGAGGATGACTCAGAATGCGGAGCAGCAAGAGAACTCATAAAAATGTGAGAGGGATTCATGATTAAACAATAAAGTAATGAAGATGAGGTTTACCCCCACAAAGCACAGGGAATCCATCTCTTTGATTCAGGTTTTCTTTTTCTCTTTCTTCTTCTTTTTTTGGGTCCGTAAGTGGAGGATCTTTTGATTTATGTCTTATCAAATATCAACTAAACACCAAAGATCTTTTAATTGGAATAAAATGATAATGAAAGCATATAGTTTGCTTACGTTGAACCTTGCAAAAAATTGGCTTAAAAGCTTGCTCGAGTACTCACTCCACAGCCTTTCTTATAGCCACAACACCTATTATTGCTCATTGATTGTGATCCTCAGGTTTCCTTTTTATCAATCCCTCGTCTTTTGCCTCAACTACGATTTAGTGCCTATTACTTCACTGATTAGACCTCTCTTTTCATGCTCTGGATTTGGTTTTCTTGGTTTTGTTTCTTTATTTTTTTTCTTCTTTGGAATATTTTGTATGTATATGTGCTTTGCTGATCATTTCTTACCCTAGCATGGGACGTCCGAATTCAATCTAGTGATCATGATTGATTTAGTTGTTTAGTACTAGTCTCGAACACAAGAACACCAGGAAGTGAATTTAAGTGGGTGGCATTAAAAGGTATTGCATTACTGGCTTGCTCATACACAAAAGCAGCAAAATGGCAATTATGATCGTCTGAGCCATGTAGCATGGTTCTGTATGATTGTAACGTATGTGGGTAGTGGTCCACACTTCACAGTATACAATTTCTTTCAGGCAAAATGTATTTATATCTTTTTTAAATATAGAAATAAAATTACATATTGAGTTGCAAGCAGACAGTGGAACATGCACAGCAGGTACTTTTGAGGGGTATCTGTAGCCAGCTGATATTTTGTCTTCTCTGTTAAAAAGAAATCAGAATTATATACACACACAAACACACGCATATATAAGTATAAATTAAGTATGTTAATTAGTCTATCAGCTTGAACTACTTGAATTAATGGCTCGCACTCTATGTTTCCCTACTGTTTAACCCCCAGTTTACTTGGGAGCGCAGGAAGTAAAATTAAGGAAAGTTTCCACGGTATCAACCATTCCACTGTTTACTTTTCTAATAAGCACGTACGTTTTCTTGTTTAATTAGACCATATGTTTAATTAAAACCTAATTAGCAGTTTTGTTATTACTTGTCCGTCAGCTTAAACCTTATGTTTAAGCACGTATTTGTGCATCAGAAACAAACCATGATCAATATTCATGTATTTATTTGATGCCCTATCAGCATTCTCTTCATAACCGAACTGAACCAGATGGTTTAACCGGTTAATTCAGGACCGAAATGAATTTTTAGCCCAATTCAACCAGAGAAATTCAGAACCAGTGAGCTCACTGCCGGTCTAATCTTAAAAACACAGCGTATCAGCGTATTACACAGGCTTACGTTAGGAGACTGGAATACAGTTGGTTATTGTTTGTAGGATTAGCAAATTGCTTATTAATTGGTATTCGAATTTTTTGTGTTCATTACTGAAGAGGGTAATATTATAACATCGTAACTGGTAGGTTCTCTCTCATTTTGATCTAGTCTTTTCTTTTTTGAAAAAAGAAATATTGGTAAGTTGTTGTACCCACCAAAAATTAAATTAAGTAATAGTTCAGTTATAAAGCTTTGATAAAAAAGAGAGCTCAGAATTACATTGCTCTAGCCCAAGACAGTGAAATGTTTACCCCAAAATAAGTTAGTTTCAGAAGCACCTATAGCCTTGTTACAAGCTTAGCTTTTAGGCATTACTGCTATTAAGTAGGTGCTTCGATTCTTTAAGCTTGTATGTGTTTTTCTTTTCGATTTAAGTATAGCTTTTCCTAACCATGACTGAATTAAAGAGGGGTCGGTCAATCTTCTAGCAATGAACAAAGTAATCTTGTTTCTGGAAACTTAGATAAATAATTAACCAGACTTGGAAGTTTGAGAAACAGCATATATAAGTTTTTAGGAATTGTCATGTGCCTACTTCCTGTGTAGAAAACACCAAGGCTGGAAGGAATGTTCACGCCAAATGGCTCGTTGAAACACCTCTAACCTCTTCTTGCAAACATGCAGTTTTGGAGGAGTTAAGTATCTTCATGATCGTTTGGGCACGAAACACAGTGTTGCCTATTGGGGTTCCTTTATGAAGCAGCCCTAATAAACAATGAAAAGTCATAAACATCCTACATTGGGAGAAGCCACGAACTGGCACGCCTATTCTGGTGCTTGCTGATCTAACTTCCAATCAGTTAACTCTGTTAAAATAGTTATGCCTAGTTTCATGGGGCTTTGTTTGCAAACCTTTGACGCTAGGTGGTGTGGGTATTCTAAAGCTCAAGATATTAAGGCAGCGTTTGGTTTGTAGAATTTTTTTTATTTTTTATTTTTATTTTTTGAGAAAATGAGAAAATAATGTTTGGTTGACGTTTTCCATCTTCGTTTTCTGAGAATTTTTTTTTGGAAAATTGGAAAACAGAAAAAAAAATTGTTTTCTATTTTTCAGAACACGGAAAAGGCGGTGCTTATCAAACACCGCCTAAGTTTAGCGTTGCCTTGTTGGTTGTGGTACGTAATGCTTAATATTAATAAGCAGGATGTGGTTTGGGTAAAAATTCTGAGCTCTACTAACGTGAGGCAGTCGAACTGGATGCTTATTCTCCAATGTCAATAGTAGGTCAAAGGTGTGATCATGATTCCGAAATCGTCGATTCTGGTTCATCATCCAATGAAATCAGAACTGAATTGCTCACCGACAGTTTCCATTTCGATTTTGAAATCATCGATTTCGATTCCTTACGGGTCGATTTCGATTCCGAAATCTGAACTAAATGATTTGTCGATGGTTTCGGTTCCTTAAGGTTTAGTTCCGATTCGAATAATTTAGAATTGAAATTTAAATTATTAAATTTTAGATTTCTCTCTTTAATATATGATTTCACTACATTATTTTTCAATTCATTAATTCAGTCGATTTATTTTAATTTAAATTATATTTAAATTCAAGTTTTATACGTGAGAATTTAACTTATGTCAATTTATTTATTTTATGTAACTCTTTTAATCATATATTTATTGTAAAAAAATTATCATTGAAATATATTTAATTAATAAATTCACATATAACAACAATCAAGTCTTATCCCATTAAATGAAGTCGATTATATGAATATTTCTACACCATTAGATTCTATTCTTTATTATATTATCTATATTTAGATAAATTTTATCTTATTTTATTATTACTAATCAAGTTTTTTTTATCTTCCTCTTCCTTATTTAATGTGTCTACTTGTTATTCTTATAATTACAATATGTTTCATATTTTATTCTTTGATTTTATAATAAAAGAAATAAAGAAAAAGGATGTAAACTTAATTTATATAAATTAAGCTATCTTCATATCCTTTTGGGGTCTAAAGGAATCAAAGTCTTCGTATCTTAATTTAATTTGAAATATTATTAGAGATTGCGGTTGATGTGCCTTTGATTGTAAGGTTATATAAATCTTTATTATTATTCTTCATTATCTCTTATTGCTTAAGTTTTACTGTACATCAATCATCTAGACATCTTTATGCTTCGAGTGATTATGAAGTCATACATGATCTTTTATCATCCAAAATGTTTTCTTCTGTACTAAATATTGGTCAATTGCCACAGTTGAGATATGAGTTGCTAAAATTTATTTAGCAATATGTGATAATATAGAAAAATTATTTACATTCTCTTTCCATCATTCAAGAATTGAAAATTCTTTCAAAAATAGATATATACTAAATTCAAAAGAAGTTGTTATATATAATGTTGGGCGTAAAGCATCGTTTAGGCATTTTATACAAATTATAAGCGATTAAAACAACAATAATTAAACACTTACAGTGGGTTCATCGAATTCGCCGGAAATTATAATTTCGTCGCCGAAATCTCACCGTCTGAGAAGTGATCACAGTGTGGAAAGCTTCTCCTCGTTCACGAACCAAATTCACTGCGCCTTGGATGTTTCTTACGATAACTACTCGCTTTGGCAACCTCTTAGCGTCCTTGCGTCTTCTCCGGCAGAGCAGCCTCTCTCTCCCTCTTCTCAGTCTCTCAGAGCCCTCTTGCTCTGCCTCCTCTCGCTCTCTCTCGAAAGCCACCAGCAACCATCCCTTGGACGCACTCCTTCCCTTTTAAAGGGAAGGACATGCCTGCCAGCCGTGCGTGCGAGCGATTTCAGCTTGCATGCAGTTCGTGGAACTACCCACATCTCCCACTCGTCCAAGATATGTCACATAGACAAAATGATCACACAGACCATTTTAGAAGAGGTGTTTAGTCACATAGACTAAATGATCACACAGACCATTTTAGAAGAGGTATCTAGTCACATAGACCAAATGATTACACAGACCATTAAGAAGAGGTGTTTAAGTCACATAGACTAAATGATCACATAGATCATTTCGGAGAAGTATTCAGTCACATAGACTAAATCGAAGCAACATCTATTGTCCAAAAAGACTAATAAAACAGAGATTAATAGTCACAAAGACTAAATGAAACATCCAATTCATACTTCAGAAAATGGATCGTGCGACAGCAAGCACATTGAGCATTCAAATGCTAAGAAAGTTGTGACACTTTACATAGCTGCTCATAGAGCGATCAATGCTAAGAGAAGCTGTTACGCCTAACTTAGCCGCTCTTCGAATAATATATAATCATTCTCCTAATGACACACAGTCATTCTCTAGGTGGTACAAAACCATTATTTAATAGCACATAGCCACTTTCCAAGTGACACATAGTCGTTCTCTAGGTGATACAAAATCATATTCCTGGTGGTACCTAACCGTTTACCTGGAAACATCCATGTCTTGCTTTTTACCCAGATTAAATAATCTCATTTACATCAATATGAACATCTCTAATCTCTTATATTGACCATCATGTCAAGAGCATATTCCATATTCTAATTATTCACAATCATTTCCATACACAACAGAAATGGATCGACCAATGAATAATTCTCATAAGATGTAAATCTATTTAATCTTCCTTTTTAGTTTGAATCTATTCATTTGAACCAGTCGCTTTCCTAGACATGTTCCATAGACCGAATCATCCATAGGCAATAGGTTTACATGCTAAAGTAGCAGACCCTGATCAAAACTTCAAGTAGACACTTAAATAGTCACAAAGGGCAAAAACTGAGATTAACATATAATCTCAAAGGGCTCATAGTAGTAGAAAGCGAGATCCGTTCTCCTACTACCCTTATTGTCGTCTTAGCACATGTGGTATGAATCACATGTTACGATGTTGTCCTCTTTACCAATAAAGAGCGCATGTTTCCCTCAAATTAACATCGTACAGATTTCGATCTAGACATTCTTAATGTCTAATCCAGAATTCAACACATGAATCTAGAATTCAACATATGAATTCTAATCTGGCTCAAAACAGGTATAGTAAATGGTGGGTTCATTTACTTCAATCATTTACCACAAAATGATCTTATCTTGATACAAATATCAAGACGACCCTAACTTATAGGAATGTAACAAATTTTACAGCTTCCAAAGCTAACAACCACATAGGCTGACCTATAAGCATCGGTCTTACCTCTATTCATACACAACAAATAGAGATGATTGTCCATGTGAGAGGACCAATCACTACACCTTAACATGCTTATCGAGATCTTATCACTAGAATGTAACATAACATACACTGAATAGATTATGACTGACATTTCAAACAATCAAATCATAATATTCAATTATCATTACAAAACTGTTACATTCTACGAAGTCCCATGGATTTTTACATACTCATTAAATGACTCTCTAGTCATTGACTTAGTAAAAGGATATGCAAGGATAGCTCGTGTAGGGATATACTCAAGAATCACATTCTTTTTAGCAACAATATCCCTTATAAAGTTGTACTTTATATCTATACGCCCTTCTTTGTGATATTTGGGATCCTTGGAAAAAGCTATCGCATGATCATTATCGCGATAGGCGGCCATGGACTCCCATCGCCCTTAGCAATCTTTCAAATGTTTTAGAACCTCCTCAACCGGATCGCTTCAAATGAACATGCCACATATTCACTTCCATGTAGATAAGGCTACACAGGCATGTTTCTTGCTGTTCCAGGAGATGGCGCCACCATTCAACAAGAACGCATAGCCTGATGTTGATTTTCTATCATCCAGGTCCCCAGCCTAATCTGCATCTGAATAGTCCCTAAGGCTCATATTCGATCCTTGATAACAGAGACAATAATCTGTCGTCACCTTCAGATATCTGAAAATCCTTTTCACTGCCTTCCAGTGTCTCGATCTTGGTTTGATCGAACCAACCGATGACTAAATAATCGTGATAGCCGATATCGGACGAGTACACAACATAGTATACATTAAACTACCTACGACAATCTTTGGCATATGGTTTTTTATTCATCTCATATTTCATTTGAGTCTTGGGATTCATACTTTTGCTCGAAGCATTACCTTTCACAATAGGTGTCCGCTCACCATCAGAATCGAAATGTTATAACATCTTAGTTATGTAAGACTCTTGTGACAAACTCAAAAGTCTCTTAGATCGATCCCGGATGATCTTAACCCCTAAGACGTATTCAACTTCTCCCATATTTATTGTGTCAAATTGAGAAGACAACCACTTTTTGACTTCTACAATAAAACCTATGTCATTTCCTGCTATTAGCATATCATCAACATATAATGATAAAATGATATACTTTCCTTTTTCCTTCTTTAGGAAAACGCAATGATCCTTATTGATCATTTCGAAACCATAAGATAAAACCACTTTGTTAAATCTTATGTTCCATTGTCTTGACGCTTGCTTCAGCCCATATATAGATTTCTTCAATCTACATACTTTATCCTCCTGGCCTAAAGCAATGAAACCTTCTGGCTGAACCATATAGATTTCCTCGTCAAGCTCACCGTTAAGGAAAGCGATTTTGACATCCATCTGATGTAATTCCAAGTCATAATGCGCCACAAAGGCCAAAATAACTCGGATTGACACAAACTTCTCTATGAGAGAAAATGTCTCTTCAAAGTCAATACCCTCTCTTTGGGTAAATCCTTTTGCAACCAAACGAGCCTTGTATCGGTTAATCGATCCATCAGACTTCCTCTTTATTTTGAGAATCCACTTATTCCCAATAGCCCTTCGGCTAGGAGGAAGATCGACTAACTCCCAAACTTGATTCCGAATCATTGACTTCATCTCTTCTTCTATTGCACTTTTCCACTTATCTCTAACTCTACATCTCAATGCTTCCTCAACTGATTGAGGTTCATCTTCGTCAACTGGGAGTGTCATCATTGCCTCATTCTCAATATCAAACCTCCTTTTAGGTATGATCTTACGAACACTTTTTCGTAAGTTGGGCTGTTGAGAAGTCACCCCGTGATCAGGCACATTACTCCCACTCGGTTGACTAGGTTCAGGTATCCCACTAGACACCTGTCTTGTTGATAACGACTCATCCTCCTCAAAAAGAGGAACTGTCTTATCAACTTCACCCTTAGTTGGGAACTCAGTTTCTAGAAAAGTGGCATCTCTAAACTCAATCTCAGAGATTGTTCCATCTTGTTGCTCACCTATAAAAACATAACCTTTTGAGGTCTCAGAATATCTTATAAAGATACATTTCTTACCTCTAGGTCCGAGTTTTCCATATTTGTGAGAACTAACATGAACGTAGGCAGCTGACCCCCAGGGTCTCAGATTGCTCAAATCTGGTTTTCTGCCCGTCCAACGTTCATATGGGGTTGATGGAACTGACTTTGAAGGCACTTTGTTAAGTATATAGGCCGCAGCTAGTAATGCATCTCCCCAATAGGAAACCGGCAAATTAGCATGCGCCATCATAGACCTAACTATTTCAAGAAGAGTCCTATTTCTTCTTTCAGCAATCTCATTTTGCTGTGGAGTTCCTGGGATCGTTAGCTGTCTAATAATCCCCTTATCACTACATGTTGTCTTGAACAAATCAGACAGATATTCACCCCCACTGTCAGTGCGTAAGGCCTTAACCTTACGTTCCGTTTGATTCTCAACTTCGTTCAAATAACGAATGAAACAATCCAACGTTTCAGATTTTTGAGAAATCAAATACACATGACCATACCTAGTGAAATCATCAATAAATGTAATGAAATAGGAAGCTCCATGCCTAGCCTTCACACTCATCGGACCATAAATATCCGAATGAATCAATTTCAATGACAAGTCTGCTCTAATAGTCTTTCCAAATGGTTTCCTAGTTGCTTTTCCAACAAGACAATGCTCACATATAGACAAGCTAATCTTAGCACGAGAGCCCAATAAACCCTCTCTAGCTAATCGATTCATGTGATCTTGTCCTATATGTCCCAATCTAGCATGCCAAACCTCATCAGATATATCCGCATTACTAGTAAGAGCAATGTTTGAAAAACAACTATGAATCGCACAATTCACATCAGACACCACATCTAGTACCATAAAACCATTAGATAAAAAACCATATCCGATTGACATAGAGTCAATCTTAAGTTCTACACAACGACTGAAAAAATTTACAGAGTACCCCAAATCAAGAAGACAAATAACAGATACAAGATTCCTTCGAATCTCTGGAGCATACAAGACATCATGTAGAAATAAAGTACTTCCACCACGAAGGTTAAGTTTGCAAGTGTCGACTCTCTTGACTTCGACTCTTGCATTGTTTCCTACATAGATCCATTTGTTGCCAGCAGGTACCCGACGGTACTCCACATATGTAACCCGCTCTCGAGCTACATGGTTGGTTGCTCCCGAATCTATAATCCACAAAGGATAAGAATCAGCCATCAACACAGTACTAGCAACAAAATGCTCAGAAGACATACTAGAAGTTACCTTCTTAGGTTGACACTCTGTTAGCAAAGTGACCATTCTTGCCACAATTAAAGCAAGATAACTTGCTTTTAGGTTTCTTCCCTGTCTTCTTCTTCTTGATTTGATCCTTCCCAGCAGCAGTAGCAACCTCCTTATTCTTTTCCTTTCCCTTCTTATACCATTTTTTCTTGGATCCAGATGATCCAGCAGAGTCGACAGCCAAATAGGCTTGGCCAGAAATCTTCGCGGATTCTACTCTCTCCGCCTCCAGCTCAATATGGCGTGAGACATCAACGAAAGTCTTAATACTCTTACTATGAGTTAAGGTCTGTTTCATGGTCTCCCAAGAATCGGGAAGAGAACGAATAACCGCCTGAACCTGTTGTTCATCGGTCAACTCATGATCGGCACTCCCGATCATATTTGACATCTCACGAGATGTTGAACCATCGTTGCATTGGACGCTTCTTGTAGGCGAACGATCGTCACCGCCAAAGCTTACTCGGACTTATTCCACCGTATCTCTCTCTAAGGGCTACCAGCATTATGACTCATACTCTAACACTAGGTCATCCACCATTGAACTTATCAATATACCCTTAGCAGTGGAATCCTTCCTTTTCCTTACCTTATAGGCATCAAGGTCACGTCTGCATCTTGCGTTACTCTCAGCGAGTTCCATCATAACCGATTAGCGATCTCAGAACTTCTCTAGAACTTCCTCTTAAGAACATCTCTGAGGTGTCATATCTTATAGTTATCCCCATTCAGTTTTTCACCTTTGTTCAGTTCAGCTATGATGTTTTAGTTGTCATAACCTAACATAAATAAACACATTATTTAGTTACTCAGTGTATGCTTTTATGTATGTAATCTCAAAAATAAACTCAAGATAAATCGATCGTTTACAAAATCAAGTGACAATCATAAGCGTTATCATTCATCATTGTATGTTCCGATCTGACTTATATTTATATATTTTATTACATACATCCCACTTCATGATATTAATCATTATTACAACATGATATTACACATTAAATGACCATATCATTATATACTCATATGAACTAATCAAGGGTATATACAATAATCATGCATCATGTAGAGTCAATAAAGATAAATGAACTAATCATTTTAAATGAATACATCATTAAAATAAACATCATGCAGTGTCAACAAATAACAACTCTACTAAGAATGTAATGATTACATTCTTCCTACTCATAAACTAAAAACAACTCCTAATAGACTAGATAGCGACATCGCTCCCACTAGGACAAGCCCTAGCGCAAAGAATGAATCGTGACATGTCCCATCCGTCGACTCAACTACATGATCTGCAGACACTCCACAGCAACACATGTCGATCGAGTCCTTTAAAGACCTCACTAATCGAGAACCAAAATCCTCCACAGGGGCTTCTTCAGGATCTTCTTCACACTCAACATAGTGAATAAGCTCTGTGCACAACTGGGTATATGAAATTTGTCCTTCATATAACCCCCAATACTGTCGTGCCACGTTCGCCAGGTTATCGGGCAATGAACAAATCAACGCCCAAATCCTGTAGTTATCCAAGATTGGAAACTCCTGCAACTCGAGCTTCTAGAACAGTCTGTCCAGCTTCCCAATGTGTCCAAGGACTCCATGGAAAGGGTCATAGTCCAAATCTTCGATAGCCTCTCTATACCGATTGCGCAACACATCGCGCCGGGTCATAGTGGTATACATCCGCGTCATCTGTAAAATTGAAATAAATCATGTCAGTACATAACCGACAAAACCAGTACAAATACCGGTATATTTCAATTAATCAAGGCACAGAACAAATACACAATTATCAAGAAGAACTAAGGGAGCGTTTGGTATCTATTTTCTTTTCCGTTTTTCATTTTCATTTTCTGCGAAAATGAGAAAACGCGTTTGGTTCGCATTTTCCATCTCCATTTTCCAGAAAATAAAGGAGCGTTTTTTGAAAAATTGGAAAACGAGAAATAATCATTTTCTGTTTCCATTTTTGTTTTCCAAAAAATAAATGAGCGTTTTCTGGAAAACAAAAAAAAATCGTTTTCTGTTTTCTGAAAAACGAGAGAATGAAAACAGAAAACAGAAAATTCTTCACGAACCAAACGCCTCTTAAACTTCTTGAATTTTAGGCTATATATAATCGACCCATTGATCAATCAATTTTGACCCATAGACAGTCATAAACTAGTTCTATCTTTGAGTTATTCAAAAATAAATTTTATAATCTATACAAAACAGAAAAAAATTTATTTATTTATGAGTTTTTTTAATAATTTGCACGTAACAAATTAAAAAAAAATTATAACAAAAAAATTTTAATCCGTACAAAACAGATTAATAAAAAAACTTTTTTTATTTATATATATATATATTTTTTGAACTTTGTACGAAACATATTTGTAATAATAAATATATATAAAGCATGAGAAAAAACCGTTTTAAATTCACGCAGATTTCATCGATTTTTATAGCGATCGTGCATTTTGGGCGTCGATGCCAATCGATCGACCTTTGGGTCACTCCAACCGATCTCTTTTCAATAAAACGAGTTCCTTCGCCATCATCGATCGTTTGCTTCATGATCGCTAGCTAATCGCTTATCTTCTCCGACGGGCCAAAACCCGATTTTCACTGTTTAAACCTATTATAAACGATGCTAAACACAACTCTGATACCAATGTTGGGCGTAAAGCATCGTTTAGGCATTTTATACAAATTATAAGCGATTAAAACAACAATAATTAAACACTTACAGTGGGTTCGTCGAATTCGCCGGAAATTACAATTTCGTCGCCGGAATCTCACCGTCTGAGAAGTGATCACAGTGTGGAAAGCTTCTCCTTGTTCACGAACCAAATTCACCGCGCCTTGGACGTTTCCTACGATCTCTACTCGCTTTGACAGCCTCTTGGCATCCTTGCGTCTTCTCTAACAGAGCAGCCTCTCTCTCCCTCTTCTCAGTCTCTCAGAGCCCTCTTGCTCTGCCTCCTCTCGCTCTCTCTCGAAAGCCACCAGCAACCATCCCTTGGACGCACTCCTTCCCTTTTAAAGGGAAGGAAATGCACGCACGGCTTCAAGCCGTGCGTGCTTGAGGCGGTTCCACGAACTACCTCTGTGCAGTTCGTGGAACTGCCCACATATAAATCAATTTCAAATGCAGAATTTGAATCTCTTGGTTTCTTTTGGCTTTGAAATATTTATTGTTCCGCTTTACTTATTTTAAAAAATTCTCTAATATTTATAAATTAAGAAGATTATTGAGTAAAATTATCAAATATCACAATAAATTCAATATATACATCAAAAATTAATTTTCTAGTGTAAATTTTTTTTGCATGACATCATAATTATTTATTTCTAAATTTTCAATATAAATTATTATATAATCAAATGATCATCTAATTTACATTTACGATAAAAAAACAATAGCAATAAAATAAATGTCAAGAATTTTATAAAAATAATTGTACTATTTTATTTTCATTACATAAATTATATCTTTTAAATCTTTATCATTTTCATCTTGCATAATATTAATATTTTCTAATAAAGATAATGAAAATATAGGATAATAAATATTAGACAATGTATATGCAGCATCATTAAATACTTTTAATAAATTTAAAAATTTTCAAATAATCCACTATTGTGGATATAAAATAATAGAATTAAAATTATTTGTAAAACAAATATATAACAATTGTTTATAAGAAAATAATTCATAAATTAAATTCAAAAAAAATAAAATTTAGCTAAATTTTTTATTATTTGTGGATGATTCCATAAATAAAAAATACTTTTTTAATAGGGACAAGATAAATTTCAAGTGATCTTAATTTTATTTAATTTTTTTAAATTTTTAATTCTATCTTCAATATATAAATTTAAAATATAACATGCACAACGAAATATGAAAATATACTATCAATAATAGATTGATAAATTAATTTAAGTTTATCTATACTTACAATATTAGAACTAGCATTATCAAATGAAATTTAAAATATTTTATTAGATAATTCATATTCTTTTAAAATTAAATATAATAATTGAGAAATATTATAAGTAGTGTGTGATTTGTGAAAAACTCAATATGATGATAAACGTTTTTAGATTATCCAAGGTTGTCATTCCGAGTTACATCCATATAGAAATGAGTTTGTCAATGATCGTTCTAAATATTTGAACATAAAGATATTTTATTATTTAATTTATTAAATTCTTCAATTAATTTTTTCCTTGTTTAACTAATTTTTTAATTGCACTAGTAAGTGTAATTCTATGGACACCTTTAACAAATCGATTAAGGAATTTTTGATAAAAATATTCAAATGTATATTTAGATCCAAAAATAAATGAAAGATGTGTTACATAAATGAATCTAGTTAATGATTCTCTTAATTTAATATCAAAATATTTAAATAAAGTTACATTTGTATCTTTGATGGATGAAAAAAGTCTGAAAAGTTATATTTGAGAACGGTTTATCTCAAATTCATTAGGTGTTTTATTTTGATGTGTCACTTTAACGAATCTGTAATCGCCGCTTGATTGAAATTTTATATGAGACATTACAATATTTGTATTTTGCTCACATTTTTTTTAGAGGGGAGAACGACTTTCTCAAAATGTTTAGTAAAAATTAACAATTTTAAAGGTAAAAGATCCGAACCTTAGAAGTTTTAATACTTCACTGTGGGTCGATTGTAAGAAATTGTTCTAGTCATCATCGGTGAAATGAACTTTCTCAAACTTGGGATTAACATTCAGAATAAAGATATTCATGTCCTTTTTAGATCAAGATGAATCGTCTTCCATTGAAATCGCAATCGAAGAATCAAAGCTGATTAAAATCGAAAAATCAAAAGCGCTCAAAATAATAAAATTGAGAGATATGCTGAAAATAAAGAAATGAGCCTCTATATATATAGGTTGAAACATAATGAATATAGTCATTTATCAAAAAAGATTAAATTATCGTGATCATCGAGATCGAAGTAAAAACTTTTTAATCCATTGGAATCGATGGTTCCAACGGTCGACTCGACGGTTCGACCGTTGGAACCGTCAATTTCAATGATTCCAACGACTACATTAAAAAAAATAATCGTTGAATCGATCGTTTGAACCGTCGATTCAGTGATTCTGAACCGACAAAATCAGAACCGGCCAAGCTGGGATTTCGGCTCGTTAATATGAGTCAACAGATAATTGATCAGTTGACCTGATTACTGACTGAGGTCGGATCCATGCTAGATTTGATCAGTAGTCAATCTAATCCAAACTGAATTAGACGTCTCCGAATTTCAATTCCTGAATCAGAATTGAAAACACAGTTCCGATTTAATTTGTGAATCATCAGTTTTAATTTGTTTCACGGTTCCCATCGAGCCGTGGTCATTCCTGCGTACGTGATCTTTCATGATCTAGGTGTCATATTTTTGCTACAATGTCACTCCGATGGAACCTCGGCGTAATAGCGCTGCCAATATGGTGCATCAATCAGGTAGCCAGACGGTCTAGTGCTCTGCAACGTGATGCCGCAACCTTTTCCTGTTTGTTATGACAAATCCATAGCTTTTAGACAGAGCCGGTCCCATGGACAGAAACAGTTGGAGGCTCCGTCCAGGGTTTAAATTTTTTTAAAAAAAAATTACAAAGAAAAGAATTTAATTTTTATTAAAAATAAAAGTTTTTATCTATAAAAAAACCTTTTTTTTTATTTATTTTGCCAAGGACCTGAGCCACTACAGATTGACTCTGCTTTTAATAATCTCTAGCAATTTCTCAATCTCTATGTGAATGAGCTTCGTTGTCTCTATGAGAATGATATATTTGATAAAGTCGTATGACAATTTATAGATGAAATATAGATCGAATTTTAAAATGAGGTCTAAAATTTTCTCTCGGATTTAGAACGGTCATTCACGGTTTTGTCAATTGCATCAAAATTTAAAAGATTCTTCATGATTTATCTCCCTCGTAATTAACTTAAAGATTGATTATTTTTTTGTCCTCACAGGGATGACGCGATGGTAAGAATAGAGTGTTGCTCGTAAAATGAGCTAGTTTCGATGTTGAATGAGGAGTCTAAAATCTCTCTTGGTTTCAGATGGATCTCTCTGTTTTACCACCGTATAAGGGACATTGTTTCCTTCGTAATTTATTTTTCTTTTATCAGTGTCCTGAAATGGATGATAAAAAATTGCTAATGTTAATTGAACGGATTTTCAACTTGGAGAAAGATTGACGATTTTATTTTTATTTTTTTTCAAGGGAAAATGAGCTTCGTCAGGGCAATTCGGAAGACAAGCTGCATGTGAAAATTCAAATTTTTTTTTTCTCTTTTTCTAGAGGAGGCTGTGGGCGAAGATAATTACACTTGGAGACGGAACGGCGATGGAAGTTTCTCGCTAATCCTGGGCGTATCTCGAAATCTGCGACTCTGAGACTGCTGTCTAGACTTCAAGTGTTCCTAAGAAAGTTTGGCTACGTGCAGGCATCGTTTCTTCGATTGCGTTGTGGCAAACAAGTTTGGCCACGTATCCACGGCAAGTTGAGCTGGGGGTTTAAGCATCTGTACAGGATTAGCGTAGATGCAGCCACTTACTACCTAAACAACACTAAAATTAGGGAGCACAATAGTAGTGCAAGCATGGTTGTATTTGTTGTCTACATCTTTTTTTTTTTAGGAGAGAGCTACTGTACTGATTTCGGATAGTCATTTCAATATTGACGGAGTCAATTCGGCATAGGCAATTTGGCAGAACCGATCTGGCAGAGTCGATCCGGAAGAACTGATTCGACAGAGTCGCAGAGTAAAATCGAATGGCAGAGCCGCAGAACAGAACCGAATGACAGAGTCGCAGAGCAGAATCGAATGACAGAGCCACAGAGTCGCACTGCAGAATCGAATGGCAGAGCCAAAGAGCCGCACTACAGAATCGAATGGCAAAGCCGCACCGCATAATCGAATGACAGAGTCGCAGAATTGAATGACAGAGCCGCAGAGAAGCGCTCGGTTGTTCCTCAGCACTACTCGGTGTCGAGGCCTGTGGTTTCTACAGACCCCCTCTTGCGTGCTTTCGAGGGTGATGGATGTCTGTTTCCCAGGATACAACGACGAAATCGGATGAACGACGAAAGCACAAGTCGTTTCCAACGAACTGACTACACCAAAAAGCTATCAACGGCAGGGAGGAAAGGAGAAGAGCTGGAGGAAATTAAAAATCTTATTTTATATCTCCGTAATTAATGGATTAATTGCTCGCTTGCATACGTTACAAAAAATGAAATAGATTAACAAAAGGTTGGATCCACTTGAATAAATTATGTCTCGATCGATCGTACATTCGACGCGCGCAGGTCGCACTCGCACACGAGTCGTCTTACGGTGGTGCAATCCGGGCTCTGGATTCGCACCTCATGCGCACTCACGCGTGAGAAAGAATCTTTTCCCTTACATATGTTCACAACTACAATACTTGTGATACATTATAAACCAATCAAGTTATCCCTCAACTTCTAATGTGAAACTAAACTCCTCCACACTATTTTATCTGTTTGGCATTGCTGCAACACCATATTTAGGGAAGGAATTCTTCCGTGGAAGCCCTGCTTCTGGAATACCAGCTCTAAATCTGTACCCTCTACGAGGGCACGCGAGAGAGAATACTCATGCATGTTGAGTCTTCGAGAAGCCCAAACTACTTGTGTCACTTCGTATCATTAACAAACCAAAAATTACGGGAGCACATTGAGTCTCACGTAGGAAAGGTTAATAGATGAAGATCAAGTAGTCAATGCAGAGTAATTGGAAGCATGAATCTGCTACATATCTGATCTCTAATCTTAGTTTTTGCAAAGCATTTTCATGCTGTTATTGTTTCCTTTGGTTGGCCTCCAAATCCCACCTTATAGGAAGCCTTATAAGAGCTTTCTGTTTAGCCAGTCTGTCAATCCCCTTCTACTTTAACAAGGAACTTTAATTGGCATCTTCAACAGCATTGTTGTCTGTCGAGACGATGATAGTGAGGTGTCCCAGTGGCGAAGACAGCAAGGGCCGACAACTCGGATGAAGAGAGCTGACGCGGAGGGAAAGCAGGAACAGCAGGGATGTCGTCTCGGTCGTGAGCCGAGCCGAATGAGAGTCCTGCAAGACAACAAGCGGTTAAGGGCGCCGAGAGAGATTTCGACAAGGCCCCTCCGACGCTCAAGGCAGGGAATCAGTATGAAGATGAAGAAGAGAAATGTAGAGATGAAGTTAAGAATGTGCGAACCTCCTTTTCTTCTCAGGGAAAGTCATATATATAGAGGGGGAGCTACCCCGCCAATGGATACTGTCAGTGAATGTGACATGACCTCAGAGAGACGTACACCACGATCATTACCCTCGCAACTATAGCAGGCGCGTGGGCTGCAATTAATGCACATCGCGCAATTGATAGGAGGCAAATCCTAATTAATGCCGCAGACATCCATCTGAACCCTGACAGAGGGGTTCGCCTTTTTGTCAGAGAGAGATGATGATGATGAGGATTGCTAGATCAGCTTGTGAGTATGAAATAACCGCCTTCTCTTTTGTTTGAATAAGATAATTTATATGGAGAAGTCGTACATCAGAGATGACGTGTCTTTGCCGAGATGTAAGGTGGATGAAACGAAAAGTTATTCAGCATAATAGGAGTCCGAGCTGAGACGTATGACGTCTGACATAATAGAAGTCCGAACCGAGACGCGGAGCGTCTGGAATAATGCATGGGTCAAGCTGAAGAGTTCCGACTAAGCTGATCTCCTTATTCGGCTTCAGATGTACCGAGATGAATTACCTAACATGTAGACACAGTAGTTTTACCCGGCATCATAGACATCCCCCCCAAAGTCTAGTCGAAGGAGGCGTAAGTCTGACTGACTAGACTTGTGTAGAACATAAAAAGACGAGTCTGTAAGGGATATTGATGTTTCTGCTGAGATACAATGCTGTTGAGATAAAAATACTTGAAACAAACCGTGATAGGCGATACCCAAGGGAGAAGACCGAAAGCCGGATAACATACACTTGGGACCAGTTGTGATAAACGATTCCCAAGGAAGAAGGTTGCATAGGCTATACTTGGGATCAGCTATGATAAGCGATACCCAAGGAAGATAGCCGAATAGATAACACTTGGGACTAGCTATGATAAGCGATACCCAAGAAAGAATAATCGAATAGTTGTACTTGGGACTAGCTGTGGTAAACGATACCCAAGGAAGATAGCCGAATAGATAACACTTGGGACCAGCTATAATAAGCGATACCCAAGGAGAAGATCGAATGGTCAGACTTGGGACCGGTGTTTATACCCAAGGAAGATAGCCGAATAGATAACACTTGGGACTAGCTATGATAAGCGATACCCAAGGAGAAGATCGAATGGCTGTACTTGGGACCAGCTGTGGTAAGCGATACCCAAGGAAGATAGCCGAATAGATAACACTTGGGACCAGCTATAATAAGCGATACCCAAGGAGAAGATCGAATGGCTGTACTTGGGACCAGCTGTGGTAAGCGATACCCAAGGAAGATAGCCGAATAGATAACACTTGGGACCAGCTATGATAAGCGATACCCAAGGAAGAAAATCGAATGGCTGTACTTGGGACCAGCTGTGGTAAGCGATACCCAAGGAAGATAGCCGAATAGATAACACTTGGGACCAGCTATGATAAGCGATACCCAAGGAAGAAAATCGAATGGCTGTACTTGGGACCAGCTGTGGTAAGCGATACCCAAGGAAGATAGCCGAATAGATAACACTTGGGACCGGTATGATATGAGCGATACCCAAGGAGAAGATCGAATAGTGTACTTGGGACCCGGTGTGGTAAGCGATACCCAAGGAAGATAGCCGAATAGATAACACTTGGGACCAGCTATGATAAGCGATACCCAAGGAAGAAAATCGAATGGCTGTACTTGGGACCAGCTGTGGTAAGCGATACCCAAGGAAGATAGCCGAATAGATAACACTTGGGACCAGCTATGATAAGCGATACCCAAGGAGAAGATCGAATGGTCAGATTGGGACCACCGGTGTGATACCCAAGGAAGATAGCCAGAATAGATAACACTTGGGACCGGCTATGATAAGCGATACCAAGGAGAAGATCGAATGGTCAGATTTGGGACCAAAGTGGTGTATACCCAAGGAAGATAGCCAATAGATAACACTTGGGCACGAGGGCTTACAGATTGCCTTGAATGCCAAGAAAGGTCGACGCGAGGGCTTCTTGCTCTCTGAATATCTGAAGAAGGTCGGCGAGGGCTTACGAATCACTCTCGGAAATCTTGAGAAAATGGGCACGAGGGCTTACGAATGCCTCGTAGGAATGCCAAGAAAGGTCGGCGCGAGGGCTTACGAATTGCCTCGGCCGAAATACGAAGAAGGTCGACGCGAGGGCTTACGAACTGCCTCGGCCGAAATACGGAGAAGGTCGGCGCGAGGGCTTACGAATTGCCTCGGCCGAAATTTTGAGAAGATGGGCACGAGGGCTTACGAATTGCCTCGGCCGGAATGCCAAGAAAGGTCGGCGCGAGGGCTTACGAACTGCCTCGGCCGAAATACGGAGAAGGTCGACGCGAGGGCTTACGAATTGCCTCGGCTGAAATACATATCCTCCAACTCCAAAAAACCCGCGGAGTCGACAAATGAATAATTGTGTACCTTCATAAAATATTACCGAGTAGCATGAATTACCTTCTCTGGCCAACCGCGGAGTATGAGCTGAGGGATACTGGGAGGACGAGCCGGTGTATTCTACTATAGAGATTTGCTCGAAAGACTTGGCATCTTGTCAGCTATAATGCTAGGAGCAAGGGGAGACTCCATGTTGATTACCGAAGTCTTGCCCTTTTTGGGATCTCTTTTCCTCGGTGTACAAGAAGGCTCTTCTTCTGAAAATTGTGGCAATGAGGCAGTTGATGATGACAACTCAGCCGGTACTGAGGTCACAGGAGCTGCCCCCGGGGCTTTTAGAGTGGAGCAGACAGAAATCGACGTTGGACCCTGAACCGGGCTAGGAGAAGCTCAGAGGTAGCTCCCAGGCGGAAGGTCGCACAGAACGTCTTTCATGGTGGTCTTGACAAGGGCTATGATGCTCTCCCTGGTCATATTCCCTTCAGTGGAGTTGTGGTTACCGGAGTTCGCTCCATCATCACTGACCTGTATATGTACACATCCACTCCAGGGCCAAGTTTCTTCTTGCAACCATAGCAGAAGCTCAAGAATCCATCGCTGCGATTCTCAACCATGCAGTCATCAAAAATGCGAGTGGTCTTCGGATATGGTCCGTGTGAGATCACACAAGTGTACTCCTCAGACAGTTCTTCGATCTCCGAACCGATGAACACGGACACAGCGGAAACATCGGGAGGCATCTGAGGTGGAATTTGGACCTTGAGCTGAGACCCAAACACCACCTTCCCGTGATCCGGCATGGAAGAATTCTCGCCGGAGAGTTCATCCACGGCGAGGGCATCAAGAAGGCCAAGTCCAGCGGTCCTCATCGGCTCCCCTTTTCGCCGAGAGAGGTGTTTGTCTTTGCCGAAGAACAAGGGGTTCCTGAAGGCAGAGAAGGGCTTGGTATCCAAAATGGAAGTTGGGCTCACAACTTCTGCTGCTGCTGCCGCTGCTTCGGTATCGGTGGTGCTCCTCCTCGGCATGGCGCCATGAATCCTTGATCTCGTAGACATGGAGAGACTGGAGAACACGAAAGTATCATGCGAGCTGCAGTATCAGCAGCAGCTGCGCAGAACAAAATGGAGCATGCAGCGCTTTAGACATCGGCATGAAACCAGGAAAGAGGTTCCAACTTTCACACAATCCAAGGCCAAAAGTCGAAAGCAGTTGGAAATGAGCTCCAAAGCTTCTTCATCAAGAACATCCCTTTCTCCTTTTTCCACTGCCTCTCTGTTTCTAATTCAACTCCCTTCGTTTCTTTGCCTGTAGCCAGTTTTAAAAGGGCAGCGCCAATGATTCCGAGGGTGCACTCACACTCGGTGAACTTACGCTTCGATGGGGAGATTAATGGAGTTCACGAATTATCGCGTTTGGTTGGAAGGGGAGAATAGGAATGAGAATGGATTTGATAGTAGACTGGAATAAGAATTAGTTTTGTCATTCTAATAATGTGCTTTGATTTATAAATTAGAAATGAGAGCGATCGACGCGGTGGCGATCGGACTACGACGGTATCGATACGGCCGATGGGATCGCATGACCAATCGACGATCGGCCAACGATCGTTGAGCGAGCAACGGGCGACGGCGAACATGAATGAAACCCAAACTCTCCGTGTGAGATGAGTTTTGTTGATTCTCAATTATTTAGAATTGATTCCCAAACTCTCCTTCCTAAAAGTCCAGAGGCGAATCCAAGATTTTATATTGGAGAGGCCGTCATACTAAAATATAATAACGTTAATTTTAAAAAATAAATAAATAATTTTTTTTATAATAATTATTTAAAATTTGGAGGTTGGGGGGCCATGACCCCTCCAAAACCCCCTAGATCCGCTCTTGCAGCTAAAATCATTAACTAAATATTTTATATAATTCTCATTCTCATTTCTTCGTTCCAAACTCACAAACCAAACGACACCTCAATTTAAAATTTTAATTTCTAGATTTGGAGTTTCCTGGGAATTAAGAAACGATGAAATTATTCGAGGGAAAATTTTGTGCTGACGTGTAAATTTTGCAAGCCATAACTCCAATTTCGTTCTTTTGTTTATGTTATGTTTATTTGGAAGAAAATAGTAAAAAAAAAAAGAATTATTTATTTTCTTTTATTTATTTAATGGATAGATAGATTTAAGATTTCATTCCGTTGATAAATTATTTATTATTATTATTATTATTTTTTTCTTTCTTTGAATTGTTTTTTTTTCATCGATAAAAATTTACTCATATAGATTCATGAAGCTTCCTCTC
Source organism: Wurfbainia villosa (assembly GCA_025175895.1). Taxonomy (NCBI): domain Eukaryota; kingdom Viridiplantae; phylum Streptophyta; class Magnoliopsida; order Zingiberales; family Zingiberaceae; genus Wurfbainia; species Wurfbainia villosa. The sequence goes on from CM045999.1 coordinate 105,159,734, forward strand.
ATCGGATTGGCGATCATTGTCGTCGCCATTTGTCATCATTGCTATCAATAGTTCGTCGTCGTTGTCGGTCATTGATCATCAATCGTCATTGCAATTGGATTATTTTATATTTTTTTTATCTCTTTTTTATGTTTTTTTTTATTTTTTTCCCCAGTTTTTTTTTATTTTTTGGATGAATTTATCTTTATTTTCTGTGGTTTTTATTTTAAATTACTTATCTTGATCCATCTTTCTAGTAGACAGGCCGTTAGTTTAGTACGACACCGAAATTAGTTTTCAGGTAACGGTACTCTCACCGGGTTGATATGCGACTCCGTTACGTACCGTGCTTTGTAGTCTGTAGTAATTTTATTCTTTTATCCCCCTCCAATGACCCATTCATCGATGTGCGTGTCGGATGCCTACCAACTCGCGACACGTGTCCAAGTAATAAAAGCTTAAAATAATTAGAAAAATAAAATGATAAATTATCGTTTTGCCCCCTGCTAACTTATCTTTTTCGAGTTTCAAAATTATTATACCCCTTAAACTCACAAGTGATTTATAAAAAAATTAAGGCGGTGTTTGATAAGCACCGCTTTTTCGTTTTTTTTGGCTGTTTTTTAATTTTTCAAAAAAAAATCTCTCGTAAAACGAAAATAGAAAATGCCAATCAAATATTATTTTCTTATTTTCTAAAAAAATAAAAATGAAAAATGAAAATTTTCACTCTTTACATAAGCAAGTGACATAGTAAACAAATGATCTCTTTCAATCCTATAATCACACTAAAAAAAACAGCGATACCATAAACACGTTGAGAAATTCAAGACGCCATTTTTTTTATAACCTAGGGCTAAGTTAGGTACGGGGTAATCAGGCTTGTAATGTAATCGGATTACACTACAAGATGATTTACTTTGTTTGTTAACATTTCAAAGATGTAATGTAATGTAATCACATTACAAAATAAGAGCCAAGATCCGTAATCTCGATTACGAAGGAAAAGCGATGTAATCCGATTACATTACGGACTCAATATTTGTCTTTACAAATATGTCCTTCTTTTATTTTTTCTAATTGCTTCGAGTACGGCCGTCGCGGCGATGACGGCGGCGACGGCCAGGGCGGCGACGGCGACGGCGATGATCGGCGGCGATGGCGGCCACCGGCGGCCGACAGCGATCGGCGGGCCGACAGGCCGGCCGGCGGCCGACAATGCGGCCGGCCAGCGGCCGTACGGCCGGCCACGAATCACAGCGACCATCGACCGGCCGAGACCGACGGCTTGGCCGGCGGCGGCCGATCGGCGATTAGCGGCCGGCGACCGGCGACCACTGGCCGAAATGGCCGGCCGGCGACAAGCGACCATCGGCGACCGGCCTGGCCGGATCGGCCGGACCGGCCGACAACACCATACCGGTGCTTGTGCGATCGGCGACAATCTTATAAGGCTATTTTTGTCATTTTATAATAATATGAATTACATCCCTTATAACAAATATGGATACCAAACAAACGAATGTAATCACTTTTATAATCAAAGATTACACACCAATCGCTAACCAAACACAGTAATGTAATACACATTACATTACATTATATTACAAACTTGATTACATTACCCCGTACCAAATGTAACCTAGGTGTCTAAGTTTTCGGCCCGATTAGAAATATATCAATTTTGTTCTACAAATATCGTCCATCAAAATAAATTAGAAAAATATAATGGGTCAATGAGTGATCTAAAATTCGGTTCAAATTCAATCATTGAAGATTCACACTTAGAATTTCAAAGAGCAAGGCCTCAATTTAAAATTTAAAGAAGCAATACCTAAAAAGAAATCGAACCGTGACAATATAATCGTCACTAGACATGCTTAATGGATTGATTCGATCCGGAAGAGTCGGAACCAATATGTTAAATTCAGAATAGGAACCGATTCAAATGAACTAGTTCTAGAATCGAACCGAAACCGTTCCGATTTCGGTTCGATTCGGTTCCAATCAATTTTGGAATCGGTTCGGAACCGATTCTGATTCCGATTTGGATTTGATTTTCGATTGTTAATTTAAAGATGAAAATTCTTAGCATACTAACATGTCTACAAGATTATTTTGTAATAGAAAAAAAATAGGATCATCATCACGTTAGATGAATTTGAAAGTTCAAATTCGAGAAAGATGATTCGGAACTATTTCGGAATCGATTCGGATTGAATTGGTTCCAAAGTTAAAACTTTAGAATCGAAATCGGTTCCAATATCGACGAATCCGAAACAGATCCGAATCGAACTAAAACCGAAGAATCGACATGCATGTCTAATCGTCACTTTACTGCCCTAACTATCATTTCGAAGAGGCGCCATTTTGAATAAGCTAAATGTGGGGGTTTTTAAATGAAATATATCGAACTGAAACAAAAACAACGCCTGTGCGGCAATATAAAAGTCGAAAAAGAAAAAGAAAAAAAAAAAAAGGGGTTTAAGAGGAAATGGGAAATGGCACGAGACAGGGAATTAAAGAGGGAGTTAAATGGGTGATACTGTTGTTACGACTCCAATAATTGGTCGCATAGAAGAAGGCCAAAATGATGATTCTTAATTGCAGTCGCAGTCAAAAGTGGGGCCATCCCCCCCTTCGCCCTTATCTCCTGCTCGACGTGATTGTGATCATGGCGATGCACTCCGCGGACTTGTGTTACTGTCTGTGGGTAGCCAATTAATTAATTAAGCAAAGCAAAGATGATAGGTTTTGTTTTCATCTTTTAGATTAATTAAGCGATTGATTAATTAATTTATAGGCACTGTTGACCTTTAGACTTATTTAAGGAACCTTCTCGATCAATCGATCTCATAAATACGAGAAGAAATAAATCAAGGATGATCATTAATTTTGATGTATTAATAAATATAACGGAGAATGTGATCCTATATGAATATTAACTAATTTTAATTTACAGATCAGAGCAAATTTAAAGATATTTATGAATAAATTTATTTATTAACTAATTTAAAAGCTCGATTGTAATTTTTTTATATTTTAATTAATAATTATTTTTTTTACATTTAAGATGTAATCATTTAAATATTAAAACTAATTAATAAATTTTTTTTTATAAAGAAGCTATGTTTTTATATATATTTTTATTATTATATATTATTTCTTAGATGTCCTCAGAAGCATGTGACATGTTACCCGATATATATTTATACTAGTTGAGTCCAGAAGAGTCTAGAAGATTAATTATATCTTTAATCCATTGATAGTAAGTCGTGCCTAGTCTAGTGAAAATTGATCGGCATATATCCATGAGTTGGTGTGTATGCATCCGATCCAGCTTAAAAATAAAAAAATAAAAAAAAAATAAAAGTGAAATATTTCACTTGAAAAATTTCAATTTTCATGGCAACCACAAATGACACGAACTAAAAGATGGCTCTCCTTGCCTATAGGATTATGATACAGCGGTAGAATATTAGGTTCGACTTTTAAATATTTACTATTTGATTTTCAATTATGATATATTTATAAAAAAAAATTCTAAATGGGATGACAAACTGAGAACATTGCAGTTGTTGAGACTGTCCACATGAACACTTCCGGTTATACTCTGATGCCCGATGAAAATTTTCTATAGGACAGAATCGATTGTCTTCGAAATTAATCGAATCTAAAATTTGAATACCTGGTGTTAATAAAATAAAATAAAAGACCACCCTCCTCCCTAAACTATCATACCATGAATACAATTCGATGAAAACCACACGATGACGACGAATTCACTGTAAGCAAACCACTTACTGTTAGTGAAAGCTCTAGAGTTAATCATGTGATTATTATTGTATGGACTTTATTGTATCATATTCCTATTTATAACGACATGATTATTATATTTATTTATATTTGTGCCAAATAACTAAATATAATAACGTCCTTGAGTAGAAGGTTCTTATCTATATCAATCGATTGGTTGAATCGATAATGAGATGATATAGAGAATACTACTCTTAATCATTCCTAGTCAAGTATTAACATTCAGGGACAATGTTAATGCGTAGAGATTAGCATGTAGGTCAACTCGATGACTTGATCTCACAAGTCATGAATATGAGATATCAAGTTGACACATGATATGCATTAGAGAATGTATATTGAATGATCCGCCATGAGAAAGTATCATGGATCATTATATGAGTGTCATATACTTTCTCATGTGACTATTAGTATGACTATTAATAGTCCTTGAACCTGAAGTCACTATGGTTCCCTATATAAGGAGTTGCATACTTTGGCTTCGTCAAACGTCACCCGTAAATGGGTGGACTATAAATGCGATTACTGAATATGTAACAAATTATGCGGAGGGATGTGAGTGATGTAGATGAGATCTATCCCTCCTATATGACGGAAGTGACATCGTTATTCTTGATAGAGTGAGACCACGAAGTGTATGACCATGCCTAAATATATTGACTCAATTAATTGGAGTGAGTCTACTTGGAGTTCAAGATATAGATTGTACCAGGATAACACGGTCTATGCCTCAATTGGTCAATCTAGATGTTAAGGATAGAGCGACATTGTCACATATTGTGAAAGTCATAATTAGTAGTCAAAGGTGATGTTGGATCTCAACATTCTTGTAACTTGGGTAGCAATGATGTGTTGTTAGATACCTCTCATTGCTTATGTTCCTAAATCGGTTTAGGAGCATTGTCAATGTTACAAGAACCTATAGGGTCACACACAAAGGACAATTAGATGGAGATTAGGTTCATATGATGAACCATGAGGATTAGGTTCATGGGATGAACCAAATTGGATTAAGAGTAATCCAAATTAGACTAATTAAGTTAGACTCAATTTGATTCAAGTGTTGAATTAATCTAATTTAAATTTGATTCATTGAGTCAATTTAAATTAATGAATAGAGATTCATTAAATCAAATTGACTTGAATCAAGTGGTTAGATTTGATCAACCATGGGAGATAATAGGTCAAGTTTGACTTGACTTGAGAGGGAAGATGAATAATCAATTTTGACTTAACCAATTATCATATCATGGTGATTTTGCATGGGGTCGGCCAATGATGATGTTCCACTTCATCATGGACTTATCATGGAGTGTCACCTCATGAGGGAGACCAAGAACCATTGGCTCTTGGAGTTACATGCCCAAAAAGAAGTGGTTGACCACTTTAGTGTGCATTTTGTGTGTGAAGTTATTTGTGTGTAATTTCATCATCTTCTTTCTTGGTTCTTCCCTCAAGCTCTCTCCTCTCTTCCTCATCTTGCCGTGGACTTCAAGGAGTGCTAGCACACTCAAGATTGCCCTTTCTCCACCTATTGCTCGTGTGGATACCAATAGAGGAGTGTACACTTGACACTCTCGAGTTCCGGCAATACGTTTGGACGAGCGGGATAATTAAGCGAAGGGCATCGCTTCAAGGGTAAACTCTTAACATGTAGGTCTAGTGTAGATCTAAAGGTTTTAAACACGTATATGTATTTTTATTTGCCTTCGCACGGATCCGTGGCTGACTTCCCGGGTTTCCGCAATGCAAAAAGTGATTTTTGCGGCTCGGATAGTCCAACACTTACTTAATTAGACTATGTTTGATATGAAATAATATAATTAAATTTGTAATATAATATAATATAATTTATATTACATTACTACATTTGGTCGGCGATTGATATGTAATCTTTGATTATAAAAATTACTATATTCTTTTATTTGAGGTTTATTATTTTTTTTTATAAAGAATGTAACTCATATTATTATAAAATGATAAAAATACTTTTAGTCATAACTTCGTTCGATTATAATTAAAATTCTTATTGATTCCCTGTGACCGTCATCGTTATCGTCGGTCCCCAATTGTCGGCCGCCGATAGTCGTCGATCGTCGATGGCTATTGGCATAGGCGACCATTGATGATAGTCGATCGTCGACCGTCGACGATTGTCAATTGTTGATTTGATCGAAAGAACAATAGCTAAGATTAAAAATATATTTGACATTTAAATATTTGACCTCGTAATTAATATAATCAAATTATATCGATTTTATTTTATAATTCAGATTATAATATTTCATTATCTTTATAAATAATAATAAATAAAATAATTCATCTTATAATATAATCGAATTATAAGACTGATTATCCGGTATCACTCAGTGGATCAGTTCGATCGGCGAATTGCGAATTAGATCGTTCCATTGAATATGACTTCATTTTCCAAGTGTTTTCCAATGCACTACTTTTTCTCAATCACTTAAAAGGAGCTTTCTTTTCTTTTCTTTTCTCTTCTCTCTCTGTAGCCTGACCTAATCCACCAAGTGATGCTCCCACACAAGACTTTCACCTACATGAGCAATTTATTTTATTTTAGCTTCTCCAACAACTTTAATCATCATTTTGACCCTGACATGCATTATTTAGATCGGCATATATAGTTCCTCCAATTATCGATATTTATTGCCCTTTTACATGATTTCCCACCCAATTTTCCCTACAAAATGGATGTCTCTTTCTCATCTTTTAAATCATGCTTGTAGTTTTGATATTCTAAGCGTCCGCATTTGTGCGTCCCATACGCGACGGAAAGAAATACACAATAATTCGCATCCGACATTGCTCGATCTTGTTGGCGGGCGGTCGGATTTTGACTACGATCCGACTGGAATTCGATCGCGATCCGATTAATCGCCGACAAATTTGACGGGCACACCCGATGAAATCATGCACGGAGGAAGCACTGTGCATTTTTCATTACTATACAATCGCGATCGATTGGACGACGAAGAAACTGTCGCGCACGAGTCGCACAGAAAGAGACATTCAGAATATCAAATATATATATATATATATATATATATATATATATATATATATATATATATATATTGTTGGAATTTAAATGAAAATTATGGAAATGTGAAGAAAGGATGAAGAAGACGTTCTGTCATCCTTTTATACTTGTTGATCGGTAAAATGGAAAGATGGGGAAGACGTTCCGCCATCTTTCGCGTCGAACCATGGGAAGTTCGCATTAAAACTCTGACATAAATGGTCAGAGATTGATGAATTAATGGTAGATTAATTGAATCAAGGCAGCATTATGGTTGACCTTTCGATTCACGTAGATTAAACGAATCAAGGCGACATTATGGTTGATGTTTCGATTCCACCATTAATAGGTCTCCTCTATAAAAGGAGACAGGATTGCGAACTCGATATGAGAAGAGAACTCTCTATTTCCAACCCCACAGTGATAGCGTTCGAGTGTTTGTTCAGTTCGCCGAGGACTGCTTGTGCTTGTTGGAGTCCGCGGTTTTGTCGTTGTATCCTGGGAAATAGACGTCCTACTAAACCTCGCAAGCACTCCGTCGGAGGAGGACGAATCTGTTTTAAGGAAACTGTGTATACACAGGCCTCGGCAGCTTTTTAATTGGCTCTGCAGCCCACATGGTGGTTATTGCAAACCAGCTCTGCAATTGGTTCTGCAATCGCCGGCTTTGCAACTGCAATTGGTTCTGCAAACCAGCTCTGCAATTGGTTCTGCAACCGCCGGCTCTGCAACTGCAATTGGTTCTGCAAACCAGTTCTGCAATTGACTCTGCAATTGGTTCTGCAACCCGCTCTGCAACCTGCTTTGCAATTGGCTCTGCAACCTGCTCTGCAATTGGTTCTGCAACCAAATCTGCAATTTGCTCTGCATCAATTGGCTCTGCAACAATTGACTCTGCAATAATTAGCTCTACAACTGGCAGGAGACTTTTAATCCAGCCCAAAAAGGAAGAAATCTTCTTGATTGAGGACGTAAAAGGAAGTGGTCGACTCAACAGACAAGTCCGATTAATTTTTCGGACTTTCCCTTGATTTTTCCATCAGGAAAGGTATACTCCTTTATATCCCAACAAACTTAAAACAGACTCGGTCTGTTGAGATGACCACAACACAAGAAGTTGAGGTGCAGCAGACTTAACGTGTGATGACTCCCTCCGCCCCGATTGGTAGCGTTCCAATCAATCATGGGGAAAAACCAGAAAAGTTCACGGGGTTGAACTTCAAGCGGTGGCAGCAGAAGATGCTCTTCTACCTGACCACGCTAAATCTGGCTCGGTTCTTGACTGAGGATCCTCCCAATGTACCTGAGGGTACGAGTGATGCACAAACCTTCAACATTGTGGAGGCATGGAATCACTCAGAGTTTCTGTGTAGAAACTACATTCTCAACTGCCTTGTAGCATGAAGAAAACGGCTAAGGAGTTGTGGGAGTCCTTGGACAAGAAGTATAAGACAGAGGATGCTGGTGCCAAGAAGTTCATCGTAGGCCGATTCCTGGACTACAAGATGGTTGACTCCAAGACGGTGATCAGCCAAGTTCAGGAGCTTCAGGTGATTCTGCATGAGATTCACTCGGAAGGTATGATTCTGAGTGAAACTTTCCAGGTGGCTGCGATCATAGAGAAGCTACCGCCCGGCTGGAAAGACTTCAAGAACTATCTGAAGCACAAGCGGAAAGAGATGAACGTGGAAGAACTTATTGTTCGTCTTCGAATCGAGGAGGACAACAAAAGTTCGGAGAGAAATATGTTCTCTCAGGCTACTGTGAAAGCCAACGTTGTCGAGCACGGTCAAAGCTCGAAACGGAAGAATTTCAAGTCTTCCAAGATGAAACCCAAAGGAGGGGTCAATAAAAAGAAGTTTACTGGAAAGTGCTTCAACTGTGACAAAGTCGGTCACAAATCTTCGGAGTGCAGAAAGCCGAAGAAGAATCCGGAGGCCAACCTGAACGAGGGGCTAGAGGAGGATGATCTCTGTGCGGTGATCTCCGAGCTGAACCTAGTGGGTTCCAACCCTCGACAATGGTGGTTGGATACTGGTGCCACCAGACATGTGTGCTGCAATAAGGAGCTACTCCACAACTTTGAAGAAGTTAATGGAGAGAAGCTGTATATGGGGAACTCGGCAACCTCGGACATTATGGGCCAAGGAAAAGTAATGCTGAAGATGACCTCGGGCAAGGAGCTCACTCTGAACAATGTGTTATACGTTCCGGAAGTTCGAAAGAATCTGGTATCTGGATCGTTGCTAAGCAAGCATGGCTTCCGCATTGTCTTAGAGTCGGACAGAGTTGTACTGTCCAAAAATGGAATGTTTATAGGGAAAGGTTATGTAACTGATGGGCTGTTTAAACTAAGTGTAATGGTCATTACGCCCAAAGTTAATAAAGTTGAAAACTCTTCCACTTATATGCTTGAGTCTTCGTGTTTATGGCATGGTAGACTAGGACATGTTAACTACGATGTGTTGCGTAGATTGATTAACATGCAAAGCATACCTACATTCCACCTTGACCCAAAACATAAGTGTGAGACTTGTGTTGAAGCAAAATTGACACGGTCATCCTTTCAACAAGTTGAAAGAAGCACTGAGCCACTCGGCCTAATCCACACCGACGTGTGTGACCTAAAAGGGACACCGACACGAGGTGGGAATAAATACTTCATCACTTTTGTTGATGATAACACAAAATATTGTATTGTGTATCTTCTCAAAAGTAAGGATGAAGCTATAGATAAATTTATTCTCTATAAGAATGAGGTTGATGAAAACCAGCAATAGAAAGATTAAGGTGGTTGAGTGGCTAGGCGGTGAATATGTATCAGTTCAGCGGTTGTGTGCTGAACATGGTATCAGACACGAAACAATGACTCCATACTCGCCTCAGCAAAATGGGATTGCTGAGCGAAAGAATCGTTCTCTGAAAGAGATGATGAATGCTCTACTATTAAGTTCTGGCCTACTAGAGTACTTGTGGGGGGAAGCTGTGTTAACAGCTAATTACTTTTTAAATAAGGTGCCCCGAAAGAAAATAGAAAAGAGCCCTTATGAGTTGTGGAATGGTAGACAACCATCCTACAAATACTTGCGAGTGTGGGGGTGTCTGGCCAAAGTTTTGGTGCCGAATCCAAAAAGGATCAAGATCGAACCAAAAGCGGTATTGCGTATTTATTGGATATATGCGTAATAGCAGTGCTATAGATTTCTTGTGATTGGATCTCAAATTCACAGATACACAAGAACTCGATTATTGAATCGAGAAATGCCTCATTCTTTGAGCACGTGCTTCCGTTTAAGGCCCGAGAGGATGCTAGCTCTTCTAAATGGGTACACGAAAGACAAGAGCAAGAAGAAATGGATGAACCAGTTGAGGGAGAGCTCAGACGGAGTAAGAGAGCTCGGGTGGAGAAATCCTTTGGATCGGACTTTCTCACCTTCATGATGGAAAGTGATCCCCAGAGTTACTCAGAAGCGATAAACTCGTCTGATGGACCTCAATGGAAAGAGGCAATTGCATCTGAGATTTCATCAATCTTGCAAAATCATACTTGGGAACTGGTGGATCTTCCTTCTGGAAGTAAGGCACTAGGTTGCAAGTGGATTTTCAAGAAGAAAATGAAATCAGAAGGCACGATAGAAAGGTTCAAGGCAAGGTTGGTAATTAAGGGATACCGACAACGTGGTGGCCTTGACTATTTTGATACATATGCTCCGGTATCAAGAATAACGTCCATTAGGGTGTTATTAGCGATTGCTACTCTGTGGAATCTAGAAGTACATCAAATGGATGTAAAAACTGTCTTTCTAAATGGAGATTTAGAAGAGGAAATCTACATGGAACAACCTGAAGGGTTCTCTGCTCCGGGGCATGAAACCAAGGTATGTAGATTGATCAAGTCGTTGTACGGCTTGAAACAAGCTCCAAAGCAATGGCATGAGAAATTTGATAGTATCATGCTGGACAGTGGATTTAAAATCAATGAGAGTGATAAATGCATTTACAGTAAAGACACGAAAGATGGCTTAGTCATTTTATGTCTTTATGTAGATGACATACTTATCATTGGGAGCAATGATAAGATAATTAAATCCACTAAAGTTATGTTGAACTCAAGATTTGACATGAGAGACATGGGTCTTGCTGATGTGATTCTTGGAATTAAAATTCTTAGAACGTCAGAAGGACTTGTCTTAAGTCAGTCCCATTATGTGGATAAGATTCTTGAAAGATTCACTAAGAGTGATCTTATCAAGATCGTGACGGACTCCGATAGATATGAGTCAACATCTATCGAAAAAATCAAGGAGAGAGTATCTCTCAAGTAGAGTACTCCAGGATAATTGAAAGTCTGATGTACTTAATGAGTTGTACATGACCAGACTTGACCTATGCAGTAAGTAAATTGAGCATATTTACAAGTAATCCAGGTGTTGAGCACTGGAAAGGGATAACTAGAGTATTACGGTATCTACGTTACACTCGTAATCATGGACTGCACTATACAAGATATCCTGCTGTAATCGAAGGATACAGTGATGCAAGTTGGATATCCGACATAAAAGACTCAAAGTCTACAAGTGGATATGTATTCACCTTGGGAGGTGCAGCCATTTCTTGGAAATCTTCTAAGCAAACTGTTATAACCAGATCCACGATGGAATCTGAATTTGTAGCTCTTGACAAATGTGGTGAAGAGGCTGAATGGCTACGACAATTCTTAGAAGATGTTCCTAGATGGCGAAAACATGCTTACATATGCATACATTGCGATAGTCTATTGGCTAATGGTAAGTCTAGACATATACGTCGTAGACATAATACCATTAGACAACTACTCTCATCGGGTGTTATCACTGTTGACTATGTAAAGTCAAAAGATAACTTGGCGGATCCGCTAACCAAAGGGTTAAATCGAGAGTTAGTTGCAAGCTCATCATTGAGGATGGGGTTAATGACGATGCCGATAAGAAACGTTGGTGCAAAGGAAACCCAACCTATGTTGACTGGAGATCCCAAGAACTAGGTTCAAAGGGACAACCTAACTGCACTGACTAAGTAAGCTCACTGTGAGAGGGTATGACCCAAGTAATAGTGAAAGGATGAAGGTTAAGCATACGACTTTTAATGATCCAGAAGAGTAGTGGAGAATACTCTCAAGAGATCACCTATGCGAGAAAGAAGTGGGGCCGCTTCGAAGAGAATTGAAGGCACAATTCTTAGACCTTCTCGTAGAACCAGGCGTGTTCATGGCCTAACGAACACACTCATGAGAACTGAACTACATTAGGGAGAGTCCGATTGAATGCGTTCATGCTTACATAAACGGTTGAATAGTTCGAGGACATCGCGTCTACTAATCTACCAGTATGCAAACATACTTGCACAAGGGAAGGTTCAAAGGGTCAAACCTACCTATCCTATGCTGGACTTAACCGCTGAAGGCTATCATGCATCAATTTCCATTCATGTGGGGGATTGTTGGAATTTGAATGGAAATTATGGAAATGTGAAGAAAGGATGAAGAAGACGTTCTGTCATCCTTTTATACTTGTTGATCGGTAAAACGGAAAGATGGGGAAGACGTTCCGCCATCTTTCGCGTCGAACCATGGGAAGTTCGCATTAAAACTCTGACATAAATGGTCAGAGATTGATGAATTAATGGTAGATTAATTGAATCAAGGCAGCATTATGGTTGACCTTTCGATTCACGTAGATTAAACGAATCAAGGCGACATTATGGTTGACCTTTCGATTCCACCATTAATAGGTCTCCTCTATAAAAGGAGACAGGATTGCGAACTCGATATGAGAAGAGAACTCTCTATTTCCAACCCCACAGTGATAGCGTTCGAGTGTTTGTTCAGTTCGCCGAGGACTGCTTGTGCTTGTTGGAGTCCACGGTTTTGTCATTGTATCCTGGGAAATAGACGTCCTACTAAACCTCGCAAGCACCCCGTCGGAGAAGGACGAATCTGTTTTAAGGAAACTGTGTATACACAGGCCTCGATAACTTTTTAATTGGCTCTGCAACCAATTTTGCAATTGGTTCTGCAAACCAGCTCTGCAATTGGTTCTGCAACCGCCGGCTCTGCAACTGCAATTGGTTCTGCAAACCAGCTCTGCAATTGGTTCTGCAACAGCCGGCTCTGCAACTGCAATTGGTTCTGCAACCGCCGGCTCTGCAACTGCAATTGGTTCTGCAACAACCGGCTCTGCAACCAGTTCTGCAATCGGCTCTGCAATTGGCTCTGCAGCAATTGACTCTGCAATCTGCTCTGCAACCGGCTCTGCAATTGGTTCTGCAACCTGTTCTGCAATTGGCTCTGCAGCAATTGGCTCTGCAACCTGTTCTGCAATCGGCTCTGCAATTGGTTCCGCGGCCGCCTCAGAATCGCACGGTGGTTACTGCAAACCGATTCAGTAATTGACTCTACAATTGGTTCGCAATCCGCTCTGACTCTTTGCAATTGGCTCGCAACTTTCAGAATTGGTTCTGCAACCAAATCTGCAATTTGCTCTGCATCAATTGGCTCTGCAACAATTGACTCAGCAATAATTAGCTCTACAACTGGCAGGAGACTTTTAATCCGGCCCAAAAAGGAAGAAATCTTCTTGATTGAGGACGTAAAAGGAAGTGGTCGACTCAACAGACAAGTCCGATTAATTTTTCGGACTTTCCCTTGATTTTTCCATCAGGAAAGGTATACTCCTTTATATCCCAACAAATCACTGTGGGGTTGGAAATAGAGAGTTCTCTTCTCATCTCGAGTTCGCAATCCCGTCTCCTTTTATAGAGGAGACCTATTAATGGTGGAATCGAAAGGTCAACCATAATGTCGCCTTGATTCGTTTAATCTACGTGAATCGAAAGGTCAACCATAATGCTGCCTTGATTCAATTAATCTACCATTAATTCATCAATCTCTGACCATTTATGTCAGAGTTTTAATGCGAACTTCCCATGGTTCGACGCGAAAGATGGCGGAACGTCTTCCCCATCTTTCCGTTTTACCGATCAACAAGTATAAAAGGATGACAGAACGTCTTCTTCATCCTTTCTTCACATTTCCATAATTTCCATTCAAATTCCAACACACACACACACACATATATATATATATATATATATATATATATATATATATATATATATATATATATATATATATATACATACGAATGACGATCCACTTAGCGTTAGAAATTTGAGTGTCTGTGGGCGAATTACGTGTGTGAATAGCGAAAACACTGTTCACATAAGAAATTCACATAGAGACGTGCAAATTTCTGGCACTCAGTAGAAATTGGTCGTGTGTGTGTGTGTATATATATATATATAGCAAGCTTACGCACAGCGCCTACCCTGCCTACAAAGCGCCTTGAATAAATATATATATATATATATATATATATATATATATATATATATATATATATTCTATGCGCGACTGAGTGTCACTGTGCATTGCTACAGTGCTCCTGTGCCACACGTAGTCGGGCATAGACACACACTTAGCATCACGCAGGAAAAAACTTCCCTATGTATATATATACTTCTTTCATGATCTATGTTTGCTTGTACTTTGACGACTAATACATTTTTTTACGACCAAATCGATCATTTTCGGACTTAATTAAATCTTAAAATCTAACTACTTAAATTGCTACCTATAACTCAAATAAAAATAAATAATTATTATAAATATAGTTTTTTTTTCCAAATAAGTTAAACTAGCCAAACTATCCATACATTGTCATAAATATTTCACATATTGAATCATTTGAATCATTAATCATGAAAACTTAACTAAATGGATAATCATTATTATCCTCGTCAAAGGGAGTAATAGAAGGGAAGGAACTCATTTTAACGTTTAATCTAAGCTTGTGAAATGGAAGTGTTTAGTGTCTCTTTTTCTTGTTTACTTGGCAAATGAACAAACGAAAGGAAGAATATACGATAATTTATCAAATAGTATTTTTGAAATTGCCAAAAACGCATATTTTCATATTTACTAAATAACACTTTATTCTTTTTTCATTCAAAATAGCGTACTTAATTTTGAATGTTGATTTGAATTGAATTTCTCACGCAGGTGGTGATTCCAAGACTCATTTGTAGTCTTTGAAAATTTAAATCGATCTATCACTGTGGTCTTGAATTCAAATCCCAACACCAACTGGCGCTGAGATTTAAATTTCAAAGACAACTGATGGTGCAATTCCGTGGTGGTGGTAGAATTCAAATCTCGACGCTTGTGGTCTTTGTGATTTGAATTCTCCACACCACGTTTGGAAATTAAGTGCATTATTTACAAGGGTAAAAGGGAATTATTTGATAAATATGAAAGTAATCGAACAATATATTCATCGAAATATTCATTGACGAAATCTTATAAAATACACACTCATACTAACAATGACAAAAGTAACTAAGATGGTTAAGAATTCAACTGATTACATAGAAACAAGAAGCAATGTCGACGAGAGCAATAGTTTCATTGGCATATTGGCACCGACAATGATCGCTTCAACTAGGACAACAAAGATAAGGATCGAATAGGAAGATGATTTTTTATTTTTATTTTTTTTATTTAAAAAAAATAATTTTTTTAAAGAATAGGAAGATGATATATTACCAATGAAATTAAAATTGTATTTACTCCATTTAAATACAAATAAATTTTCTTATAGATAGAGATCCGAGTATAAATCAGGAAAATATTTGTCTTGTTTTACAGTTAAACAAAATAAAATGATCAAATTTTTAAGAAAAAAATTACTCTATTTGTTTTTAACACCAAGATATTATTTTCTACAAAACCAATTTTTAATAATCAAATAAATTATTAAGTGGGCCTCAAAGCCTAGTTAAGGTGTGGCCTGAGATGAAGCCTGTTAAGCGCTGAATTTAAGCGCTGAAATCCCGAACTGGCTTTGCCGGACAACATCTCGCTGGTATAAAAGCCCGAGAAAGCGGAGCCCGGCGGCGTTGGCTGCAGGCGAGGAAGATATGTCGGTGGTGTTGGAGCTGGAGCAAACCCTGCGATTGAAGCCCAGTGGTGGTAAGGATCTCTCTGTTCTAGCCCACGCACCGATGGTCGCCTTGATTCCACAGATCTTTCGTTCTTAAATGTTTTTCATTTTGTTTTATTATTATTATCATTATTGTTTATCATCGATCGATGCTGAATCGAGGTGTTACTTGGATCCTATTTCTCAGTGTCCGTGTTTTTGATGAATCTTTAGAGTTTTTTGTTCCATGTGTTCGCATTTGGATATGAATCGTTGATCGCCATTCGCCAACTACCGAGAAGTTTACGGTGTTTGTTCTTAATTTCTGATGCCTTAATCCGGCAAGTGCAGGAGAAAATTACGACCGCGGGAGGAGCTGGTCCTCGATGCCGGCAAGTCCGAGCCAAAGCAGGATTTCACGATCGGTTTTTGCGCTTCTTCGATTGCCGTATGGGCCGGTAAATCTTAGTTGCTAATTGCTTCGATCTCTTTAGTTCCTTTTTCTCAGCCCCAAATTACCTCTAGTTCACTTCCCTCTGCATCATCATACCTAACAAACCCTAGACAAACAAGAAGCATAATGTTCGGATTAAACACCGGCTGATCAATAACAATCTCACAAACCTAGACGCAAAGGACTTGGAGGTCATCATTGATAGACAATTTCACCACCGTTTGCAATTGCATAACAAGTGTAGTGATCACAACCCTTAAAGTTCGAGATGCTTTATGCTTAGAATAGTGGTCAAGGACGGTAAGTAAAAGGCTCATTAGGTGTTCATCCTAGAAACAACTGAGTAAAATTTTGTGGATGTAGGTCAGATATTGAGGGACAGAACCAGACAATCAGTTGCATAAGCTAGTGTAGTTGTCACAAACCTTAGACCATGAGATGCTTTATGCTAGTACAATAGTCAAGGATGGTGAGTAAAAATCTTGTTAGGTGTTGATCCTAGAAATGTCTGAACAAGAACTTGTTTTCCTACTTGAACAGCAAGGGAACTCTTTGTTTAAGACGGTCACTTTGCACCATATAAACCTATCTACGATACATCATTAGGCCCCTCATTGCATTGCACTGCAATGTACTACTCATGATCTATATGCTTTCACCATGTAATTCACCATTAACTCCGAATTTCAAGACTAAATACCCACAAAACCTACTTTGCACCATATAGACCTATGATCCATATCCTTTCACTATGAACTCCAAATTTCAAGACTTGAAATGTGAAACTAAATACCCACAAAATCTACTTTGCACCATATAGACCTATGATTCATATCCTTTCGCCATGTGGCTCACCATTAACTCCAAATTCCAAGACTTCAAATGTGAAGCTAAATACCCACAAAACCTACTTTGCACCATATAGACCTATGATTTATATCCTTTCACCATGTGGCTCACCATTAACTCCAAATGTGAAACTAAATACCCACAAAACCTACTTTGCACCATATAGACCTATGACAAATGTGTAACTAAATACCCACAAAACCTACTTTGCACCATATAGACCTATGATTCATATCCTTTCACCATGTGGCTCACCATTTACTCCAAATTCCAAGACTCCAAATGTGAAACTAAATACCCACAAAACCTACTTTGCACCATATAGACCTATGACAAATATGTAACTAAATACCCTCAAAACCTACTTTGCACCATATAGACCTATGATTCATATCCTTTCACCATGTGCCTCCCCATTAACTCCAAATTCCAAGACTCCAAATGTAAACTAAATAAATACCCACAAAACCTACTTTGCACCATGTAGACCTATGACAAATGTGTAACTAAATACCCACAAAACCTACTTTGCACCATATAAACCTATGATTCATATCCTTTCACCATGTGCCTCACCATTAACTCCAAATTCCAAGACTACAAATGTAAACTAAATAAATACCCACAAAACCTACTTTGCACCATGTAGACCTATGATCCATATCCTTTTACCTTGTGGCTCACCATTAACTCCAAATTCCAAGACTCCAAATGTGAAACTGAATAAACACCCACAAAACCTATTTTGCACCATATGGACCTATGATTCATATCCTTTCACCATGTGCCTCACCATTAACTCCAAATTCCAATACTCCAAATGTGAAACTAAATAAATACCCACAAAACCTACTTTGTGCTATATAAACCTATGATCCATATGCTCTCACCATGTGGCTCACCATTAACTCCAAATTTCAAGATTCTTGATGTGAAACTAGATAAATACCCGCAAAACCTACTCTGTGCCATATAAACCTATGATCCATATGCTTCCACCATTTGACTCACCATTAACTCCAAATTCCAAGACTCTAGATGTGAAACTAAATGGCCACAAAACTCTCTCTCTCTAATTTTCAAAAACCTACTTTAAAAAAAAATCCCACAAAGTGCATCCATTATTTAGACAAAATTAGAAGTATGAACCATTAACATTTTTTCTCCCATAATTCAACATTTTCCATGCATGGAACAAAAATATGAATTGCACATCATACCTTTTTGGTGCACTTATGAGTCTCGAAATCACAGAACCATTTGATGCAAAAAACTTGTCAATACACATTCACAGTGATCCACATATATAACCTTACGACTATACAAGCAAAATGATAGTAACATTAGATAGATCAAGTTATGGATATTACTTTGTTGTTATATATAAGAAAAGAAAGTGCCGGTTGCTTTTTCTAATAGCAAGATGTAGCCAGCCTTCTGAGATGGTTACATATTGAGATAGTCGATCAATGGTTATTTGGGCTAGCTTTTGCTAATCCACCATCATATACACCAGTGTTACCTATTTGGAAGAAACCTTGTGCCACATTCATGGATTGCTTGAATCAGCAGATCTTGATGTTTAACCAATTGCAATAGAGAAAATCAATAATAATGCAAGTAATAACACATAATCTGAAGCCATTAGGGATTTGAGTGCTCATATAGAGTTAGTACATGGTGGATAATAATGTTAACATATGAAAGATCTCATGTTGCAACTGAGTTTTCTTTTCCAAACTTCTCTGTGGTTACAACTTATGCTACTATTTCAACCTCCAATATTCATGCATATGATACAAGGCCTACATTGCCTAATGAATCAGACTAGTTGGTGTTTAGCTTATCTCCAGTCATGTAAAGGTCAGAACAAATTGTAGCTCGGTGCATTTAAGAATTAAGATGAAGCTATGAAAAATAGGAGCAGAGATTAATACCTCTAGCTCTAATGAAATGAAAAATTAGCTATGCATGTGTCGACTTTAGCTTCTCGATTACTTCAAAGTTCCCGTGAAGACATTCTTCATACATAATCATCAACTGCTCAGCAACCTATCATTCAACAGCTACGTTATGTTTGTTGGCATTATTACAGACGAATTCATATATAAGACAGTATTGAAGCATTAAATATAACCGAGAAGATTACCTCCTCGACACTTCCATCATCGACCATTGTGTCGAAAGATAACACCATTTTCTCCTCTAGCGTATTTTCCAAATCTTCGACGCAAATTAAAACTGAGAATTCAAGTACTTTGATTTGGAGGTCAAGGGCCTAGAAATTACGAAGAGGGTTATGTATAGAAGCATTATTAGTTCTGACCATCGGGTTGGGAGAAGAAGGTGAGGATGGAGGAGATGAGCTCGTCGTGCTTCCGGTGGGAGTCTCCGCCGCCCCACTGGTTTTTGATCGCCACCTGAAGCGCCTCCCAACGCGAGAGGACGAGGGAGATTCCTTCCCTCGAGAGGAAAAGGGGCATGTGAGCGGACGCCGGAGAACCGAACGACATGCCATCGCCGGAAGAGCCCATGGAGCTCGTTTGTCCAATCGCCGGCGAGAGGATCGGTTCAAGTAGGGGCGTGATATCATAAGCCGAGGGAAGGAGAGATGGCGCGTAACTGACGCCGGAGGCAACGGTTGGAAATTGAACAAGGCTTTAATTTCAGACTCTATTTCTTTATTCTTTTAGCCTTTTTTTTAAAAAAAAAAATATTCCTAAAATTTAGTATTAAAATACTATCGCAATAAATGGTACGAAAGACGATAATGAATATTTTGGCGTTTTATATGGTACGGAAATGAATCAATTATTGGCTACAAAAGCAGCAAAATTCCTCCGACCGCCGCCGCCCACATCCGTGGCGCCGTCATACTCATCCACCAATTATGCCGCAATGAATCCGCCGCCGCCGACCATCCGACGATCTGCACCGTGAAGTTGCAGTCGGCTTGCGAGATGTTCTGCTCCGTCACCTCGCCCAGCCCTTGGAAGTAGCAGCTCTCTAGCTGCTGGTTCTGCGTCTGGAAGTAAGCATTGAAGGCGTACGAAGCTTTCCCCTTCTGGTCCATGGCGTTGCAGGAGCCCCCGTCTCCGAGCGCCGTGCAGTCGGCGGAGTTGCACGCGAATTTCACATTGTCGGACAGCTTGGCGCTCGCGTTGCTCTCGCTCGGGTTCAACGTGCACCACTTCGCCGGCAGGTAGAGCACGTCCTTGGCGGCCACCGGCCACCTGCTCTGGCCGTCGCAGGCGAGGTCGAGCGGGAACTTCGGCCGGCCGTCGTAGGTGAACAGCCCCCAGTGGCGCTCGAAGTTCCCCGGCGCGATGCTCTTCGCGTCCTCGTCGAGGAGGCTGAACAGGTACACGTCGATGTCGTCGTTCGGCCGGCGGGGCGTCCCCTGTTTCGCAGCGAGGCGCTCGAGCAGCCCGCTGTAGAACTTCTCCGCCAGGGTCACATTGGCATTGGCCTCGCCGTCGGTCGGCCAGCCGATCTCCCCGACGACGATCGGCAAGTCGCCGAATCCGACCCTGTCGAGGGCCGCCACCAGCGTGTCGAAATTGGCATCGAACACGTTGGTGTACGCGATGCCGTCGTCGAGGACCGGCGTGGCGGTGCCGTCGAAGAAGGCGTAGTCGACGGGGAAATCGGGGTTCCCATAGAGGCTGAGGAAGGGGTAGATGTTGACGGTGAAGGGGGAGCCGTTTCGGGCGAAGAAGGAGACGATCTGGGACATGAGGTCGGCGACGTCGGAGCGGAATTTGCCGGCGGAAGGGACAGGATTATCGACCGGGGAGTCGTAAACGTCGGCGTTGAGGGGGATGGTGACCTTCACGGCGGCGCCGACGCCAGCGTCATCGAGGGCGGCTTGGATGTTCTTGAGCGCCGGGAAGGTGACGTTGGCGAAGGAACCATTGTACGATCTGAGGAAGGGCTCGTTCCCAACGGCGACGTATCTAAGGAAAAAAATGAAAATAAAATATAAGTACTTATAAGATTCGTATATATCTCTATTATGATATGATATTATTTATTTTGGATCTAAACTCTTATGGTTTTATTTCATGCCAATTGAGAATCTTTTAATTTTATAATCTTTTTCATGTTTTATCAATGTGGGACTTTGATTGTATTCTTCATACTCCAACAATCTCCCTGTCAAACGAAGGACCATAATGAGCCCCCATCAAATCTATATGTCCTCGAAAGACTTTCTCATCCGATTCTTAATCCATCAGAATTTAATGTAGTTTCTCTTGATTCAGACATGAGAGCTCCATACTCCAACATAAAAATCTTAAAATTAACAAGAAAATTCAAATTAAAACAGATAGGGAGCTAGCTACTTGATGTTTACTCCGCCCTGGAAGTTGTAGTAGGTGACGTTCTGCTTCACCCAGTTCTTCGCGTTGTCGTAGTCGTTCATGGCGGCGAGCATTTCGTTGGGAATGGCGATCGTGACCTCGATCCCTGTTCCGGCCAGCGCCCTCATGGAATGGCCGTCGGCGTCAAATATTTTGACTTTTTTGATTCCGTTGTCCAGCAGGAGCTGCCGGATTGTGTTCGGAAGCAGCCGGTGGGAGGCGATCGTCCCCCAGTTGACGCCGAGGTCGCCGTCGGCGGGCGAGACAGAGAGGCCGGCGGCGACGAGCAGGCACGCGAGGAGCCAGCGAAAAGGCATCTTCGATTCAAATATGTTCGTCGGGGTTGACAGAGAGTTCGAGTCGGAAAAAAGATCTTAAAAAACTGATTTTGGGGAGGACCAAACGACGCATCGATGGAAAATTATCGTCGGGATTCGGAGACGGCGGCGGGGGCGCGGCGCGGCGCTTCCGCTATCGTTCAAACGGGGAACGCGTGGAGGAGCTCCAACTGAACGAGAAGAACAAACGGCCGCCGGGAGGATCGGATCGACGACCCGATTTCGAAGCTAAATTTGGCGAAAATTGTAGAAATATTTTTCTTCGTTTCGAGATTCTAAAACACGTAAAATTATTATTATTATTATTTAAAAAAAAAAAAGAATGTTCAAAGATTTTGGAATCGTGCTTTTGAAAAATCCATTTTAAAATGTTTTTGATCTTTTAAAAGATTTTTGTAATATCAAAATCTCTGATAGGAAAATTATTTCTTTAACTCTTGATAACTTGTTTTGGAGTTCCACGTGATTTTCGAACTTTAAAAATGCAGGGATGCAAAGCAATGAGTCAAATAATATGAAATTATTAATATTTAAGATAATTTATTAAATAGCACATTCAAAATTTGAAATTGTCCAAAAGATATTTTTAAGTTTGAAAATCTCAAAAAACACATCTCTTTTCCATTTTACCTCCATATTAAAGTTGATTTTTTTCTACTCTTTTCTTTGTTTTGCATGCAATTCTTCTTCCCTTTTTTTTTTCTCTTAATTTAAATCCGTTAAATTTTAATCTCTCCCATTTGCATACAATTATTATTATTTATTAATTTAAAAAAAAAAGCATCACAGTTTAATTACATCAGTACTCGTGTGTTAAGATGTGATGTTAATTTTTAAAAACAGTAAAGAAAAATATATTTAGACTTCGAAGCAGTGTGAAAATCTACAAGAGTTGAAAAATGAGTTCAATCGAAGTTCTTGGAATTCATCAATGAGTTTTTGATTGAAATTATTGATGGACTAAAGGATTTAGATTTTTGAAAAGTTGACATATAATGGAAGAAGATAGTACAGTGAAGGTATTTATGATGACAATGTTTAGTTTCGACATCCCTACGACAAATTATATATATGTGTCAATTGTTTTAAAATCATAAATTTTAAAAACTTTTTTATAATTGTTGTTAATAATTTTGAGTTGATATTTTTGGGCACATATAGAGTCTAGGGCACTTCAAAAACATATATCACTTAGAGTGGAGTGCGATCGAGCTTTACAGGTGAATCGATGGATTTTAATAACCCATTGATAAGCTTAGAAGATTTAGATTTTTGAAAAGTAGTACAGTGAAGATATTTATGGTATTCATATCTGTTTCGATATTCATACGATAAATTATGTGCATTGTTAATTGTTTTAAAGTTATAAACTTTGAAAACTTTTTGATCATTATTGTTAATGATTTTGAGCTGATATTTTTGGACATATATAGACTCTAGGATACTTCAGAAACTTATAATACTTGGAATGAGCCCGATCGAAACTCTTTAGATCCATCAATGAATTTTGATCAAAACTCATTGATGGGCTTAGGAGATTTAAATTTTGAAAAGTTGACATGTAATGAAAGAGGTAGTGCAATGAAGATATTTATGATGTCAATGTCTAGTTTGTCATGCCTACGATAAGTTATGCGTATGTGTCAATTATCTTAAAATTATAAACTTTAAAAACTTTTTAATCATTGTTGTTAATGACATCAAGTTAATATTTTTTCGGCACATATAAACTCTAAGGTACTTTAGAAACCTATAACATTTGTAATAGGTCCGATCGGAGCTCTATATGTCCATCAATGGATTTTGACCAAAACTCTTTGATGGATTCGAAATGACTTTAAATGTTGTTCATTATGCTTGAAATTGAGTTGTTAAGGATTTCACCTGTTAACAAATATAGATCTCTCAATAAGTTTCGATTTAATAAAAATTATGTTTCGTTCTGATACCCGAGTCAAAAATTATAACCACCAGAAACATATAATTGACATACACCATCACTGTTGTAGTGTTAATTTTTAGAAACCAACACTGCGATAGTATTGATTTAATTACACCAGCATCACGACGATGCTGGTTTAATAATATCATCATCACGACAGTGCTGGTTTCCAAAAATCAACACCATCATTATATTGGTTTTTAAAAATCAGTATCTTTGCAATGCTGGTGTGTATTAATTGTCTGCTTTCAGAGATGATAATTTGACTCAAATATCAGAACAAGGTGCAATTTTTTTAATTGAAGCTCATTCAGATATTTACATTTATTACTAGGTGAACTCCGTAACAACCCAATTTTAAGCCTAAAAAATAATATTTAAAGACTTTTCGAATTCATCAAGGAGTTTCAATCAAAATACATTGATGGACTTAAAGAGCCTTGATTGACTCATTTCAAGTGCTATAAATTTTTGAATTGCCTTAGAGTCTATATGTGCCAAAAAATATTAACTCAAAATCATTAACAATGGTGATCAAAAGATTTTTAAAGTTTATGACTTTAAGACAATTGACACATACACATAACTTATCGAAGGAATATCAAAATTAAGCATGAACATCATAAATACCTTAATTGGATTACCCTCTTACATTATATGTTAACTTTTTAAAAATTAAAATCTCTTAGGTTCATCAATGGATTTTGGTCAAAATCCTTTTATGAACCTAGAGAGCTCCAATTGGATAATTCCAATTCCTATGAATTTCTATAGTGCTTTGAAGTCCAAATATGTCATTATTTTCTATTTTTAAAAAATCAACATCACAGCTTAACACACTAGTTCTGTTGGTGCAATAAGCCCCATGTTAATGTCAATCAAACTTGAGTGAGACTCGAGTACTGTTTTGATATTTGTCAATATGGTTTATTATATGTGTTTGACTATATGTTGACCATATGACTAGTAGATGATTGGGATATCCAAGGTCATATGGGGGAGTTTATTTAAGGGGGAGATTGTTAGGGCAATCAACCTCGAAAGTCCAATAATGAATTATTGGCAATGGAAAGTCCAAATATAGATATTTGACAAAGGAAAGTTCAAGGGTGTAGT
Source organism: Wurfbainia villosa (assembly GCA_025175895.1). Classification (NCBI taxonomy): domain Eukaryota; kingdom Viridiplantae; phylum Streptophyta; class Magnoliopsida; order Zingiberales; family Zingiberaceae; genus Wurfbainia; species Wurfbainia villosa. The sequence continues at coordinate 105,184,652 of CM045999.1, forward strand.
CTTGACCATGTAAGTTCAAGTGTACAATCTTGACAGTGAAAGTCCAAGCATTGAGACTTGGCAATTGAGAAGTCCTGGAGGCGCCTCTTGGCAAAGGTTGACCCAATAACATAACATAGTCGATGGAAGCACTTAAAGGTCAAAGGATAAACGAGACATGGAGGACTCGGATGGATCATAGAGGTGTGAGGTTGATGGAAGTGGTTTGAAGGCTTAAGTCTACGCTAAGGGTACCCAATAGTATGACATAGCCGATGAAAGCACTTGAAGACTAGTGTGAAGGATGAATGAGTCATGGAGGACTCGGATGGACCATGAGGGAGTGAGGCTGATAGAAGTGGCAAGAAGGTTTAGGTTTAGGTTATGGGTGAATATCAAGTATGAGGGAATCATACTTGGGTTAAACCTCACTTTTGAAGTTTACCAGTCGACTGAAACTTTGGGTCGATCGGTGGTTGGGTGTTGACACTCGAGTAGTCTAGTTGACTCAAAGCGATCAGTGGAGTTATGACCCGATCAGCGTTGATTTCTTACTATGCATTGACAGTCTACTGGTGGCTTACACCAATCGACTGATCCATGGCAGTCAATTGCCAATTATGGGTAGTCAACTGGTGGTAATGGACACAAGTATAGAAGCTTTGGGTAGTCGACTGATGGTAATGATAGTCAACTGCTCATGTATCCGTTAGATGGTAAGTCAACATGGATTAATCCGTTGTGAGACAACGAATAGACAGACAGTAAACTGGAGGCTTTTGGCAGTTGACTGCTATGCAAAAATCCATCCATACGTAGGTTATAAAAGGAGCTCGAGATAGAGGATTTTGAAACGGTTTTTTGAGAGATTTTGAAGGGGACATATTGTTGCATTCTAAATCTTCAAGGGCATCTTAAAACAACCCAAAGTATTCAAGTGATCAAGCAATCTTGTAAAGTGTTATTTGTATTTCATTCATTCTTTACATTTGTATTTGCTTGTCTTGTCTTGTATTTAATTTTTCTTATTGTTATAGGATATTATAGGAGGTTTTTCAACCTCCGGTGTCATACTGAGAATGAGAGATTTTAGTGAGGGTAGAACACTAAGCGTCGTCGTGAAGTAGGAATCGTAGGTTCTGAACCACATAAAAATGTTGTGTTCGTGTGTTGTGTTTGTCTTGCATTTATTTTTGTATTGTATTTTTGTATTTCGTTGTGCTAACAACTATTGCAGATGAACACGATCGAGAGTCAAAGTAGAGAAATACTATTCACTCCTCCTCTAGAGATTCAATGATTCTCAACAAGTGGCATCATAGCTGAACTCATTCGGATATTCAACAAGTGATATCAGCGTGGCTACTATTCAAGGACTAATTGCCAGGAGCAAGTACTAGAGGAGTAGGAGATATGGAGTTGTCAAATGGACTTGGATACGACATCAACACTCCTATTCCGTATGAATTCTATGAATGAGAAGAATTTGACCAATGGAAAGGTAGAATGAAATATTTCTTTATGTGCGATATAGAAAATTAGATTTGTATTGAAGTAGGGTTCAAGGTGCTCATGAACATGAAGGGAAGGCTTCTCAAGAAAAAGAAGTTGACCGAGGAGCAAATCTGAAAATTTGACCATTGTTAAGGTAACGAAAATGTTAGCCAATTTAATACCTAATGACTTATTATGTAAGATAGAAAAATTTGAGGACACAAGAATCTGTGAAGCAAGCTAGCCGAGCTCCATGAAGACCCACATTAGCACAATGTGAGGAGGAATCTAAAGAGGAAAACTCATCATCATCTCAAGCGATTGGAGATTCGAAAGTTGAGAGATGCTCAATGTCCGAAGAGGAAGTGATCTTGGAAGTCTCCACCTCTAGGATTGAGCTGGAGAAAAGACACTCCTTTATGTCGGAACAAGAGGAAGAGCCATCTATATTCGGTAGTGATTCTCCTATCACCGACCTAGGTAACTTAAATACAATTGTTAAAAATAAAAATCATATAACTTACTTTGAGTGTACAGAGAGGGGGCATTATAAGAGCAAATACCCAAAAAGAGTCAACAATTTTCAACTGACACCAAAGGCGAAGGAGAAGACCAAGGAAGTCGGAACCTCAATTTGCAAGAGAAATGAGCATATAATATGCTTCAAATGCCAACAAAGGAGCCATTATAGGAGTCAATGTCCGAGGGAGAGTCACCCTCGCAAGGACAAAGGAGGAGCTTCACATGTAGAAGAGCTAAGACAAACCCTAAGGTAACATTTAATAGTGTTCTTTCTTTACATCATGATAAAAAGCATTTTGGTAATAAGGTTTATTGTCTAAATATTATATATTATAAAACTAAGTCTCAGGAACAATTTATAAACAAATATTTTTGCTTAGGTGCTAAGTCTATAACATTAGACTTAAGGATAACTCTAGGACTACACTACCTAAGGCTAGGAAGATAGATAACCACAACCTAGATATAAATTCCAAGAAAAGTAGGCACATGCCTAAGAAGAAGAATATTTCAAGAAATAATGGAAATTCAAAAATTGAGGTATTAGAAAAGGAAAATCAAATCTTGAGGTCAGAAACTAGAAAAGATCATTAGAAAAAAAATGAACAATTCAATTAAAGGATCTAGTAGTCAAATTCTAGATTTTAGGAGGCAAGAACTACCCAAAGATAGGAAAGGTTAGGGTCTCAAACTTAAGTCCAAGGAAGTGATGTCAACTTATCATAATGTTTCATTTAACTATGAAACAAGCTCTAGGTCTAGGAAAATCAATGTCATAAGGAAAGTCATCCCTAGAGTTGACCATAGTAAGTGTCTAGTGGCCAAGATTTCTACGAAACCTAGGAAAGCCACTAAGAAGGTCACAAGGGAAGTTATCCCTAGAGTTGACCTAGATAAGACTACAATGACCAAGGTTTCCAAGTCTAGGAGGGTCATTAGGAAGGTATTAAGGGAGATTATCCCTAGTGAGTACCTTGTGAATCCAAGGAGCTCAAATCGATTTTGGATTTCTAGGAGTGTGATCCCTTCACACTAAATGGGTTAGGGTGTGTCAATCTTAAATTTGACGCTTTAGGATATTTTAAGGTAATGCGATACCTTGGAAATGAGTTTAGAATTATTATCCTGAAAGATTTTAGGATGTGCCAATAGAAATTATGAAGTTTAAAAAATTAATCATAATTTACATAAATTATATTAGAAATTCATAGTGTGTCATTTTAAATTTTTTTATACACTTGAGGGAAAATTGATATTAAGGTAAAGTGGGAATAATCTTAGAAAATAGCATTTTGGGTTAAAACTTAGGTATTTTTATACCTTAATTTTATATATATATATATATATATATATATATATATATATATATATATATATATGTCATGCTTTGTTTGTCATATGTCATGTCATGACATCATGCTTCATGTGATTATTTTATAATGTCATGATAGCACTTGGATTGATAAATGTCATGTTAATACTCTGGTTTGTATTTTATCATGCCATGACATTATGAATCATTAGCAAATATGCTTAATTTATGCAAACTTTTATGCCATGATCATATTCATGTATTTAGAACAATAAAATTAAACTTAAGGATAATGACATTGATTTGAAGTCTCAAGATAAGAGAATCAAATCGGATATGCCTAGATATAATGCATGAATCCTTAGATTAGAGAAGAACAAAATACACATCTCACAAGGACTATAAGGATGATATGTGTGTGTGTTGATACACCCTAGATACATGTGAGATGTTAAAAAAATGAGTTAAGTTCATGTGCATATATAGTACATTTATATGAACTCAAACTCATAATACAACATGGATGAATCATGAGGAAAGTTAATGTACAAGTTATGTGCATTTAACCCATAGACCATGACTCAATATAGATTTTGAAAACATTTTAAAATCATTTTAGAAAACCTTGATGAAGCTTATCTTTTAATAGCAATCACCGTTGAGAATGTTGATTCAAAGTTAGACAAAACATTGAATATTTCAATGGTTTTGAATTTTATATCAATTTTTCAAATTAATAGGTATTTTATTATAAAACTATTTTTACCCATTGTATTATATGTAAGTAATGTGCGTATGAAGTTTCATGATTTTTCAAATTACGTATAATTACTTATAAATTTCTAAAATTCGATTTCTGAAAAACTATTTTTTGTAATTGTAGAAATCAGTCGACTGGTAGTGGTGCAGTCAACTAATTTCATATTTCAGTCGATTACTGAAGTTGATTTTGGCTGAACAAGATTTGTTTAGTCAATTATTAGTACCCCTAGGTACCCTAACATCTCTTAACCCTAAGATATACTTTGGAAAGCATTAACAGAGTAAAATAATTATTGAAAATGATTAGAAGAGTTAATTAGGGTGGAGTATCGAATTTTAAGGGAGGTTAAAGTTCAAGTTTAAACTTATACCCTTATTTTCGATGGTTTAGATTTTCTATAGACTCAAGAACTTTTCAAAGACATTGTTGGTGCTATAGTCAAGAGGGAGTAAGACTTTATGGGGAGGTCATCCATCTTGGTATGATGAATAAACTTTGATTACAAAGGAGAAGTGAATGCTAGGTAAACCTTCATTATATATTGCCTTTCATTTAATGATAAGGGTTGTATCACTAAGAAAAGTGAAGGCATCCAAGATGATTTTGGACTAAGAGGGAGAATGTAGGATCTCATTGGGAGATGAGACATTGAAAATCTCGGTAGCCTTTTTGATGTATGTCAAAGGGGGGAGAATTAAGAGTATAAGTTAGGTAAACCTTTACTATGATTTGACATTGGAATAGTTAAGTTTGGGTTATTGTTAGTTTAACTTAATGGAATTGTCAAACATCAAAAAAGGAGAGATTGTTGGTGCAATAGGCCCCAGGTTAATATTGACCAGACTCGAGTGAGACTCGAGCAATTTTTTAATGTTTGCCAATATGATTGACTATATGAGTTTGACCATATATTGACCATATGACTAGTGGATGATTGGGATATCCAAGTTCATATCCGGGAGTTTGTTTAAGGGGGAGATTGCTGGAGAAATCAACCTCAAGTGTCCAAGAATGGATTCTTGCAATGAAAAGTTTAAATATGAATATTTGACCATGTAAGTCCAAGTGTACAGTCTTGGCGGTAAAAGTCTAAGCATTAAGACTTGGTAATGAAGAAGTCCCAGAGGCATGACCTCTTGGCAAAGGCTGACCCAATAGCATGACATAGCCGATGGAAGTACTTGAAGGCTAACGCAAAGGATGAACAAGATAGGAGGACTCCGATGGATCCTAGAGGTGTGAGACTGATGAAAGTGGCTTGATGGCTTCGGTCTAGGCTAAGTGTACCCAATAATATGACATAGCTAATAGAAGCACTTGAAGGCTAGCGCAAAGGTAATGAGTCGTAGAGGACCCAGATGAACCCTGAGTGCGTAAGGCTGATGAAAGTGACTCGAAGGCTTAGGTTTAGGCTATGAGTGAGTACCAAGTATGAAGGGATTATACAAGAGTTAAATCTCACTTTGAGGTTTACCAATCAACTGGGACTTTGGGTCAGTCAACTTATCGGGTGTTCAACACTCAGGAGGCTAGTTAACTCGAAGCAGTCAACTGGGGTTATGACTTAGTCGAATGAGGCTTGATTGTTTGTCGTGCGTTGGCAATCGATTGGTGGCTTGCACTGATCGACTGATCTACGACAATCGACTGTCAATTATGGGCAGTTGACTAGTGGTAATGGACACGAGTACAGAAGCTCTGATAGTCGACTGGGTAGTCGATTGAGGGTTTGACAATCGACTGATGGTAATGACAGTCAACTGCTTAAGTATCCGTTGGATGATAAGTTAACTTGGAGTAGTCCGTTGTGAGATACGGATAAGGCGAGACGATCAGGGGCTTTTGACGATCATTAGTAGCTCTCTGTCATATCACGAGTTATAAAAGGAGCTCGAGATGAAGGATTTCGAAGCGATTTTTTGAATGATTTTGAAGGAAAAGTATTATTGCATTCCAGATCTTCAAAGACATCTTAAAGCAACTAAAAACATTCAAGTGATCAAGCAATCTTATAAAGTGTTATTTGTATTTTATTCCTTCTTTACATTTGTATTTTCGTGTCTTGTATTATATTTAGTTTTTCTTATTATTGTAAGATATTATAAGAGGTTTCTTCACCTCAGATGTCATACTGAGAAGAAGAGATTTTAGTGAGGGTAGATCACTAACCGCCATCGTGGAGTAGAAATTGTAGGTTCCGAATCACGTAAAAATGTTGTGTCCGTGTGTGTGTTTGTCTTGCATTTATTTTCATATTATATTTTTGTATGTCGTTGTGCTAACAACTATTGTAGACGAATACGATCGAGAGTCAAAGTCAAGTAATGTTATTCACCCCCTCTAGCGCTCCAACAATCCTCAACAAGCTCTACCGTGGTATTGATTTTTAGAACTAGCATCCCGACAATACTAGTATGTGTCAATTGTTTATTTTCGGAGGCGATCATTTTTAACTCACTATCAACACTATCAGAATGAGACCTTTTTTTGAATCGAAGCTCATTCAAAGATCTACATTTGTTATTTGTTGAAATCCGTAACACCCTAGTTTCAAGATTAAAAAATAGCATCAAAATTCTTTTAGGATCCATTGAGGAATTTCGATCAAAATTCATTGATGAACTTAGAGAACTCCAATCGAACTCATTCCAATGCTACTTGTTTCTGAAGTACTTTAGAGTTTATGTGTTAAAAAAATATAATTCAAAGTTCTTAACTACAATGATCAGAAGGTTTTCAAAGTTGATAATTTTAAAACAATTGTCATATATACATAATTTATCGTAGGTATGTCAGAACTTCAATTCTTCCATTACATGTCAATTCTTTTAAAAATTTAAATCCTTTATGTCCATGTATTTCTACAATGTCCTAGAGTAAAATATATGTTTATATTATGTACTTTTTTTAAAAAAAATCAATACCATAGTTTAACATACTAGTATTATTGTAGTGCTGATTTTTAGAAATCAATATCGACGTGGTACTAATGTAATTAAACTATGGTGCTGATTTTTAAAAATGAATAGTATAATGGTTGTTACATGCATACAAATGGAAGAGATAAAAATTTAACGACTTTAATTTAAGGGAAAAGAGAGAGTTATATGCAAAGGGGAAAAAAAAGACATATGCATAAAATGAGAAAGAGATGTGTCTTGACTATTTTTAAATCTCAAAAGCGACTTTTGAATAATCCCAAACTTTAAATGCATCATTTAATAAATTATCGGAATATTTTAGTTCGAACTTGAAAATATATATTATATTTATAAATAATTTTAGGACGAACTCAATTCAAAATAAAATTCAAATTCGAGTTTCATATAAATTGTTCGAATTTTGATTTAAATATAATCAAATTGCAATTCAAATGACTCAAATAAGTTTGATTTGTGTTATTCAAATCTTACTTTGAATATATTTAATTAAAATTACGTAATAAATAAATAAAATTCAATTTGAATTTGGCACGTGAATAATTGAATAAAATATTATAAATTTCAATTCTATTAAAAAAAAATAGGGAACATTCGATAAAAAGTTCACAAATAGATTAGAGAGCTGTGCATGTCTGTGGAAAACAGAGACAGAGACGAGTCTTTTTTTATTAAATTTAAATTTATCTTTTAATTTTATAAAAAGTACTATATTTTTATCCTTTTCTTTAATTATAAAAATGTTATCTTTCAAACAAGTTCAGCTTTGGTTGTAGTGACAAAATCGACCAAGTTTCTATGGCCACGTGGAAAAACATTATCCAAATTCATTTTGTTGTCCTTTTTAATTCTAATTAAAAAACGTATTTTGACCGGAAAGCAAAGGATTAAGAAAAAAATCATCGACTTTAATCAAACTGTGAAGGGGAAAATTGGGGGAACTCTTGACCTCTCTTTTAACGGCAATTTATGTGCATACGAAATTTAATAACAGTATTTTATATTTTTATATTTATCAAATAATATATTTAAATTTTTATCTCTTATCTTCGAATAGTATGTAAAAATTTGAATATAGTATTGAAAATTTAAATTTATTGAGATTGTGTTTACGATTTGTCATCAAAGTAGTCTTGAAAATTCAAATTTCAACATTATACGATGATCTTTGGAATTATGCTGTAACTGTTGTCAATCTGGATAGTGTTGGAATTTGTAATTTTTGATGGGAGGGGTAAAAAGGAAATTAAATGTGATATTTGATAAATATGAAAGTGTAGAACGTTGTTTGAATATTTCTAAATTTCACGTACGCTGTTTGATAAATCGTGGCTCTTTTAATTCTTGGATCATAATATGATAAATTTAGAAGCACGAGAAGGAAATTGTTTTTACAATTTATTGTATTTATTTATTTTAATGAAGGAAGTTGGATAAAATTAGATAAATAGAACAAAAATAAATTATTTATTGTCCAAAATTCTTATCCATCTCACCCTAAGAGATAATATTATAGATTATTTTTATTTTTACAATGAGTTTAAAATTGAGAAGAAATAAAGAATTTTATTAATTATAGTATATAATTTTATGAGTGAGAAAAAATTACACGTATCATTTCTTTTCATCCTTTGTTTTTTGTATTAAATTTTCTTTCCCTCTTAAAATTTCAATGAAGTAAACGACGAAAATTTTTTCCATCGTGGAAAATTTTCTCTAATTTTTTTTTCCCGTTCTCCCAAGTAGACCGGGCATAAAAGTTTATCACAAAGTTTTTTTTACGTGAATTAATTTTTTTCTCGACTAATAATCAGAAAATAGATAAACTTCTATTATCGAGATCATTTTAAATTATAATTTTATAAAAAAAATAGAGCAAAAATAAAATGACACTCAGATTACATAAATCATTAAAAGGACGTGTTTTTTTTTAAATTAAAGAACATCTTAATATATTATTTATTGTAAAAGTATTTTTACTTTGAACGTTATTATAGTAATTATAATTAACTGCTATAATTTGTAATGTTTAAAATGTTCTAACAGTTAATATAAAACTTATTATAGCGTTGTTATGCCGACTTATTTCGAAACTATTTTAATGAAATTTAAGTAATTTAATTGAAAGAGTATTAGATATGATAATACTTACTAAAATAAGGAACATTTTAATATAAAAATATATGATGGTATGTTTTTTTTTTTTATTATAGCGTTGTGTCAACTCGTTTTAAAATTAATTTTAATGAACTTTAAATAATTTAATTTAAAGAGTATCTTGATATGATAATACTTACTAAAATAAAGAACAGTTTAATATAAAAATATATGATGATATATTTTTTTAAAAGGAAGTTTTTTTTTATAATTTATATAATTTGAGATGGGTTTTAATTTTTTTTTTTTTTTTTTTTGTAAAAGTTGGGAATTGAATCTGTCCAACTAGCAGTCCTCTGTCATCCGTCTCAGGGCTGCGATGAGAGAGAGGTAAATTATGAGGGGACGAGATCCCATATCTGATGTGGCAGCAGGTAGTAGTATGAAATCGAGAGATTTTAGACACTATCATCCGCATTTCTAAGCAACTCTCTACCTTATCATCGCGTAATTTCCGTGGGGATAATTTTATTGTTTTTAAATATATAACAAAATTATTTTCTCTGCGATGATGACATCTCAACCGCCACAAATAATTTATCTAAGACTCCACGGTCACAGTCCCCATGGGGATATTATAGTGACTAAGATACGACGATATTTACGGATAAGATATAGATCTATTTCGGAGAAGATATAAAGTTCTTTTTTATATTCGGATGATTCTTACTTATTTTAATCACCACGTCAAAATTTATAGAATTCTTCGTAATTTATTTTCGGATAACAAATGGGACCATTAAATTGAGGATTTTAATTTTTTTTTTGGGACGACTCCACGTTCACGAGGGAATCCGCAGGCTCCGGAAACCGGGGGAGGGGGGCCGCCGCCATCCACACAGGATTGAGTAGATCTAACAGATACAGCAGCTAAATTTTTGCTCCTTGTCTGGTGATTTTTTAGAACGGTACGGTACGTACCTAATTTAAAAATTTCATATGCAACAAGAATTTTGAATTAAATTTGAAAAATCCAAATCCAAATCCAATTTGAAAAATCCAAAAAAAAAAAAAAAAAAAAAAAAAAGAAAAAAAGCCATCTCTAAACTTTTTTTTCTTCAAAAAAACTTGTTCGTGTAAAATACGATATCGAACGTGTATCATTTTCAGGAAGAACACGCGATAAGCATTGATTAGTATATGGTAAATTCCAGGTGCCTTTTAGTAATTTCCACGTCAACGTGGCGTGTCGGCCATTGGTGGCGTATCCAACAAGTCCCTGTCTCCGGGAAGACGCTCTCTAAATATCCCCCCGCAGTTCATCCAGTTTTCACGAAAACCCTCATTCAGATTATTTTATCTGCAATAACATAATAATATTCAGAGATATATGCCAAGAAAAAGGACCCATTTTCTAGCTCCGTTTCGGCATTAATGCCACTCGATCGAGCTCCGACCTACAATTGTTCAGGTTCCTATTACTGCTTATGATCCAAAGGAGCCGCCGATTTGTCGTTTGCTTCTCAAACACAATTCTTTGCTTTATGTACCTTTCATGATCTTTTGTCCTTTTTTTTTTTTTTACAATTTTTGACAGAAACAGGTGAAATAAATGCCCGATAACGTTATCAAGATCTGAGCAAGCGCGATTCTGCATTTTGTTTCAGAAAAGGAAGTGCCAAAACAACAAATTTCGCCTGCTGCGAGAGTTGCGAGGGCAGATTGGTTCGTCCAGAATGTCAAATCCTGGGCTGGTGGCGAAGCTTTGTGGGGCTCTGTTCCTCCTCCTATGCTTCGCTGCGATGGCCGGAGCAGAATACGCTAAGTACAGAGATCCAGCGCAGGCAGTGAACGTGAGGGTAAGAGATCTGATGAAGAGGATGACTTTCGCTGAGAAGATCGGACAGATGATGCAGATCGACAGAAAGATTGCCACTCCACAGATCATGAAGGATTATTTCATTGGTATTTGTGGTTCTTTCGAGATAATATTAAAAAAAAAAATGCGTAGTGTATGATTGAAAGACTGTGTTTTTCCTCCATTTTTTCTCTGATGCAGGAAGTTTGCTAAGCGGAGGGGGGAGTGTGCCTGCTCCTCAGGCTCCTCCGCGAGTGTGGATCGACATGATAAATGAGTTTCAGAGAGCCGCCATCTCCACGAGGCTGGGGATTCCAATGATTTATGGAATCGATGCTGTTCATGGCAACAATAATGTCTACAACGCCACCATTTTTCCCCACAACATCGGTCTTGGAGCTACAAGGCAAGCTCGTTGCTTTTTTAAATCGATATAGAGGTTGACATGTTATTTTAATCAAATAATTTAGACGTACAGATAAGATAATATATATATATATATATATATATATATATGAAAGAGATGAATTTATTTATAATACAAACGATTTATATTAACAAAATAAATTTTTACTATTTTATTAAATTTAAGAATCCTCATTAGAGATTGTATATTTATTTTAGTGGATTGATATCCTTCAGAGCTAAGAACAATTTTGACGATAGTTTAATTCTAATGATAGATACCAATTGAATTTTTTTCATAAAATATTAAATTATTAACTCATTAATATATACGTATTCAATGTATATGATCTCACTGCATCTCTATACAATATTTCAAATCAAGATCGATTCATTAATTAAGAGATTTCGAACGTACTCAATTTTCTAGTCGGAGTAGAGTAGGAGAGAGTCCCACCACTCGATTCCATGCACGTTGATCGAAAAATATTGAAATATCTTTTTATTTTACTCGAGGAATTGAAGTTTGATATGATGGTTACTGTTCTAAGTCTGCAAGGAACTTTCATTGTCAGCGATCTGTCGTAATTATCAGACTTGATATTGTTCTCTTTTGCAGTGTCTTGAAAATTTTGTTTTCAAGTTCGTGCATTAGAAAACAGTAGAGATTGCAAAACATGCTCCAACACGGATAGCCCAAGACAATTAGAACTGTTCTAGCTTAGCACCAAACAATAGCACAGGCCTGTTAATTTATACAAGTGAAAAAACAAACAGTTTTGTAGTCGCAAAAGACTGCATGATGGTCAAACAAAGAGGAAAAAGAAACTTAAAACATGTTGTTTTCAAATTGAAACAATCATAAAATTTTCTATTTCTAAATAAACATATCAAACTTTAATTTCCTTGTAATCTGCAGGGATCCTGCTCTTGTTAAGAGGATTGGAGCAGCAACTGCACTGGAAGTTAGAGCCACAGGCATTCCCTATGCCTTTGCGCCGTGCATTGCGGTAGAGTATCCAAATATTAACCAAACCATGTCACTTTTGCATCTCTGTCTCCCTTGTTCCTCGACAATGTTGATTTGGTCCAAAAATCAGGTTTGCAGGGACCCGAGATGGGGTCGGTGTTACGAGAGCTACAGCGAAGATCATCGGATCGTCCAGAACATGACTGACATCATTCTTGGTTTGCAAGGAGATGTGCCTCAAAACTACACCAAGGGCTTCCCTTATGTTGCCGGAAAGCAAGTTTTCTCGATCCAACTGATGAATTTGATGGTCTTGTAGCACACAATTGACATAAATAAAACTATGGAACAGGGAAAATGTGGCGGCCTGTGCCAAGCACTTTGTTGGCGATGGTGGCACACAAAATGGAATCAATGAAAATGACACCATCATCGACCGGAATGGCCTCTTCAGCATCCATATGCCAGCCTACTACGACGCCATTGCCAAGGGCGTCTCTACCATCATGATCTCTTACTCAAGCTGGAATGGTGTTAAAATGCACACCAACCGTGAGCTCATCACGGGCTTCCTCAAGAACAAGCTTGGCTTCAAGGTATCCTTTCAAGAATCAACTTTGCTGCTTTTTTACTTCTATGTTGCTATGTCTGATGAGAACTTGATTGAAACTCTGCCAGGGATTTGTGATCACTGACTGGGAGGGGCTGGACAGGATCACGACCCCACCGGGTGCAAATTATACATACTCTGTTGAAGCTGGAATCAATGCAGGCATCGATATGGTTAGTGTAAAGACTTATCAAATCGAGATCATATAAATCGACTCTTATAAGAGCTGGAGTTCATGAGAAGTGAGATAGGTTAGATGAGACTTCAAAAATCACATCTAATCTCCTTTCCTAAGTTCACAATCCTCGCTTGATGAATCATAAGAGGGTGTTAATGATGATCCTATTTCATGATTAGACAAATGAAATGAGTAACTTCCAAACAGACTGAATCAAATCCAGTCACCTTCTTCAATCACATATAGTTAGTTACCTTCCTTTTTCCTGCATCATTTTGCAGGTGATGGTTCCGAAAAAGTATGCCGAGTTCGTTGGCAACCTAACGTTTCTTGTTAAGAACAACTTCATCTCCATGAGCAGAATCGATGATGCTGTGAGGAGAATTCTGAGGGTGAAATTTATCCTCGGGTTGTTTGAGAACCCTACGGTTGATCACAGCTTAACCAATCATCTCGGAAAAAAGGTGAACTGATCTCGATTCAGAATTTCATCAAAAAAAAAAAAAAAAAGGGAAAAGGTTCTTTTTGGGGGCTCACTGAATATTTGCTCAACATAACCAGGAGCACAGGGAATTGGCAAGGGAAGCGGTGAGGAAATCTCTCGTGCTGCTGAAGAACGGGAACTCCGGGGATGCTCCGCTGCTTCCCCTGCCAAAGAACGCAGGGAAGGTCCTCGTCGCAGGCAGCCACGCCCATAATTTGGGATACCAATGCGGCGGATGGACCATCGAGTGGTATGGCAGAAGCGGAAGAATCACAGCTGGTTTGCGCATTCTCACAAACACCCAGCCTGCACTCTATCATAGGATAACAAAAAAAATTTCGAATTTGATTCTTTGTACCTACTCACAGGCACCACAATCCTGGAGGCGATACGATCCACAGTAGATCCATCAACCGAAGTGGTCTTCTCCGAGAACCCTACTTCCGAGTTCATGGGCAGCAACGACTTCGCCTATGCCATCGTGGTGGTCGGGGAGCACCCTTACGCCGAGACCTACGGCGACAGCCTCAACCTCACCATCGCGGCCCCCGGCCCGAGCACGATCGAGACGGTGTGCGGCTCTTCCGTGAAGTGCGTGGTCGTGCTGATCACCGGCCGTCCGGTGGTGGTGGAGCCGTACCTGGCGTCGATCGACGCTCTGGTGGCGGCTTGGCTGCCCGGATCCGAGGGTCAGGGCGTGGCCGATGTGCTGTTCGGCGACTACGAATTCACGGGGAAGCTTCCGAGCACATGGTTCAGATCGGTGGAGCAGCTGCCGATGAACGCCGGCGACGCGCACTACGATCCCTTGTTCCCGCTAGGGTTTGGCTTAACGACGGAGCCAGGGATCAGATCCGAAGACGAGAGCGAAGGGATTTGGATTAGCTACAAGTGATTCGCTGATATATAATATATATTGCGACGAATAAATTTGGAAATAAAATTTTTATCAGAATGATAAATTTTAAAATATCTATTAATCATTTTTTTTTTAAAAAAAATGGAAATTGAACTATTTAAAAATGGCTAATTTTTTCCCCTTTTATTTCGATGTTTGATGAATAGTAATATATACAATAATATTAATTAAAAAATTTTATCGCACAATTATATTTGATTAATTATTTTGTTGGGTTTGTTTGGATGATATGTTTTGCACATTGATTTTTGGTTTTCTATCTGGTTAGCAATAGATTATATTATAAAAAGTTTTTCGTAATTTATCTTTTTTACGATAACTAACTGTGGAGTCGATTGACAGAGTGAACATATCATCATTTTACTACATTGTATACATCATTCAATATTTAATTTTCTATTATATTCTTATATATATTTAAGTAAATTTTATTTTTGATTTCTAATATATTTATTATGATCTTGCGTTAAACTCGTCTCTTAATAAATACAATTTTATTTTATTTTTCCCTCTAATCTATCTTAAATATTTTCATCACTGAGTACTAAATTTATAATCTAATATTAAACTTCTAAATAAAGAGGTCGAACTGTCAAGCTAGGAGTTGAAATTGTTAAATAGAAGGCTGATCAAGAAGTTGTTTCACTGTTGAGCTAGGATGCCAAGCATGCAAGGGTAGGGTAATAAATGAATCAAGTATTCATGAACAAATTTGATGTTCTACTCGGTAAGCGTTTATTTACGTTAGTTCAATATGTATCAAAGTCAATTAATAAATAAGCTTAAACATTTTGATTAGACTCGGCCAAGGTCAGATCGGACGGACAGGCTTCACCGACCGTGGTCAATCATGCGGTCGCTAACCGGTCAACGGTTTGACCGGACTCGTGACCGGATCGCCTATTAGGCGGTCCGGTCACGGTTTTTTAAAAAACCAAACCGCCAAAAAAACCGAACCGGTGGTTTATAAAAAATTAAGCACGATTTAGATTGTAGGTGAGCGTCGGCGGCGGAACGGGTTGACCATTTTTTAAAACAAAAAACGGCCACGATTTTGTATTATTTTATTTTTAAGGTTTTTCTCTAAAAATACACCTCCATTCCTTTCATTTTTCACAAATCACAACTTCTCTAATTCTCATTCTCTCATTTGCTTTCAAGTCTCAACTCTCAAGTCGTATTTTTACAAATGTCCGGAGTCGAATCAAGTCGTAAGGGTCGTGGCGGTGCGAAAGGAAAGAGCATAATGCCACCACCGCCCGAGTTTGAGTTGAGCAAGCGCGATTCACCTCAATTCGATATCGGCGACTATGATCTTGATATTTCCGGTGATGAATTTCAAATACATCATCATCATCAAAGTCAAGAAAGTATGAGCAATACATCCAGTACGATGGCAGGTTCTACGGCTACAAAACCAACTCGAGTGCCTCGCCCCGCATCCGATATCTTCACCAAACATTTCAAAAAAGTAACGCTCCCTTCTGGTGATATGCAAGCAAAATGCAAATATTGTTCGAAATGTTACAAATTTCAACAAGGAGGAGGTTACGGAACCCTTACTCGACATGTGGAGAGAAATCATCCGATGGAAATTGGTATTGATCGTTCTCAAACTCAAATTCCGACATTCTCTTCTCAATCGGGTTGGGATAAAGAATCTAAACTTTTTAAATTTAATGAAACTAGATTTAGAGAAGAAACTGCTAAATTTTGTACAATTAATAACTTTCTTTTAGTTTTAGTGATAAATTATCTTTTGAAAATTGGCTTTCTATAAGTGCAAATCCTTCTATTAAACGTATCCCAAGAAATACTCTAAAACGTACACTTTTAAAATTAGTCTTAGAACAAAAAAAAGAATTGATTAAAGAATTTTCTAGTTTAAACATTAAAGTTTCTTTGTGTTCCGATATTTGGAGTGATCATTGACAAAGTTATTCATATATAGGTATTACTTGTCATTGGATTGATAATAATTGGGGCATTCAAAAAAAATTGCTAGCATATAGATGTTTTAACGAAACACACACGACACAAAATATTTCACAACTTATTTTTGTTATTTTAGAAGAATATGGTCTAACTTTTAAAGTTTTTTCAATTTCTTTTGATAATGCTAGTGCAAATACCTCTAGTATTAGTTCAGTAAACCATCAATAGGTGGAAGGTTTTTTCATATTAGGTGTACATGTCACATTTTAAATTTGTGTGTTCAAGATGGACTTAAAAATTTAGGATTACATATTCAACCAATTTGGAGTGCAATTCATTATTTATGGACACATCCTCAAGTTATGAAAGAATGGAGAAAATTTTGTAAAATAAATGGTATGAAGCCTAAACGGTTTGCACGTGACGTTCCAACTCGTTGGAATTCTACTTATAAATTGTTGTTATCTATTTTTGAATACAAAGATTTATTATGTATGTTTTTTCATCAACATGTTAAATCACGTGATATTTATTTATTTTCAAATCAATGGAATATATGAACTAGTATTTGTGAAATTTTAAAAGTTTTTAGTGATGCTAGTGACCAATTATCAGGTGTTTATTATCCAACTTCACATTTAGTTTTAACACATTGTTGTAATATTGCATGTATTTTTAATGAACATATTCAATCAAATGATACTTATTTATCTCAATGTATTTATGTAATGAAAGAAAAATAGGAAAAATATTTCTTAAACATTCCTGAAGTATTTTTATGTGCTTTTGTTTTAGATCCAAGACTTAAATTAGATGGTTTGCAAGATATGTTAGCATTATATTATGAATCTTTAAGCCCTATTACTAAAACTGCTCTTAATATTCTTTTGATTTTGTTTAATATTAAAACTCAGTTACATGATATTTATAATGAATATAACAATAAATATGGTGAACAAACTATTGGACATGAAATACATCAATCTACTACAACTAGTATTATTACTTCTAAACTCACTAAAGCACAATTATTATTAAGGCAACGGACTAAACGTCCACGAGGATCCTCAAGTTTCAGTCAGGAACTTGAGAATTATTTTACCACTTCTTTTGATTCTAAAATGGTGGTCGCAAAGAACTCAAATATTTTCAATCTTATCTATAATGACAAAAGAAATTCTAGCTTGTCCGCTTTTTTAGTATCGGAGGAAATACATTGGACGAGAGACGTTCTAGCTTAAGGCCGGAAAATTTGGAAGCGCAATATTTACTCAATGATTGGTTAAAAGCTGCAAGTCGAACCCAACATATTAAAAGTGACGAAGAAGACCAAGACGAAATAGAAGGAACATCCGGAACTACGACGACGGGAGAAAATACCGAATACGACTGAAATTGATTGAATATAATGAAAATTGAAATGTATTTGATTTTTTTATTGTAATAGATTTTTTTATTTAAGTCCAAGATGTAATATATTTTTTATTGAGATAATGAAATATTTGATAGAGTTTTTATAAGTTTAATTGTGCAATTTTTTTTTATTTTAATTATTTACATCATTCTTTAATTTTTTATTTATTTAACTAAGAGAACCGGCCACGAGTGAGCCGGTTAAGGGTCGGTATTTTGTCAACCCGAACCTGGCGGTTTCGACCCAGACCCGGACCATGGCCAGGTCTAATCTTGATAAATTAAATAAACAAGCTTTAACATATATGTGTTCGGTGTAGGGATCTGATGCGAAAAATTCATCGCAAAAATACAGCGGAAATTGGATCCCTTCAGAGATCCATGTGTATACATAATATTGATCGTTCTTACAATTACATCTAATTGAGAGATTAAGCCCTTTGCAATCCCAACAACAACTCTTCAAATGGATCTCAGCGCGATCAGGATGGTCGCGCCTCTTTGGTATCCACATGAACACTCTCTTTGAAGAAGAAGAAGCTTTTGTGGGGTTGTGCTAGCAACCCCACAAAAGCTTTTGCTCAAAAGGAGAGGAAAAAGTTTCGACCAAGAAGACTAGAAGATGAACAAATTAAAAAGCACCCACACTAAGCATCATGATCCAAAAACTTTTTATATTCATTCTATGAATACGAAAGGTTTTGCATCTTTTTGTATTCCCTCTTCAATGCATGATTAATTCAGATTAATCATGCATGATGAATCCAAATCCATTCATCTTCTTATATCCATTAATAATGCATGATGAATCTATATCCATTCATCTTCTTCAATTAGTCTAATTTGAGTCTAACTCATGTTTCGGCCAAGGAAATAAGAGTCGAACTCAACCTAGTCCATCCAATGAGCCTAATGGATCCTTTTAGTCAAACTAAAATGAATCCGTCTCCAAAACAATATGTTTTTTGTGTGTGACCCAATAAGTTCTTGTAACGTTGATAATGTCTCTAAAATTCCTTTTAAAAAAATAAGCAATGAGTGACATCTAGCAATGCATCATTGCTATCCAAGTGACAAGAATGACGAAATCCGACATAACCTTTCTGTGACTATTATCTTGTATGAGTCAATCCTTCTATCCTTGATATCTAAATTTATCAATGAGACATAGATCGTGTTATCCTCTTATAAATCTTTGTGTTTCTTAATCTCCAAGTAGACTACCTTAATCAAATGAGTTTAATATCTCATATTGACTTATTTGAGCATGACCATGCATTTTAGTAGTCCTATTTTATCAAAGAGCTCATAGATATCACTTCCGTCATATAGAAATGATAGATCTCATTTACATCACTTACATCCCTTTGCATAATTTATTGTATACACAGTGATCAACTTTATAGTTCACCTTATTACATGTGACGTTTGTCGATACTAAAGTATACAACTTCTTATGTGAAAAACTGCAGTGATTTCAAGTCTAAAGAGTACTATTCATACCAATAATCACTATGTGAATGTTTATGATACTCATATGACGATCCATGAAACATTCTCATGGTGGATTAGTTCGGTACGTATTCTCTAATACTTATCCATGTACCAACTTGATATTCTATATCTATGACTTGTGAGATTAAATAATCAATTGACTTACATACTGGTCTCAACGAATTAATATTATCCTGATATATTAATACTTAACTAGGAATAGTTACGAGTAGTGTTCTATATATATATCTACAGTATCCCACTATCAAGTCAAGAACTTGATATGTTGCAGACTAGAGCCAATTACACTAGGATATTATTATATTTATTCAAATGACACATCAATGAAGTAAATACAACAACCATAAACTTTGTCTTTATTATGAAATATGAGTTTCTCTTACCAATCATCTCATAATTGATTGACACTAAAGGCTAATACTAACATTCGATTTATTAATGTACATAGACAATGTTCACGGACAATATTCGCGAATAATATTGATGAACAGTATTCCTGAATAATATTTATAATTAGACTCATTTAAAAATTATTTATGAGCTTATTTATATTCATTTATAAATAAGGATTAAAATAATCAAATTTTAAACAAACAAGTTTGATTTAAGAGTTTGATAATGTTTAAACGAACCAAATTTGAATAAATTTGAATCAAGTTTGAATCGAGCTTGATTAGAAACTTGATACCCATTAAATAAGTCAACCTCAAGCCAAAAAAAAACAACAAATCAAGCTTGAATAGAATTTTCAATAACTTGATTAATTTTAGACTTTGTTCGGTTCGACTTGATTATCTTATCAAATAAACATGAATAGTATAAAGTTTGACTTGGCTTAGCTATGTAAGGGGGTCAAGTAGAGCTACCGAACAAGGAGACACGGTTGCCAAGTTAAAGAGGTAGAGTTATCAAGTAGGCCAAATTACTAGGCAAATAATGGAGTTGTGAGGACTAAAAGGTGCGTTGAGTATTGATGCGGATATAATACCTCTTACGGTGAAGTCCATGAAATAGGGTCTTCACTCATGTCTCAGTCGAGCTTCTCTATTTAGGTTTCAATGAGAGACTATTTATGTTTCGGTCGGAGCCTCTTTATTTATGTCTCGGTTAGAGTCTCTCTATTTATGGCTCGGTCGAAGCCTCTCTATTTATGTCTCAGTTGAAGTCTCTTTATTTATGTCTCGATTGAAGTATCTCTATTTATGTCTCGGACGGAGCCTCTTTATTTATGTTTTAGTTGGAACCTTTCTATTTATGTCTCGGCGGGAGTCTCTTCGTTCATGTCTTGACATATCCCCCCCCTCCCCTCCGGGTTACTCGCTAAGGGATCGTATGGGCGAGAATGACACATAGCCGACACATCATGGGACCAATAGATATCAGCATGTCTCCAACGATTAGAGGTGTCCCTATCAATATTAATAGAGTCTTGTCTCCCATCAACCACACGGACGACATTAATTAGGCTCTATGCACCTGTCATATTTAATGAGGTAATGTCTTCCATGATTCCCTGCCATGTCAAGTCACCGTAACACAACCCGTACCTTCCGTACAGACTCTAGAAATTCATGTCATTATCCCCGCTTATATAAAGGTAACCGAGGAAGAGGTCATTCTTTCCTTTCTCTTCTCTGTCTCTCTTCACTGTTTCTATTTTCTTTCTTCCAATCAATGCTGACTTGAGCGTTGGGTTATCCCTGTTGTCCAAGAGCACTGCTCACCATCGCCTCCAAAGTCTGTCGTCATCTCCGTCGAATCATCCATTGCCGAGTAACATTCTACCGTCAACCCCGCTTAATCATTCTCAATCGAGCTAACATATAGAAGCTTCATCTGGTCAACTCCCGATCCAACTATCTATCATCCGGATGTTTCAGCCACAACAAGTATTGTCTAGCTAGACATCATTTTTTTAAAAATAAATTGGTCTCCTCTCCGATTGTATTTAGAGGTTCACATAAATATTTATTTCTTAAATGATACAATAACTCAATATATAATCACATCAGCAATCGAGTATCTAGTTACGACGACCACACAAGGAGAAAGGAAGACAATAAGAGGGCGTTTGGTTCGCAGAGAATTTTTTGTTTTCTGTTTTCATTCTCTCTTTTTCCAGAAAATAAAAAACGAGTTTTTTTTGTTTTCCAATTTTCCAGAAAATGCTCTTTTATTTTTTGGAAAACGAAAATGGAAACAGAAAATAATTATTTCTCATTTTTCAATTTTCCAGAAAATGCTCCTTTATTTACTGGAAAACGGAGATGAAAAACACGAACGTTTTCACAAAAAATGAAAATGGAAAACGAAGATGAAAATGCTAATTACCAAACGCCCCCCTAAAGAATTTACTGTTTTGCTATATATTTCTTACTTTAATGTCGAATTAAATTCGTATTTATATCGGAGTTAATGTTTCACAATCTTTATTCCCATCGTTCACGAAAAAATGACACCGACTACTCGATCTCGCTATCGTCTTATTAAATTTTTCTTTTGTTCCTTTTTTTTTTTTATGCGATTGCTTTCCGCACTAAAAAGGTAGACGTTCACTCGGTTTCCTTTCCTTTAGATGATCGAGTCCACTGGTTTCGTATCTCGATTTATTGCGAATATATTTATCTCTCGGATTTATATCCAGTTCATGCAGCATCTCCATAGCTTCACTTATCGTCGTTTGCAAATATCAGCATCGCCGCGAGGAGGATAACAGTAATATTGTTTAATTCAATTTTAAATAATATAATAAAAATTTTAAAGTATAATTTAATTTAATATTGTATTATGTTATCTTTGATTAATTATAAGATTTTATTTATTTTGAAATATATTTATTTATGATCGCTCGGGATGGTCATCGTCCTTATCCGATGAGATGCAATGGACGACCATCGACAACTATAGTAATTCTACCTGGAATTACAGGGTCAAACTTGTACAATGAATAAGGATCGATTTCGGAGACAGATCTAAAATTCTATCTCGAACTCAAATTAAATGACCGTCTTGTGTCTTATCAATTGCGTCCACGGATTTCGTCCTCCCGCATTTACTCCTTGAATCTTATGAGATCGGAGCGGGGATGTTAGATTGACGATTTTAATCTTTTGTATAATGATTAGATTGATTTTTGATAAATTATCACGGGACGAAGGGTATTTTTTTTTTAAATCATTAACCCGTAATCATGAGAAAACATTAATTTTTTTTTAAGATTTTTTTTATTCCGGATTACGTGTTCTCATTTGTTGATGTATAAAATATGATGTTGACATGATAATCATTCAAATCTTTCAAAAAAAAATTGTTAATAATTTTATTTAGGTAATCAAAATTATCAATAAATATTTTAAATCAAACGACCTCAAGTGTTATGGGCTAGGCTATTAAAATTATATCCGGATTTAGAAGTCTTACGTTACTACGACTAATAATTCAAGGGATAATTCTCTCGTAATTTTCCTCCTTTATATTGACTATAAAATCAATCACGCCATCGTAAGGGAAGGCTTATTAACGATACAGACGCAGACTATAGTGATAAATTGGATAAATCTCTCACAAACGCGGTGCCCTTCCACGACTAATTACTAATATCAAGGGTCAAAGATTTACCGTGATTTACCTTTCTTACGATGATCCAGAAGCGGACTGATAGGATCCATTACATTGACAAATTTTAATCTTTATGCATCAGATGAAATCAGTTGATGAGGGCATTGGAGTGAGCGAATAGATTTTTATTACAATAAGCTATCAAAAAAAAACAATTTGATACACTAAATTTTCATCAATATAAAATTATAAAAAAAATATATTAAATGTATTACTATGCAAATTGCATGCTCTACTGGACGAAGTGTGGGTGGTGGCGAGCAGCAATGTTTCCATTAAAAAAAAAAAGAAGGAAATTCTGATTTATTTATTAAATTTCAACGACGGAGGGCATTCTCGATATTTTCGCCCTTAAGGAAGCATTCCCGCCGAGAGAACTTTCAGTGGCAAAGGTGGCCTCCACGTGGACGCTTAAGAACCGAGAAAAGGATCCGCCGAGGATCCAAACCACGCGCCGAATCTTTTTCTACGCCGACGACGTACGTAGGTGGTGACGCGAGGGCGGAGGCGGTGGGAGCGAGCAATTAATGACCGAAACCGCGTTGGCCCTGCACGTGGAGCGGCGGCTGCCAGGCGTTCCCATGCCGGCGACGCGATGCAAGGCCTTTTGATTGGGGCGGCGCAAAGCAGCGGCCACGGCAGCACGGCTCCGCTTAATTAGCGAAAAGGAATGGGGCGGCGCAAAGCAACGGCCACGGCAGCACGGCTCCGCTTAATTAGCGAAAAGGAATGGGACGGCTGCTTCTGCCTGCCATTCGCCGCTGCCGTGTCTCCCCCCTAATAATTATTCTCTGCCCTTCCACGAGATCTTCGAATGCAATTATTATCGCATCATATTTTTTTTTTTATCTTGTATAATTTTTTTTTTTGTCTATTACAACTTTTAATAGAACAATTGATTAATAATGAGACTGTCGAATAAATTTTTTTTTTAATAAATTAAATTTATCAAACTTTTCAATAAAATCGAACAAATGATAAAAAATCAATCGGTAATTTATCAAACAGTGCAGCTGAAGTTTGGAATTGCCTAAAAAATATGCTATACTTTCAGATTTATCAAATAGTGCATTTAATTTCTTTTTTACCTCTATCGCCAAAATATCAAGACCATGTAGTGGCGAATCATTAACATATGGTGTTAATTCATTCCAAAGACTACTGATGGTGTTGAAATTTGAATTTTTAGCACTACAGTGGTGGTGCTGGGATTGCAAATTCTAACATTAATGTGGTGGTGTTGGGATTGCAATACAACTGAAGTGCTGAGATTTAAATTTTCAGCATCATGTTTTGAAATTTCACTGGGCTGCAGGTATGTTTGGCGAGAGGAGTAAAAGGGAAATTAAGTGTGTCATTTGATAAATCTGAAAGCATGAGACATTTTTTTGGACAATTCCAAACTTCAGCTGCGCTGTTTGATAAATTGTCGAAAATCAATCAATTAGATTGAAAATTTAATAAATAGATTTTTTTATGGATTGATTATAGTCAAACAACTGATTTGAAATATCAATCGACTGATAATAATAGAGATCCAGGACTCGAGATAATCAATCGATTGATAAATTCCAATTCGATTTAATCAATTATTTTTATTTCGAAACCGAAATCCAACCGAATAAATCGGTTAAATTAATATTTAAAAGAAAATTAATTTTTTGAATAAATCGAACTGAAAAATTCGATGTAACACGATGATATTTACACAGAGCCATAATTTCTAAGATTTGGAATTGGGAACAATAACGTCGTAGTCGTCCTTTTAGCCATCGATCGACAAATTGCAGTAATTCCTCTGGAACTTGATCCCTGAATTTCTGTCCAGAGTTTAAAATTTTTTAAAATCAAATATTTAAATTGTACAGTAAAAATAAAATCCAATGTTTAAATCGTTTAAGATCACTATTACTTATCTCATCAATCAAACCAAAGATCTCTCTCCTTATTTTATCTTATTCACTACAGAACAAAGGTTTTATCCATACAATTAAATATAATTCTCATATCAGACGAAAGTGACTTTTAAGTTTATAATTTATCCAGAGCAAACTGTCTGTCTGTCGGAGGTAGGGGTGTAAACGAGTCGAATCGAATCGAATTTTTAAAAAAAATTAGTATTCGAGTTCGATTTGAAATTCGAATTGAGATATTCGAATTCGATTCGAAATTCAAAAATTTAATAATTTTGGGCTCGAATTCGATTTGAATCAAAGCTCGAGTTCGGATTCGATTCGAAATTTTCGAATATTAATTCGAACGGTTCGATTACTATTCGAAATTGAGGCTCGATTTAATATTCGAATGAGACTCAGTTTGATATTCGAAAATTAATACTCAATTTAATATTCGATTTTTTTTTAAAAAAAAAATATTCACGAACAGTTCGAACAGTATTATTTCGGCTCGAGTTCGATTCGAAAAATATTTGTACATATTCGAGTTCGGCTCGAATTCGATAATTTCGAATTCGAATCGAATATTATTCGAACCGGCTCGAAAAGTTCGTGAACCGGCTCGATTCGTTTACACTCCTAGTCGGAGTAGATCTGGCCAAGGTCCGAGTCAAACCCGGACCCGACCCGGAACCGGACCGTGGCCAATGGTCCGGTTAACCGGGCCAACGGGTTTGACCCGGACCCGTGACCGGACCGCCTATTAGGCGATCCGGTCCCGGTTTTTTAAAAAACCGAACCGGAAAAAAAACCCGGCATTTAAAAAAAAAAAAAAATTTGGCCGAGCACAGGCGTGTCGCATAGCCGACACGCCCGTGTCGCTGTTTTCCCGTTACACGACACGGGCGTGTCGCACGGGCGTGTCCGTGTCGCACAGCCGGCGTGTTGCTCTCTGTCCGTCACGACACGGACGTGTCGCACAGCCGAGGCGTGTTGCTCTCTGTCCGTCACGACACGGGCACGGACAGTACCAAAACGACACGGGCTTTGGACACTGAGAAAGGCGCGTGTCGACCGGACCGGACGGAATCGCGGTTCCATGACCCGACCAGAATCGCCACGAGCGGTTAAGTCGATATTTTGTCAACCCGATCCGGCGATTTTGACTGACCCGATCAACCCGACCGCGTGGCTGTGTCTAAGTCGGAGGAGTTTAACCGCTGATGAATGGTCAAAAATAAAAATGATATATATATTTTTTAAATTGGCACGTGTCTTCTTCGACCCAATTAATTTTAAAAATAATTGATTCTAAAAAAATAATAATATTGACTATTAAAAAAAATTAAGGATGGAAAAATAATATTTAAAATTCGAATCTAAAATTTATGAAATAATATAATTGTTTGTTCAAAAAAAAAAAAAAGAAAAAGGCACACTCACCTGTATTTCCTGAGTCTTCTTGACGGATGACGTACACGCTGACGCAAGAAACATTTTAAAGGCGCAACACATGGACGATGTCCGCATCAAACAAACACTGTGGACTTCGCAGCCACTCGATTTCAGGATAAGGATATAATTAAATCAGTTTTTAATATTTATTACAATATTAATTATGTTTTATTTTATTAGTCGTCATCAATTTTAAGAATTTTTCTAGATTCTATTCTTTACTATATTATTATTTATATTTAAATATATTTTATTTTATTTTATCATTAATAATTAAGTTATCTTTGATTTATATATTTATAATAATTTCATATCGTCTAACTATATATTTTTGTCTTTTGAAATTTTTCTATCGATTTAGTTTCAATTTTTATTTCTTAATTTATTTATTTTTTTATGTCTATATATCTATCTTAACGTCTTCGTATTTTTTATACATCTATTTGAATAATAATTCAATGGTATAAGATTTAAAAGTTGATAAATATTTTTTTTAATCGAAGTTGTGTTTCTCTTTTTTTTTTTTTAATAGTATCGGAGTGTCCGAGCTTTCGACTCGACTAATTCTTGGAATAGTCAACTCGGCTCCACAGTCCTATGGGAACCAAGAGATCGAAACCTCTGTGGATCTTCACCAACCACTTAAGTATATCAGGGAGGCGCTCAAAGCTTAACAATCCAGTCTGAACTCTACAGTCGCATCATCCTTGAAAGATTATCTAATGCTGAAGTCTTACTTCATCAATTGGACAAACTCTTGGTTCTACACATAAAGCTACCCTATGAATTTTTTCTGAAATTCATTGTTAGACATTGGCTCAGCAGAAGATCGAATTATATTCTCATATAGAATACATTTTTTGCTTTTACCGTTGTATCGTACTCCCTGGGACGAAGTCTAGTTTCACGAAATGTTTTCTTCCGGGGAGTATAATTTATTTAGTTTAATTTCTACGTACCAAAAAAAAGTTAAGAAACCATATTAGTTTTCTTTTCAAAAACTATTTTATGTTTAAACTTTTTCGATCGATTAGTTTGAAGGGCTATTCAGATGCAGATTGGGATGAGAATATGACAGAAAATTCACATCAGACAATGCGTTCTTGCTAAATGGTGACAGCAAGAAACAAGCTTGTGTAGCCTTGTCAACAATGGAAGTTGAATATGTAGCATGTTCAATAACTGTGCAAGAAGCGGTCTAGTTACGGGAGGTTACTGAAACATATGAAGATTGTTGAGAATAGTAGAAGTCCAATTATTGTCTATTGTGACAGTCAAACTGCTATAGTTTTTTCGAATGATCGATCTCAAATATCACAGCAAAGGTAAACATATAACTATAAAGTATAACTTTATAAGGGATATTATTGCTAAGAAAAGGATTATTCTTGAGTATATCCTTACCCGTGCTATGTTTGCATATTCTTTTACTAAGTCAATTACAAGATAGTCATTTTATGAACATGTAAAGTCTATGAGACTTCAAAGAATATAACAATATAGTAATGACAATCAAATATTATAATTTGATTGTGTGACATATCATAATCTATTCAATATTCAGTGCAGAGTCAGCCCTGAGCAAGGGAAGTTGGCCCCCGCCCAATGCCCAATGAAGTTTTTTTTATAATTGAATAGGAAAGAGACCTAATTTTATTGAAAATTATATTTTTTATCTATAAAAGGGCCTATTTTTTTTTACTTCGCCCAGGGCCCTAAAATACCGAGGGTCGGCTCTGATTCAGTGTATGTGTTGTGTTACATTTTGATAAAATCTTAGTAAGCATGTTGGTAGGTTAAGATTGATCCTCTCATATGGATAAATATCTCTAATTGTTATATATAATTAGAGGTAAGATCGATGCTCATAGGTCAACTTATGTAGCTATTAGCTTGTGTGGCTATAAAATTGTTACATTCCTATAAACTGAGGTCACCTTGATATTTATATCAAGATGAGATCATTTGTAGAGCAATGATCGAAGTAAATGTTCTCACCATTTACTAAACTTATTTAAAAGTCAAATTAGAATTCATGAGTTGGAAATAGGATTAAGCATTGGGAATGTCTAGATTGAAATCTGTATGATGTTGATTTGAAGAAAAATATGTGCTCTTTTTAGCAAAGAGAATAACGTCGTAGTATGTGATTCATACCACATATGTTTTGACGACAATAAGGATAGTAGGAGAATGGATTTCTGTTTCTCTACTATGTGAATGTTAATCTCGGTATTTGTCTTAAGTAACTATTTAGCTGTGTACTTGAAGTTTTAATAAGGGTTTACTTCTTTAGTATGTAAACCAATTGACTATGAATGATTCGGTCTATGAAACATGACTGGAAAATAACTGATTAAAATGAATGAATTCAAGCTAAAATGAAAGATTAAATAAATTTATATCTTTTGAAATTTATTTACTGATCGATCCATTTCTATTTTGTATGAAAATGTATGTGAATAAGAGATATAGAACATGCTCTTGATATAATGGTCATATAATGAGGGATTAGAGATGTTCATATTAATATAAATAATTTAATCTGGATAAATAGCAAAGCATTAATATATCGAGGAGGACGATTATGTATTACCTAGAGAACGGTTGTGCGCCACCTAGAGAATGACTACGTATCATTTAGAAAATAGTTATGTACCATTTAATGAACGGGTAAATAAAATATAATAACTTTCTTAACATTAATCGTTTAACGAGTGAGTAAATAGAGTGTAATAATTTTCACATCTGATTTATATTTGAAGAAACCATTTTAATTTTCCTTTCAAAAATTATTTGATATTTAACCTTTTTCGATCGATGATTATATATATATTTATATAGAGACAACGATTTCGCTCGATCAAGCCGCGTGATTGAGGAATGCATTGCACTCAACCCCTCCGCTCGACTCGCCGCTGCCGCTGCGTTATTCTGCCACCACTCCCGCCACGACCGGCGTTGAGCGCACCTACGGCGGTCGGGTCGCCTTCGCTTTCATATATTACGGTAAGTCGGTGCTAATCGGCCTCGATTCGGCTGGATCGCGGTCGAATCACGATCGCACATCGGTCGGGAAAGGACCGCCCAGCGCGAGGGTCCTTTCCAGATCGGTTTGCGCCCGTGATTCGGCAACGATCCGGTCGAATCGCGGCTGATTTGCGGCGGCTTCCGGCCACAATCCGATCGAAAGCCGAGTCCGACCGGATCGTCGGCGAGGTGCCCTTCCAACGCATCCGATCCGGCGGCCGGAGGAGGTCGGACGGCGCAGCGGTGACGCCGGCAACGAGCATGGGTCGAGTGGGAGAGCACTGTGTATTTCTCAATCGCGGTGTACGATGGACGGTCGAGATCGTTGCACGCACGAGCGCTCAGTAGATTAAATATCTCTCTCTTTATATATATATATATATATATATATATATATATATATATATATATATATATATATATATCCCAAGGCGAAGCTTCGTCGGACAAGGACAAGAAGCAGATGGCTGAGAATTGTCGAGAGAAAGACGATGAATCTTTGCCATCCAAAATGGTTGTGTAGACCCTTCGTGAGGAAAAACACAATAAATGAGGAAGGACATTTCTGTAAACTTAAATTCCCTCCTTCATACGACAGTGTCGACGAGAGGTGTGCCATCTTTATAAATGCAGAAGAAATCTAATGGCATAGAATCGAGCTGTTCTTCCATTTCTTTTCCATTGGGATCGGAGGAGGAAGATACCCACGCTGCGACATTCCCTTCTTTCTCGTATCCATAACAAGGTACAGATAAACTAACTCAGACTGCTTGTTCGTTCGATCTTCAGAATGAAAAGAAGTACATATATCGCCGGCCAGTCGAATCAGGGAAAGCATGTAGTGTCTCTCATGAACTGATCTTTTTCAAACTAGATTCCTAACGAAAGATCTATTTGCAGCGAAAAGGAACGAAGGATCATTTGCGACTATCATGTTTCTGAAAATGTGATAAAAAAAAGCCTGAATTATTCGTGTAATGCAGGTAATTGCGAGGCAGCTAGTGGTCTGAAAATGGACTCATCTGCGCCGACGATCCCAAGGACGAAGTCAGAGCAACTGGAGAAGGTCTCGACGAACCAGTCTATAAGTCGAACGGCCTCAGCTGAAACCATACTGAACGCGGACGGCAACGGAGGGCCGAGTTTGTCCGGGAAGTCAAGCTTCGGGAGGAAAATAATGGGAACTTCGCCGGGAAAGAAAGCTCACCACCACAGTAGAAGGTCCCGGAGCGCACAGCTGAAGCTGGACTCGGAGGACGTGACCAGTGGGGCAGCGCTGAGCAGAGCCTCCAGCGCCAGCTTGGGCTTCTCCTTTTCGTTCACAGGGTTTACAGCCCCGCCGGAGGACATCATCGCCGATCTGCCAACCTTCAGCGACGACGACAATGGTAACTGCTCTTTCCCTTTTTCGAGTGTACTCAAGAACGGATCGATCTTGGCAGAAATTTTCATTATCTAGCAAATAAATATCTGAAAAACCATGCCAATAACATCCTCATCATCTTGCAGCAAAGGATCCAGAGGCAGGGAACATGCGGAGAAAGATAATATCAGAGCCAACTTTGCCAATATATATAAAGGTAATCCCGGAACAGATGCATAGTTCTGCCTTTACTTGCAGCTTCTATTTATAGTAAAGAAAGTAGGAACTGAGGCATGGTTTCTGTGACTAAAGACATTTTAACTTCTAATCCTTTGTCGATTGAAGGTTCAATGTAACACCACTTGAATCATGCTGTCTGAGCTCGATCAGATCAGCTTAATGAGAAGACTGAAATCTGAGCAAGTATCTGAGAGCGAAAAAACATTCATGCGAGTTAATTTAGTCAGGTTTGATCAGTAGCTACTGAAGTGTATTTCTATCCCCACTTCTCTCCATTTATCTTGCAGTTTACAGAGCTTAGATACAAGGTAATCCTCAAAGGTGTAGCCACGACCACTGAGAAAGAGATCATCAATGGAATTACAGGTTCAGCGAGCCCCGGAGAACTTCTAGCTCTGATGGGGCCTTCAGGAAGTGGAAAAACCACCCTCCTTAACCTTCTCGGTGGAAGGATAGCTAGCAATTTGCTCCAAGGATCCATTACTTACAATGATGAGCCATATACCAAGTCTCTAAAGAGCAGGTAACGACACTAAAAACATGCAGATTCATTCATTCTGATTGATCTTTAGTAGCTTGCTTACATGATGTGTATCATATTGATACTGAAACACTGCAATGATCTGCCAGGATAGGATTTGTGACACAGGATGATGTTCTGTTTGCACATCTTACCGTAAGAGAAACATTAACTTATGCAGCTCTCCTTCGTCTTCCCAAAACAATGAGCAGGCAGCATAAGGAAGAAAGAGCAATGGATGTCATCTATGAGCTAGGTCTCGACAGGTAATCACAGTGTTTAAACTTCCAGTCCCAGATATAATTCTAAGCAAAAATCTAGTACAAGAAGAAGAAAATCTATACACATTTGCAGCACAGATGGTATGATGTTCATAAATTGAATGACATTTACAGGTGCCTAGATACCATGATCGGAGGAGCTTTTGTACGAGGAGTATCAGGCGGTGAAAGGAAGAGGGTATCGATCGGGAACGAAATTATAATTAACCCATCGCTGCTGCTTCTCGATGAGCCCACCTCTGGTTTGGATTCTACAACAGCTCTGAGAATTGTGCAAGTTCTGCATGACATAGCTGAGGTAATTAAGTAGAAATTTCAGATTATATATAACTATCACAAGCTATTCGATCTAAGGAACATAAGAAGCTAATTAAGGTTTTGCATGAACCTCTGACACAGTTTGTATCCAATTTCAGGCAGGAAAAACAGTGATAACTACAATTCATCAGCCATCTAGCAGACTATATCACAGATTCGATAAACTGATCCTTCTCGGAAAGGGCAGTTTGCTATACTTTGGGAAGGCATCTGAGGCTATGGTATACTTCTCATCAGTTGGATGTTCTCCCCTCATATCAATGAACCCTGCAGAATTCCTTCTTGATATTGCAAATGGCAACTTAAACGATGTCACAATACCTTCAGATTTAGAGGATAAAGTACAGATAGAGAATCTCGGCAGCGATGTAAGAAATGACAAACCATCTCCAACGGATGTACACGAGGTGAATTTGTTTTCCTGATTTGCAAAAGAGTTTATTTATTTTCTCATCTCAAAAGCACTCAATATGATGACTGCCATGATCGAACAGTATCTGGTGGAGGCATATGAGAGTAGAGTTGCAGACAAGGAAAAGAAGAAGCTCATGGCACCTCTTCCAGTAAATGAAGATATGAAGGCGACTATGTCGGCGGCACGGAGGAGAGAATGGGGAGCAAACTGGATGCAACAGTACTCCATACTGTCATGGAGAGGATTAAAAGAACGAAGACATGATTACCTGAGCTGGATGAGAATCACTCAAGTTATTGCCACTGCAATAATCCTCGGTTTGCTATGGTGGCACACTGATGCCACAACGGCAAAAGGCTTACAAGATCAGGTAATAAACTCTTCGTCTATTAGGAACTAGTTAATCTAAAGCCATGTGAATCACAAACACATTCCAAATACTGTTCGATCGCATGCAAATCTGATATGCAGGCAGGACTACTGTTCTTTATCGCTGTGTTTTGGGGCTTCTTTCCAGTTTTCACAGCGATATTCACATTTCCTCAAGAAAGAGCGATGTTGAAGAAGGAAAGATCAGTCAATATGTACAGACTGAGTGCATATTTCATAGCCCGGACGACGAGTGATTTGCCACTGGATCTGTTCCTGCCCATAATATTCTTGGTAATTGTATATTTCATGGCAGGACTGAGACAGAGCATCGAAGCCTTCACTCTCACTATGCTCACTGTATTTCTCAGCATCATCGCAGCCCAGGTATGTAGGAGGGCAGTAAACTTCTGAATTGACTTTGTGAATTGATTGGTTGGTCGTCGTTCAGGGTTGACCTTATGGAAAATGGGCAGGGATTAGGGTTGGCTATTGGTGCCTCGCTAATGGACGTCAGAAAGGCAACTACTTTAGCTTCAGTTACAGTAATGACTTTCATGCTCGCTGGTGGGTTTTTTGTGAAGGTAAGAGAAAGTTGTATATCATCAAACACCTTGAATCTCTACGTAGATGGCCATGACCATGACCATGCACGAAGATTGACTCGACTGTCGATCATTTTTTGCAGAGGGTTCCAGTGTTCATGTCCTGGGTCCGCTACTTGTCCTTCAACTATCACACCTACAGACTTCTCCTCAAGGTGCAGTATGGCGAGTCACCGCCTTCTTTGAACGTGAACAATCTCGGCCATGGCGTGACAGAAGTCGGAGCAATGGTGGCGATGATTTTCGGCTACCGACTGTTGGCGTACATCTCCCTCAGAAGAATGAAGCTTCATGGTGCCTGAGCAAAGGGAGGAAGGAAGGAAGGAAGGATGCAGTTCGTCCTCGGCTAATGAAATTGCACACAGCATAGCCGAAAGAGCAAAGAATTGGGCTTTTAGGCTATGCAATTCGTAAGCATCCTCTGTGAGAGAGAGAGAGAGAGAGGTTGAGATTGTTTTAATATTTTTCCACAAGAGACAAGTAATTAAGGAATTACTCGAAGATCTTAGTTTTCGAGAGAACGAGTAATTAATTAATCTTCAAATATATAAAATTGATGAACGGTTGATTTGTCGTTGGTAAATTCTATTTTTTTAGGTTGTCCTACCACACGTCTTATGTGAGAAGTTAAGGACATAAAATTCAATTGCTAATAGTCGAAGATGACTCGTATAGAAAAAAAATAATAATAATATGATGACAATACGATCATGCTAAGTAGCATGGATAGACCGTGCTGCACTTTGGAAGAAACAATATGGTCATAACATGACCATGTCAAGCAGCACGACCAGATTGTGTTGTGCTTTGGATAGAATGACACAGTCTCGACACGACCGTATCAAGTAGCATGGTCAGGTCGTGCTATGCGTTGAAAGGAACAACATGATCTCGACACGGTCATGCCATATAACACGGCCAGACCGTGACACATGCGAGAAGCGATGGAGAGTTCGAGAAAATTGAGAAATTTATAGTATTTTAGATCTAAAATATTATATTTAGCTAGAGATGTATATATAAGATAATTGTAACCCTATATCTAAGGTTCTTTCATAGTTTTCTCTTAGTCGTTTTGTGGAGTAGACGATTTTTGTCCAACCACATTAAATTCCTACTGTTCTTCTCTCCCATTTGGTTCTTTCTTTCTTCGGCATTCTTCGTTCTTGTTGATGGGTGATCTCCCGTGTTGCGCAACAAGTGGTATAAGAGTCAGGTTCATCATGGCAGGGATCTCTTCTGCAAAATTTGACATGGTGAAGTTCGATGAAATTGAAAATTTTGAATTGTGATAGAGGATGGTTAAGGATTTACTAGTGCAACAAGGCATGGTGAAGGCGCTTAGAGAAAATAAGTCGGAGAGCATGGAGAAGGTTAATTGGGAGGAATTACAAGCAAGGGCAGTGGCAACCATCAAACTTTGTCTAACAAATGACTTAATGTATCATGTCATGGACGAAGAATCATCGATGGTAGTTTGGAAAAAATTGAAAAGTCGATATATGTCTAAGTAACTGACTAATAAGCTTTATCTCAATCAAAAATTTATTTAGGATTAAGATGACAAAGAGCACCGATTTGACGTAATACATCAATGTATTCAATCAAATTATCAGTGATTTGAAGAAGATTATATTGATGTGAAGATCGATGATGAAGACAAAACATTAATGTTACTGAACTCTCTACTTTCATCTCCTTCGTATGAGAATTTGGTTACAACTCTAATGTGGGAAAGGAATCTCTAAATTTGGAGGATGTCACAAGTGCTCTATTGGATTTTCATCAGCAAAAAAAAGCCAGTGATGAGACTTCACAAGATGAAGGAGTTATGGTGAAAAGTAATCAAGAACGTGGAAAGAGTAGTACATGATATGGGTCGGGAAATAATAAGGTCCGATCTAAATCGAGAAAGAAGTAGATTACATGCTACAGGTGCAGAATAAATGAGTATATCAAGAGAGATTATCCAGAGAGAAAGATAGTTCATCGAAGTCTACAAACATAGTAGAAGAAGAAAATTTAGAGAGCAGTGATAGCGACATACTTTTCGTCTTATCAAGCTCAGAGTAATTGACAGATTCGTAGATCCTAGACTCAGTGTGCTCATATCACATGACACCTAACAAAGATTGATTTGACACATATAAACAGGTCAATTCTATTCTGTTCTAATGGGTAATGATGCATCTTGCAAAGTCATTGGAATAGGAATGTCAAGATCAAGATTTTTGATGTATAGTCCGAACATTACGTGATATCAAACATATACCAGATCTAAGAAAGAATCTGATCTTTTGGGGGACTTTGGATAGTAATGATTGCAATTATAAGTCTATAAGTGAAAATTAGCAAGGGTGCTTTGACAGTAATGAAAGGATAGAAACAAACAGAGAACATTTATAAACTACTAGGGATGACAATTGTAAATGGAGTTATTGCTGTGGAATCAGAATCCGATGATACAATATTGTGGCACATGCAGCTGGGTCATATGGATGAGTGTGGGATGCTGGAGCTTCATAAAAGGAATTTATTAAAGGACATCAAGACATGCAAACTCGGCTTATGCAAATTTTGTGTTCTCGAGAAACAAAGAAGAGTGCAATTCAAGACAGCAAATCACAAGATGTTCATATAGATCTCTGGGGTCAACTAGTGTAACATCACATGAGGGACATACGTATTTTATACACGGAAGATTTGGGTGTATTTAATGCGACACAAGTCAGAAACTTTTTCGAATTTCAAATTGTGGAAAGTTGAAGTAGAAAATCAAACCGGGAGAAAATTGAAGTGTCTTAGATCAAACAATGACATTAATACACAGATTCATAATTTCAAGAATTTTGTGAGCAGCATGGTATCAAGAAACATTACATAGTACGTAGGATACCACAACAACACGGTGTGGCGGAAAGGATGAATAAGTCTCTTATTGAGAAAACTTGATGCCTTAGATTAAATGTTGGACTTGCAAAGAACTTCTTGGTAAATGCAGTAAACATGATGTATTTTTTTATAAAACGATCACTAAGAGCAACACTAGATGGGAAAATATCAGAGAAGGTATGGACAAACAACCCAGTTGATTACTCTAGCTTGAGAGTTTATAGGTGTCCAGCTAATACCTATTTTTCTAGCAAAGATTGGTCAAAGCTTGATGCAAAATCCGTTCGATGTATTTTTCTGAGATATCAGAAAGGAGTGAAAAGCTTCAAGCTTTGGGATCCTAAGGCAGACAGGATGGTGATCAGTGGGGATGTAGTGTGAGAAGGCTATGTTGCAGCATACTTAAGGAGATGAGAAAAAAATATCATCATATAACAGCATAAGCAAAGATGTTGTACAAGTAGAGCTATAAACTCATGAGATTGAGGATGATAGCTTGGAGCACATGGAACATCGGACTATAGCCACAGACAGGTCCAAGCGCACCATAAAATCGCTTGTCAGATATGATTTTGAAGATTTGATTTCTTATGCACTTATCACTACTAGCGAAGATCCTACCACTTTTCAGGAGGCAGTTCATAGCTCTGAAAATGACAAATGGATGGTCGTTATGATAGAAGAGATAGAGTCTTTGCATAATAATCAAACATAGGACAAGGTGAAACTTCTTGAAGGAAGGAAGGTTGTAGGATGCAAATGAGTATACGAGAAGAAAGAAACAATTTCAAAATGAGTAGAAGGAAAGTTCAAGACTCGACTAGTAGCAAAGGGTTACTCATAGAGAAAGGAGATTGATTATGACGAGATATTTTCTTCGGTGGTCAGATATATATTTATCAGAGCGGTGTTAGCTTTGGTGGCTTATCATAATCTGCAGTTGGAGCAACTGAATGCAAAGACTGCATTTCTTCATGGTAATTAAGAAGACCAGATTTATATGTTACAACCGGAAAGTTTTAGTCAACCCGGATAGGAGCATTTAGTCTACAAACTGAAGAAGTCACTTTATGGATTAAAGCAATCTTCAAAACAATAGTATAAACATTTTTATTCATACATGATTCATAATAGGTACATGAGATTGTGACTAAGGTTAACAAGTTGAAGAAGTTACTGTAAAATACCGGAAAAAAAAATAAAATAAAATAAATGTTGGGTGATTAGGAAAATTATGGAAAATTATGGAAATTTCTATGGCTATTGCGGGGAAAGATTTAAACAGGCTTTGGGAAAGCCTGTTTGGGTCATCCGGTCATGAGGGACTTAATAGGGATCAATTGACTTAAAGTTTAATGGTAAAACCCTAAGGTCCATGGATTTAATGGATTGATCAGTGCCGGACCCGATTGTTTTTCCCTAAACCCGACCCGGTATTTTCTTACCCGATGCGCTTCTCAGTTATCAACGCCAAGCCTTATTTTCCTTCGGCTTTTTCTTCTCCCCATTTATCATCGCGCGACTCCTCGTTTCATTTTCGCAAATCCGATTCTTCTTTGCGCCGCAAACCTTTCTTCTTCCTCTCTGTTTCTCGCCGCAGCCAACCTCACCCTCTCGTGCTTTCTCCTCGCGGCGGGTCGCGGTGACCAGCCTAGACGGAGCACAAGGGCGAGTCGACGGTGAGCTCGTGGCGGAGCTTGGAAATCGGCGGCGTCCGGTTGGAATCTGCCTTTGCGATCTCGCCGGAGCAAGGCTAGGGAAGTAGGGTTTCCGGCGAATAGATGGATTTGGTGGGGGATTCGGGCGAGTGTTCACCACGAGCAAGGAATCAGCAGCAATGTCGTTGCTGTCACCGTTGCCCCAATTGCTGCAGTAATTAGGTAAGAACTTGCTTTTGGCTTACCTTGGACTAGATTAGGGCTACGGTGCATTTTCCTTTCGCTGAGCATGATCCATGGTTTGGGCAGCATTTGGTGTGCCGTGATAGGATAGGATGAGGGTTTCTTCGTGGAGTCTTCTAAAGTGGTTTCTTGGAGTTCTAAGATAAGTAAGTGGTATTACAACTTTAATCTGGGTACATTTCCCTTTATTTGAGCTCGATCTGCCGTCGCCTCTCCTCCATCGTCGCCTTCAACTAGCAGTCTGTGAGCACTGTCCAACAACCTTTCTTCGCTGCCAGGTTTCTGGTTTGGATCGGTACCATCTCCTCAGCCAGCGATTTCTACTTTGGTGATTCAAGCTTGATTGGACTTGCCATTTTATCTTTAGGTAATCTATTTAACCTCTCTTTGATCTTCGGATTTTGAATTCAGAGAGAGTAGTTTCAGGAAATGGTAACAGGATGTAATAATAGGTGTGGAGGGCAATTTGAACAGGTTATTCTCTATTGGACTCCATTGATGTAGAGAGGATACCATTACTGTGATTCACAATGGTTATGGAGATTATATCAATGAATTTTCCAACCCATTTGGCTACCCATCATGATGTTGGAGGTTGGCAGTGGATGATGATCCGGAGAAGGTGAGTTTGTATCTTGATTTGATTGGTTGGAATGTAGTTAAGAGATTTATTGATTTAAATCTAGTTGTATGTTGTAGGATTGTTATGCTTGATAATTGGGAGTGAATTGATTTGCAGTTGATTGAATGAGGATAGATGTGAAGGCTTGATTAGGTTAAGTGGATAACTAGATCAATATAGTTGATCGAGATACGAAGTCATGTAGCATTCGATTCGATCACTTGTTGTATAATAGAACTTAATAGTAGTTCATGTTGTCTTGCAGGACTTTGATTAGTGACAGATGCTTGTACGTATGGACAGCTAGCGGAGCTATTTAACAGGTAGGTAATTTCCTACTGGTCGGGTAGATGTAATGATTTTCAGATTTAGATATACATATGAACATGTTAGGTGTTCATATTACCTTGATCATGCTCTGTTTATCGTATGCTTGAACTTACCGTTGATATATATGTGTGCTCGATTATTGATAACACATATTCCCTAGCATGATCTAGAACTTACAGATATGATGTAAGTAGTTCTAACGGTTTAGTAGGGTGTAGATGTTAGAGTACGGAGGATGACCTAAATTATAAATTTGGCAAAATGATCCTCTGTGGATAAGTATGGCCCTAGATGTAGGACTTATTCCATACCTGTATGTGGCATATTTATTCACCAACCACGGGTTGTGTGAATGATCATGTGAGTCGTGGACAGTGTGTCGCTACGGACCGATGGTCCTAGCTTGTCATGATCAGATGAGTGACTCTCTACAGGGTAGAGAGTGTACTGATCAATTGAGTGTGACTCTTGGTTGGACAGAGAGTCTAGGGTAGATGTTCTGTATGTGAGACAAGATTCTCATTTCATTGCATACATACTGACGACATCGTCTCCCCTTGGGGTTGAGAGAGAGTCGTCAGTCATCCTGCCTCCCAGTTACTTCGGAGTAATGTGCGGTGTGAGGCATATAGCATTTGTGCCGCACTCTACCCTTATTGACGATGGTAGTTAGAGTTGCGTGCAGTTGTCCTGGGTGCGTGGTACTCGACCACTCATTAGTAGTGTTAGTCGGAGTGACCAGCAGCAGGGACCCCCGTTGCGTAGCGAGCTACTTACGCTCATATGCTACTTGATCATACTCCCCAACTCGGTCACTCGAGAGTGGTGGCGGCTGGAGTCGGGATAGTTGTCATGTCGTGCCACCTAGGCCACACTGGGGTCGTGGTAGCGAGTAGGGGTGAGCAGGCATGACCATGCATGTTGCATTCTTAGATCATCACGATTTTTTGCATATGGTTATATATATATATACATACCTGCTTGTATATATATGTATATGGATGATGGTGATTAGTATACATACAGATACAGTCTATATGTATACTCACTTTGATGATGCATTTGTATGTACTATGCTTGTTGCATTTGTTTGTACATATTCATACATGATACTGCATTTCCTGTATGGTAGTAGGCTGGTACTTATATACCTGTTGGTTATTCACGGTGATACCCTTGGATCATATTCAGGATATTGTGTGATTTAGTACTATTCTGTTATACCCTATGATGTGATTATATGCCCAGGTTGGATCAGGATAGAGTAGCTGACTGCCAGGTATGTCAGCATCGTTGATGTTCAGTTTATTTAGTATATGCATGCATATCTATTGTTATGCTGATGTATACTTGTTGTCAGTAGATTAAATGCTTGAATGACATGTAATATTGATACCTATATTTACATGTTTTCTCTGATTACCTGCTGAGTTTTACTCACCACCTCTGACCCTGGGTTTTTCCGCCGCCTGTAGCAGTAGAGGTCTTCGTGACTTACTTGAGTCCGACCGATCCATCCCATCTCCGTTTTCCGAGTCTCCCGAGGAGTTCGTTTTTGGTTATGTATGGACTTGTTGTTGTTATGGATTTTGTCGTGATGTCGTG
The DNA here is from genome assembly GCA_025175895.1 of Wurfbainia villosa. Taxonomy (NCBI): domain Eukaryota; kingdom Viridiplantae; phylum Streptophyta; class Magnoliopsida; order Zingiberales; family Zingiberaceae; genus Wurfbainia; species Wurfbainia villosa. Next base: position 105,225,504 of record CM045999.1, read on the forward strand.
GACTCTATTTGTGTAGTCGTTTTATGTACGGTTTTAGTGTTGTGGTCTTGTCAGGTGGAGTACACCTGTATATTTTTGTTATCTATGTTGTGGGTATGGGGGTTTTCATTTCCGCTGCTATTAGTATGTTTATTATGTTGTTGTTGTGGGCCTACGAGCCTTGTATTAATCCGAAATGTTGCCACGTACAGGGGAGATGCCATCCGTTTGATTTTCGGCTCGGCATACTCTCGGGGCGTGACAACTTTAGTGGTATCAGAGCCCAAGGTTCTGTGATGCCATACAATATTGTTTTTGTGTCGAGTCTTGGATTCTCGGGAGTCGATTTATTCGGTTTTGGTTTTTTTTTAGATGAGATGAACAGCGGCCTGAGCTCCAAGCAGCACGAGGTAAGAATTCTTGAAAACTTATGGTTTAGTAGATATTTATCTAAACTGGATCAGTAGGTGTATACAATAGAGTTATGACACCTGTGCAGCCTTGTAGTAGGGGTCGTCCACCGAGGCGACCAACCGGAGTGACCTTTAGGGTTTATACTCCCGGTTTTAGTTGACTATGCTTTTAATGTATATAACAGGGAATAACTTGTAGTGTGTTGGTTATTGTTCGTAGCCGTGGTATGAGTTGACCCCGGAAACGACCTGTTGAGTATGTGAGTCTTGAACCCGTGTCGAAGAGGTGATTTACCTTTGAGAGCCGACTGATACCGAGTCGGAAAACAGGGGCCAAGTCATCACATTTATTATGGAAATCAGAGACTACAGTCTTAGAGATTTCCACTAACTGTGCTAGTTGGATCATTACCTGTGGGTAATGAACAGACTTGTAGACTATTGTTAATGCAGATAGCAGAAGGCTAGGTTACGGTGTTTTATAGAGATTTTTTATCCCTGAGGTTGTTCATACTGAGATGTATAACTTTGAGAGTACTTTTGATTACTTAACTCATGTTATACCGAGAAAGAAGAGTAGTTTGCATACCATTATCGGGATCAAGCCGGTACTTGGTGATAAATGCAGAAAATAATCTTTGGGAAATAATATATCACTTGATCATGGTTTAGTGATGTTGAAAGAGAGTATTTCCCCGTGTCACTTTTAGTGACGCATTGTAAGGAATTCTTGAGCTTCAAGAAAGGGTGATGGGTCAGTAATAGTATACTATGCAGAGTCGTGAGACTTGCAGAAGTTACTACCACCTAACAACTCAAGATGAGTGGATGATTTAAGCCACCTAGAGTTATTGGCTTATAGTTGGATTAGGATGTCGGGATCTTCTATCAGATCCTGCCGGAAGACGTTGGAGTGAGACAGGAGTTTAGAAATGACTTCGTACAAGGGTTTAAGAGTTGGAGACCGATAAGCAAATATTGCAGGTCAACTTAATAGAGCCAGAAGTTTCTGACTGTTGGATAAAAGGAACAAGATCGGAGTTATAGGCTTTGAGCTATTTTCCGATTATAGAAGATTAACCGCAGATCATTAAGATGTTCTCGTGGATATCAGCAAAATCAGAACAAAGACTCCGAAGGGATTATGTGCGTGCAGTGCGGATCACGAAGACACGCGAAGTCGGATTATCTGTTGGGACAGTTCATCTGTGGCTATGGTGAGCAACCAGTACAGTGGAGGAGGTGAACGTTGAAGACTCAGTTAAAGACTATCGATGGTATTCTAGGAGGATGATGCACCGTCTCGACAGCAGAGATCAACACAGAAGATTGGATTGCTTCATCAACAGTAACCTACTACCTCAGGCGTGGTTGGAGTTCCTTGATACTCCCCTACAACAGATATCAGCACAGAAGCAGCATCAGCAGAAGACATCTTAGAAGACTCATGCGGACAACAACAGTTACCTCCAGATATGATTTGCTTAGTACAGAGGAGAGAGTATACGACGATGGTCGTATCTATTCAATATCCTACAATTGCAGCTCGTAGGATTAAGTGATGGAATCTGATGATCCAGGAAAAAAAAAATCCTCGGGTCATTTGTCGCAGAAATGCGACCGCTTTGTCGCGGACTGTTGAATCTGATCTTCTCCTCTTCGGAGAAAGGCGGAGACCTACGGGGAGCCTTTGGATCGGATCGACAGATAATTGATCGTTCAGGGTATTACTTTAGTTTACCCTCTAGGTCAATATGTTGAGAGATGCTTGTAGTTACAGGCATCTGTATCTGGAACATTCTCAGTTGGATTAGAAGGGTCCTTTACATCGACTTGTGGGTCGATGGTATCTCTACCGTCAGGTGAGATGAGGATCAACAATTAAGAAGTCAAGGGATGCCCTTAGACTCGGATAGACATATCTTTACTGTAGACATATCCTTACGGATGGTCAAGTTGTTGAGATTATAGTATGATTATGTCTCTCATATGTGCATATAATCCGAGAGCAATCGGATGTAGTTTCGGATGAACTCCTAGCCTTGTTGTTGCTTAGGCAAGTGGAGTAGGCGATCGAAATAATTGCGGAAATAGTTCTGATATCGAAGATCACAGACTGGGTGATAGTTTGTTGGTATCAGTGTTGTTAAACACTATAAAAGAAGTAGAAGAACGAGAGTTGCGATTATAGGAGATGATGGGAGGGATATTTATCCATCCCAGTATTCCTCCTTGAGAAGATCCGGAACTCTTTGTTGAAAGAGAGATGAACCTTTGAGATTATGGATCGATTATCGATGATGGAATGCGATAGTTGTTGAAAATAAGTATCCTTCGTTGAGGATGAATGATCTACTTAGATCAGCTAAAGACACCTGTGTATACTCTAGGGTTGGTTTACGACTGGAGTGTTGATATTGTATTGACATGGCGTCATACAATTATCATTGTCATTGTGATGATTAATATATATCATCAGCGTAGAGTAAAGGAGATGCAGGTGTGTGGAGATGACAATTTCATACTTAGTATGAACTTTATGAGTTGTTATTAAGTTGTTAGACTAAACAATGATTTAGTCGTCACGGGATTTGAGAATCGTGTATCCTGAACATGATAGGATCCTTTTGTAGTTGTTGGAGTTACGTAACTTGGCCACTGTTGATTGTGGTAGTTGGAGTTGCGCACTCGACCACCGTAGATGGTGGTTTTCCTTGTATGGTTTGGTTAGTTCTGTAGATGTGGATAGAATTGTTGACATTACTATACCACGGACTTGTTTGACAAAGGTGATGATGGAAATCTTTTAGTCAAAAGCTGGTGAAACCAGTTACAAGACCTAGACGACGATTAACTTTTACACGAGTATTAGTTAATCCTTTCGGAGTGGATAAAAGGATGATGTACGCAGATGCGTCGTTTCAGGGATCGGAACGATTCCGATGCAGATGAATAAGACATATCTTATGCCTACGACAGTTAAGAAACTACAAGATTTGTCATATACATGATGTGACTTTAGTAGTTATTGTCTGGATTTGTAGTTGAATGGAGCAGAAGTGCTCATTGAATTTAACAAGCTACTCGGTAGCTACTATAGAGTTGCTGAAACATGAACAGTTGCAACAAGGGAGATTGGTCACTATAGTCTTCCATGCTCTTACAACGTGTGTGGAGCGTATCTTGGTTGGTTGACGGATTTCTCTTTTGAGAAAATAATTCTCCGTCTCTAATAAGGATAGTGGGTTCTGGAGTTGCAGTGTTTAAGAAAGAGTTGCTATAGAAAGCACATCATTCGAGATGGGCTATATACCTTGGTGGTACTCAGATGTACCGAGAGTTGAAATGTTTATACTGGTGGAATGGTATAAAGAGAGTTATAGCAATTTTTGTTGCTGGATATATACTATACCAGCGGGTGAAGGTTGAACATTAGAAACCCACTAGATTGCTCCAGGAAATTCCAATTTCAGAATGGAAGTGGAAGCATATCACTATTGATTGCGTTACGGGATTGCCTAGGACCCGTAAAGGACATGATGCGATTTGGGTGAGTGTGGATCAACTGACCAAATAAGCTCATTTTCCTTTCTATTCGTGGGTCGTACTTGTTGGATCATTCGGTAGAGTTGTATTACTGAAAGATTATCAGATTGCATGGGGTACTTTTAAGTACCAAATCAGATAGAGATTCGCGATTTACTTCGCGATTTTGACAGAGTCTGCACCAGACTATGGGCACAGAGCTTCGGCTTAGTGCAACATTTCATCCGCAGACAGATGAATGATCTAAGTGTATCATTTAGACGTTGGAGGATCTATTCAGATCCTGTGTCGTGGATTATAGAGGTGGTAGCTTATTGATTGGCTTTACCTCCGACACTTGCAGGTGCTCACAACGTATTTCCTATTTTTATACTGAGGAAATATGTGTCGCATGTTGATTATGTTCTGAAAGAGGTTCCGAAGTCTACCTCAGTCTAATGCGACTTACGAGAAGATTCCAGGGTGGAGCCTGAGTCGCAAGGAGCGACAGTAGTGGGACGAAAACTATCCGACTCGTAAAGGTTGGATGACAGCATCATACCGATGAGGAGGCTATGTGGGAGCTGGAAGATACTATCCGAACTCGATTGTCTCATCTGGTCACTTGAGGAAGGTAGGTGGTCCTTTCGGAAACTTGCTTGAAGTAAATTTTTGCATGTTAGTACGAAATTTAAGGACCAAATTTTTATAAGTGGGGGAGAATGTAAAATATCGAAAAAAAAAATAAAATAAAATAAATGTTGGGTGATTAGGAAAATACCCTATGAAATTTTCCAAGGATTTTTTTTAGAAATTTTCTTGGAAAATTATGGAAATTTCTATGGCTATTGCAGGGAAAGATTTAAACAGGCTTTGGGAAAGCCTGTTTGGGTCATCCGGTCATGAGGGACTTAATAGGGATCAATTGACTTAAAGTTTAATGGTAAAACCCTAAGGTCCATGGATTTAATGGATTGATCAGTGCCGGACCCGATTGTTTTTCCCTAAACCCGACCCGGTATTTTCTTACCCGATGCGCTTCTCAGTTATCAACGCCAAGCCTTAATTTCCTTCGGCTTTTCCTTCTCCCCATTTATCATCGCGCGACTCCTCGTTTCATTTTCGCAAACCCGATTCTTCTTTGCGCCGCAAACTTTTCTTCTTCCTCTCGCTTTCGCCGAAACCTCACCCTCTCGTGCTTTCTCCTCATCGCGGGTGGCGGTGACCGACGAGCACAAGGGCGAGTCGACGGTGAGCACGCGTGGCGGGAGCTTGGAAATCGCGGCGTCCCGGTTGGAATCGCTTTGCGATCTCACGAGCAAGGCTAGGAAGTAGGGTTTCCGCGAATAGATGGATTTGGTGGAGGATTCGGCGAGTGTTCACCACAGCAAGGAATCGGAAGAATGTCGTTATTGTCACCGTTGCCCCAATTCTTTAAGAATTAGGTAAGAACTTGCTTTTGGCTTACCTTGGACTAGATTAGGGCCTACGGTGCATTTTCCTTTCACGAGCATGATCCATGGTTTGGGCAGATTCGTGCCGTGAACAGGGGATAGGATGAGGGGTTTGCTGCCGGTGGAGTCTTCTAAGGCTGTGGTTTCTGCCGGTGGAGTTCTAAGATAGGTAAGTGGTATTACAGCTTTAATCTGGGTACATTTCCCTTTATTTGAGCTCGATCTGTCGTCGCCTCTCCTCCATCGTCGCCTTCAACTAGCGATCTGCGAGCACCGCCCAACAACCTTTCTTCACGCTGTGTTTCGGTTTGGATCATACCATCTCCTAAGCCAGCGATTTCTACTTTGGTGATTCAAGCTTGGTGCTGATTGGTTCTGATGACTTGCCATTTTATCTTTAGGTAATCTATTTAACCTCTCTTTGATCTTCGGATTTTGAATTCAGAGAGAGTAGTTTCAGGAAATGGTAACAGGATGTAATAATTGGTGTGGAGGGCAATTTGAACAGGTTATTCTCTATTGGACTCCATTGATGTAGAGAGGATACCATTACTGTGATTCACAATGGTTATGGAGCTCATATCAACGAATTTTCCAACCCATTTGGCTACCCATCATGATGTTGGAGGTTGGCAGTGGATGATGATCCGGAGAAGGTGAGTTTGTATCTTGATTTGATTGGTTGGAATGTAGTTAAGAGATTTATTGATTTAAATCTAGTTGTATATTGTAGGATTGTTATGCTTGATAATTGGGAGTGAATTGATTTGCAGTTGATTGAATGAGGATAGATGTGAAGGCTTGATTAGGTTAAGTAGATAACTAGATCAATATAGTTGATCGAGATACGAAGTCATGTAGCATTCGATTCGATCACTTGTTGTATAATAGAACTTAATAGTAGTTCATGTTGTCTTGCAGGACTTTGATTAGTGATGATGTCAGACGTATGGGACAGCTAGCGAGCTATTTACAGTAGGTAATTTCCTCCAGTCGGGTAGATGTAATGATTTCAGATTTAGATATAGATATGAACATGTTAGGTGTTCATATTACCTTGATCATGCTCGCTTATCGTATGCTTGAACTTACCGTTGATATATGTGTGCTCGATTATTGATAACACATATTCCCTAGCATGATCTAGAACTTACAGATGTGATGTAAGTAGTTCTAACGGTTTAGTAGGGTGTAGATGTTAGAGTACGGAGGATGACCTAAATTGTAAATTTGGCAAAATGATCCTCTGTGGATAAGTATGACCCTAGATGTAGGACTTATTCCATACCTGTATGTGGCACATTTATTCACCAACCACGGGTTGTGTGAATGGTCATGTGAGTCGTGGATGCAGGTGGTCGCTGCTTGTCATGATCGGATGAGTGACTCTCTACGAGGTAGAGAGTGTCGATCAATCAAGAGTGTGACTCTTGGTTGACAGAGAGTCTAGGGTAGATGTTCAGATATGAGACAAGACTCATTTCATTGCATGCATCTTGGACGACATCGTCTCCCCTTGGGGTTGAGAGAGAGTCGTCGGTCATCCTCCCGTGTTACTTCGGAGGAGTAATCGGTGTGAGGGTATAGCATTTGTTGTGCCACACTCTAGCATTATTGTCGATGGTATTTGGAGGTGCGTGCTGTTGTCCTGGGGGCGTGGTACTCGACCACTCATGAGTAGTGTTAGTCGGAGTGACCAAAGAATAGGACTTCGCTGTGCAAGCTACTTACGCTCATATACTACTTGATCATACTACCCAACTCGGTCACTCGAGAGTGGTGGCGGTTGGAGTCGGGATAGTTGTCATGTCGTGCCACCTAGGCCACACTGGGGTCGTGGTAGCGAGTAGGGGTGAGCAGGCATGACCATGCATGTTGCATTGCCGTATCATACGGTGTTTTGCATATGGTTATATATATATATATATACATACTGCTTGTATATATATATACATGGATGATGGTGATTAGTATACATACGATCACCTATATGTATACTCACTTTGATGATGCATTTGTATGTACTATGCTTGTTGCATTTGTTTGTACATATTCATACATGATCTTGCATTTCTGTATGGTAGTAGGATGTACTTATATACCTCGGGTTATTCACGTGATACCCTTGGATCATATTAGGATATTGTGTGATTTAGTACTATTCTTATACCCTATGATGTGATTATATGCCCGAGTTGGATAGAGTAGCTGACTGCCAAGTATGTCAGCTTCATTGATGTTCAGTTTATTTAGTATATGCATGCATATCTATTGTTATGCTGATGTATACTTGTTGTACGAGTAGATTAAACTGTTGAATGACATGTAATATTGATACATATATTTACATGTTTTCTCTGATTACCTGCTGAGTTTTACTCACCACCTCCGACTCGGTTTTTCGTCGCCTGTAGCATGTAGAGGTCTTCGTGATTTACTTGGAGTCATACCGACCGATCCATCTCATCTCCGTTTTCCGAGTCTTCCGAGGAGTTCGTTTTTGGTTATGTATGGACTTGTTGTTGTTATGGATTTTGTCGTGATGTCGTGGACTCTATTTGTGTAGTCGTTTTATGTACGGTTTTAGTGATGTGGTCTTGTCAGGTGGAGTACACCTGTATAATTTTGTTATCTATGTTGTGGGTATGGGGGTTTTCATTTCCGCTGCTATTAGTATGTTTATTATGTTGTTGTTGTGGGCCTACGGGCCTTGTATTAATCCGAAATGTTGCCACGTACAGGGGAGATGTCGTCCGTTTGATTTTCGGCTCAGCATACTCTCGGGGCGTGACAGTTACTGAGCAAGAAATTTGACATGAAAGATTTGGGTGCAGCCAAGAGGATTCTTAGGATGGAGATACATAGAGATAGAGGCTCTAGGAGATTATAGTTATCTTAGCACAGTTACATTGAGAAGGTGTTAGACAGGTTCAACATGGGTAATGCGAAATCTATGAGTACACCGCTGGTACAACATTTCAAATTATCCATTACATAGTGTCCAAAAACAAATGATGAGATTCATAATATGTCAATTATTTTATATGTCAATGCAGTTGATTATCTGATGTATGTTATGATTTGAACAAGGTCAAATTTGGCGTATGCTATTAGTACGGTGAGCAAGTTTCTCTTAAATCCAAATAGACAATATTTGGATGCAGTCCAGTGGATTTTTCAATACTTGAGAGGTACTACAGATTATGACATTATGTTAAGGCATAACAGGATGATCCTTCAAATAGGATATGTGGATGCAGACTATACAGGAGATTTAGATGACAGAAGGTCTACTATAGGATATGTATTTACTGTGATAGGGGACCTATTTGTTGGAAGCCCATGATACAATCTATAGTTGCATTATCAACTATTGAGTCGAAGTACATGGTCATTGTTGAGGCAGCAAAGGAAACATTGTGGATTATAGGATTGGTTAGGGAACATGGGTGTTCAATAAGATGGAGTTAAGTTGAATTACGATAATCAGAATGTTATCTATTTCAATCAAGTTTATCATACGAGAACCAAACACATATATGTGAGATTTCACAAGATCATATAACTGATTTCTTCCGGCGAAAATCAACTTGAAAAGGTTCACACTGCGAAAAATATTACAAATATGTTAACAAAGTCAATTGCCATAGAGAAGTTCAAGAGTTGCTTGAACTTGATCGATTTCTCTAATTGCTAGAGGGGGGTTGAAATCCGAACTCAACTATTCTAGAAGGTGTTATCTTCAAATGCATGTTTTATCCAAAGAGGTGGATATTCGTCAAGGTGGAGATTGTTGAAGATGACTCATATGAAAGAAGAAACGACACGACCATAACACCATCGTGCCAGGCAGCACGTTCAGGTCGTGCTACGCTCCGGAAGAAATGACACGACCATGACACGGTCGTGCCAGGTAGCACGGCTAGATCGTGCTACACTCTGGATAGAATGGCACGACCTCAACACGGTTTTGCTGCACGTTGGAAGGAACCACATGGCCTCGACATGGTTGTGCCAGACGACACGATTAGGTCGTGCGCATCCTGGAAGCGACGGAGAGCTCAGAAAAGTTGAAAATTTTATGGTATTTTATATCTAAAATATCATATTTGACTATAGACCTATATATAGGATAATTGTAACCCTAAACTTGTGGTTCTTTCATAATTTTCTTTTAGTAATTTTGTGGAATAGACGATCTTTGTCCAACCACATTAAATTCCTATTGTTCTTCTCTCTCATTTGATTCTTTCTTTTTTAGATGTTCTTCACTCGTTGATTGACAATCTCCAATGCTACGCAACACTAATCGATTGCTAGTGATATTTAGTGACCAATTAACGATCGATTTCATTGGTCACCAAAAAAATTATATTTTATCACTAAATTTAATGATAAATATAAATTCGGTTGTTAAATTTAGCGACGAAATTTTAACTCCGTCCCTATTTTAATATTATTAGTTAGATAAAATTTAATATATCAATTTTACTATTTTTTACAAAATATTAATAAAATAATTAAATATATTATAATTAATAAATTATTTTTTCATTGATTGTATATAGATATGTTCAACAAAATCAATTCGAAATTACTATAATGTATTTTTTTTTTAGTCCATGTTCATTGAATAATGATATTTTTTTATTTTATTAATATTTTTTCAAAAATATAAAAATATTAAAAAAAAAAAAAAAGCCTCTCTCTCAACTTCTTTAACAAAGAGCTCCTATTTTTTCCGCGCAATCGAGGAGCTTCCAATGTGGACAAAGTCAACCACGGCGGCTTGTCCAGCTCAGCATTGAAATTGACCTCCGGATCCGCCGCCACAGCTTGGATTCTCACTAGATACATTGCCGAATCCCACGTGGTGAATGGCTTGGAAGCTGCGGAACGAACGTTATCCTGCTCGGTAGGTGCACGGTGACGTTGCGTCTTCTATTCCGTCGTCTTCTTCGCCTTCGATTTCTCCTTTATATGCGTGTTGGTCTCCGAAAGTCGAAACCGGTACCGAAGACGGCGAAGAAGCCGTCTAATCCGGCTGCCTGCTGCGGTCATGGATTCCAAGGCCGGAGCCAGATCCTTCCGGGACCGACGGCGTCTGGTGATCTCGAAGGGCAAGCAGAAGCCGAACCTTGGCGCGCGCGTCGCGGAGTCGGCGGGGCAAACCGCTGCAGGGTGCGCGGCCTTGTTCTGCTGCTTCCCCTTCGGCCTGGCGAGCCTCCTCTACCTGACGGCCGTGAAGCTCCCGGCGGGGCTCGTCCGGCAGGCCCTGGGCCGCGGCGTCAGGTTCGCGAAGAAGGGAGGAGGCATCCAGCCTAAAAAAGACGTCTTCGACGACGACGCCATCAGCGTCCCCACCGACTGGATTCCGGTGGCGATGTGGGCAGAGGACGACGCGTGGCCGTCAAAGATGGCCTCGCCGGAGCTAGTGGCGTTGGAGAAAGAGATGTCGGCGTGGTTCTACGGCGCGGGGTTTTGGCGGAGCCCTTCGCAGAAAGAGTAAAGGGGAGTTCGCCGGAAAAAAAAACAAAAGAGAAGGAAAGCCGGTAAAGGTGAGAACTTGACCTTCGTGCGAGGCGAAACAGAGGACGACAGATTAAAATCCTACTTCTTGTCTTCTTCGATCCAGTTCAAACGCAGATTCCGATCCAACTTCTTTGATCGAGTGAAATACGAACAGATCATGCAGGAACCGATCCTGTAAATTCCCTGCACCGCTCTGATATCTTCATTGCTATCCAAGCATTGCCCCAGAACGCCATTCTCGACTACTCTCGAACTCGGAAAGGATTGTTCCACCAGGAACTTGCATTGATCTCGACAACTGAGAAGTCACAGTTCTTGCAGCTTCTGAGGAATAATTGGTATTTAACTCCGAAGTTTGAGATCCAAAGTTTTCAAGAAAAACAGAGCACGAGTTGTTTGTATTTCTACTGAGTTGCGTTCGAAGGAGAATAAAAGATTAATCCAAACTATCAAATTTTAGACGCAATGATTAAATAAAGAGGCCAAGGACAGTTTTTTTTTTTTTTTTTTTTTTTTGTGTGTGTGTGATAATACGGTGATGGAAACAAGCTATACAAAAAAGATGGTTTCTGACTGCAAATAAATAATCAAACAAAAGAAAAAGCACAATTTTCTTTGAAAACTTTTGCACTTTTGAAATTCCATGTTTCAGTGGCCTCTTGAATCGCCATGTTCTAGTGCACTTTTGAATTGCCATGTTTGAGTTTTGCACTTCTTCGTATATAATATTGTACAGTGATGTGATAGGGATTTTCTTTCTTTTTGAGATGGAATTGTTGAGGAGGATCAAAGTTCTCTTCAATCATAGTAATACAAATTTTCTTTATTTTTTTCCTGAGAAAGATAAATCGTCGTCGACCTACCCAACGAGGACTTGTATGAAGAAAAAAAGTAAGAAAGAATTGTAGTAAGAAAATAGTGAATGTAAGCATAATGAAAAATGAGATTGATCCCCTTCTTCTCTCTTCATTTCCACCTTTTATCCTCTCTTATGTTAGGGCAGGTTGTCCTACAACAAACTATCAATCTCTCCCTTTACATGGAAGGTTTCGCGGACGGAAATGATCATGTTGTTATTCTGTTAGAGAATATTTGTCATCGGAAATCTTCTGTGGGACCTTTAAGGTGTCCTGGTTCATTGTGCCTTGTAACAAACTAATGCGAGAGTGTGTCATAGGGTCATTCCTTTCCGTCATTTTACCACTATGTCCTTCCTTCCTTCCTTCAATCAGACTCTTTGCTATTCTCCTAACTCAATTCTATTTCCCAAGTCATTACCTGACTTGACGTTACACTTATGGCTCACCTCTACTTTTCGAGTTATGGCTCCCTTAGTTCGGCTCAATCCTCAAAGCTAAGTCTTTCTTGACTCGACTATATGTTCCGAATTGTGACTCCCTTAGTTCGGCTCAATCCTCAGAGCTAAGTCTTTCCTAACTCAATTGTATACTCCAAGTTGTGGCACTCTCTATTTGGTCTTATATATCCTCTTAGTCATGATTTTTTCATTCTTTCTTTCTCTATTCTTATCAGTGTTCTAAAAATCGTCGATTTTATCCGATTAGGCGGCGCGTAGGCGGTGGACGCTCGTCCACCGTCCCGACATTTACAGAGGCGGGGTTGCCGCTTTAATCGGCACCCAGAGCGATTAATCTGGCGATCAAACCGATTAATCGACACGGCCAGAGTTCCCCAATAATAGCAACCGACACGCCGAAATGTGCGACACGCCCATGCTAAATGAGGGCACAAAGTGTCGCGAGAATGTGCAACACGCCCATGCCAAATGAGGGCACAGGCGTGTCGCCCCTAATATATTAATTTTTTTATATATTATTATATTTAAAATATTAAAAAAATCGACCGCCTAGAAACCGCCTAGGCGACCGCCTAGCTGCCTAGGCGCTAGGCGGCGAATGACCGCCCACCTATCGTCTAGCGCTTTTTAGAACACTGATTCTTATGTCTATTTATTTATATTTCTAGTGTTGCTGTGCAGAAAAATGAAAAATTAATTGAATGAAATAATTTTAATTTTATTCTTAAACAGTATATCATGAATCAATCTTCAACGTCAGTTCTCACGGGACGGTGCGATGATAAGACAGGATGTTTCTTACAGAATTAACTGGGTTCGATGCCGGATGAGGAGTCTAAAATTTCCTCTGATTTTATATGGACTTCTCTCTGTCTTGTCACCGTGTTAAGAGACTTTGCCCCCTCCCCCCTCGTGATTTATCCTCTCTCTCACCAGTGTCTTGGGACGGATAACAGAGAACTATTAGTTGGATAGATTCCTAACTTTTACCGAATCTTCAACGTCGACTATACAATTTCAGTACTACCAATTTTAACATCAATACTATTAATATGTACTTTAATATTATGGACTTGAATTTTAGTACTATCAACTCCCATCAAAATTATAAATATTAATTGAATAATGAATAGCATATTTATTTTGTTATTGAGACTGATACTAATTAACTTTGCTCACGATAAGAAAACTCCTTTTTCTCTCTTTTTTTTTTTTTTTTTTTTTTAGATTTTCAACTAATACGTTTTAAATTTGGCCTCTTCTTCCTTCTTCTGAGATTCTCTATTAATATATTTTAAAATATTTCTCATTTCTTTCTTTCTTTTTTTCTTTTCGTGTTTGTTGCTTTCTTTAAAGCCGTGTCTTATAGTTTCACAAGGAAAAAATGTTTTTTCTCGAATTAACAAACTCATGCAACGTTTTGCAGTGAGCATCCAAATTTTGTTGTTCTTTTTCTCGATTTATAGACTTTATTTGCCGTTTTCAAACATAATTTTAGGTAGCGTTTGATTATATTTATTTTTTATTTTTATTTTTTGAGAAAATGAAAAAAAAATATTGTTTGGTTGATATTTTCCATATTTATTTTTAGGGAAATGAGATATTATTTGGTTGAAAAATAGAGAAGATTTAAAAATCGTTTTTTAAGAAAAGAAAAAAAAAATGGGATAGATATGGAAAATACCGTGCAAAGCAAACACAGCATTAGATTCGCTAGTTTCTTGTCCATCGAGAAAAATGTCGGTATGCAATATGTAATATTTTTAATATACGATTTATTTTTAAATACTCATAGCGAAATAATTATTGAGAGTATTAAAAATACAGTCAAAATCTCGTATGGAAAAATCATATATTTATAAAATGAAAAGATATTTTCATTGAAATGAAACTTTTGAATATAACCCAAAAATAAAGTCATAAAGGCCTAGATTTAAAGTTGACAATATTATACCATCGTGAACATTAGACATGTTTATCGATTCCTCGGTTCCGATTCCGATTCCGGTTCGGTTATAATCGGTTCATAATCCACCAACATTGGAAATGGGTGGAACTGATTCAAAATAGGTTCCGATTTTAAAATTTTAACTTTGAAACAAATTCACCGGACGATTCAATCGATTTGAAAACTGGATCCGACCGATTCTAAATCCGGTTCAACCATCTTCCTCAAACTTAAACTTCCAAATTCATCTATCGCGTCGATGATCCTATTCTTTTTTCCATTGCAAAATAATTTTTGTAGATATATTAGCATCGAAAGTTTCCACTTTTAAATTAGCAATCGGAATAAGAACTGGTTCTGAAATCGATTGGAACCAAACCGAATCCTAATCGAACGGTTTCGGTTCCTAACATTCATCGAATTGATTTCGATTTGAATTTAATTGACGGCTTAAACTCGGTTCAAAGAATACGATCGACATCCAAAAAGACTCAATAGTTGTAGCAGATCACTAGCCACAACAAAAGATGCGATAATTAGGAAGAATACGATAACGATGAAAGTATTAAAAGGCAGAAACAAATAGATTGACTCGAATTATTTTTCTTTTTAGTTGGCAGATCTTTTTTTTTTTTTTTTTTAGTTATTTCTCTCTCTTTTATTTGATTTCGAAATTCTTCATTCGAATTTTTTCAGAAGAGCAATAGTGGATTCTATCGAAATTCACTCGATAGAATATATTGGCGCAAGTTATCATATGACTGATCTATTGAAAGGGTCGATGAGGAAATGATATGATAGTTAAGATATGATCGAATTTACGGATAAAATATTGATCGATTTTGAAGGAGGTCTAAAATTTGTTTCTATATTCAAATGACCCCATATATATTGGTCACTATGTTAAGACTCATAGAATCCTCCGTAATTTATCTCCCTCATAATGACCATGAGACAGATCGATAGAGGCCGCTAGGCATGTGAATCTATTGAAAGGACCCTAACCATAGACGCGACAAAAAGTTAGCTCATTCTCTCTACTGATTTTGAAAAAGTGTCATTTTGAAAAATGAACACAAAGTTATCTTTTATTAAATTACCCTCGTATATACCGTGGTGCACGCTCAGCATGCACGAGTGAAAGAGAGTGAATAGTATTTTCACGGTTCACATTACTCATGACCAATAGATCATTAACATATATATATATATATATATATATAGAAAATTGATCACCGCCCGTCCGCATGACAAGAAATATCTGATAACCGCGCCACACGCCATCGCTGCCGCCCAGCCGTCGCCCCCTCCGTGCCGCCGGGATGGGCGTTAGGCGCACCTCGCCGGTGGTCCGTGAGCTCGGCTTCGGCCGGATTGTGGCCGGGCCGCGATTCGCGGTCGCCGATCGGCCGAATCGCGGCGGCCGTGATGGCCGCGCGCCATCTTTCGCCCGCGGTCAGGCGGATCGCGGCGAATCACGCCCGCGTCGGGAAGGACCGCCACCGTGGCGGTCCTTCCCGATCGGTTCGGCCGCGGTCGGCGAATCCGGCCCGATCCGGCCGGCGATGGCGTGCCAGCTGCCGACGCGAATTCATTGGATCCGGTCGAATCGCGGCCGGGAAGGATTGCCGGCGTCGGGTGGTCCTTCCACTCTCTCTCTCTATATATATATATATATATATAGAGAGAGAGAGAGAGAGAGAGAGAGAGATGATCACTATGCGCGCTGATTGTGCGCCCTCCATGCGATCAAGAAATGTATAGAATCGCGCTCGACACATCGCCGCTATCACATCGCCAGCTGCCGTCCGGCCTCCCATCACGGACGTGCGTTGAAGCGCACTCGAGCTCCACACCATCGCTATCATCGATCTAGACAAACATCACATCAAATACATTCGTAACATTTCCATCTAAATACCATAACGACCTCATCATTGGAGGAAATTTATCCAACTACAAATTTTCAAGATCTACACCATATCTCGTAAAAATAATAACTACTCTTAGCAAACAACAAACCCAAATTTCAACGAGATAAGCCGTAACATTGATTATCTCAAAACAGAAAGTATAAACAAGAATAAGTCAGTTAATTTTATAAACTTACCTAAGAGAAGTGATCCTGCTTAAATCTCACTAGGGTTCAATCAAAATCAACCTAGAAATTTTGAAATCGAAAACAAGGACCTTTTAGCAAGGGTAGAAAAATTTCTAAAAACTATAGAGTGTCAGTTTAAAGAACTACAAGAACAAATAGGAGATCTTCTCCTTAAATGAACAGACTGAATTTTGAAAATACCTATTACGAATAAGCTTTGGAATACACACAAGCCTATACAAAAACTCGTGAGGACGGATATAACAAAGTAGAAGTACCAGGAAAGGCAGACCAAATTCAAATACAACAAAATAATACAATAATAGCACTACTGACCTCACTACATCATAGGATCACAATACTAGAAACAAAGATCCTTAATATAGAAAGAAACACAAAGGGAAATAGGTAACATAAGAAATTGGAACCAATCTATAGAAACTCTCAGTAAAGACTTGGGAAAGCTCTCTACAGGAGGCATAATCAAAAGAAGACCTTCCACATATTCATTTATAACATACCAAGAAAAAAAATGAATAGGACAACAACCAATATATTCTCTGGAACCTCTAGAACAATTGGAGGACGAAGATCAATGTCAGAACCTCCATCTAGCTTATCATGGCTGGACAACCTACAACACAATACAATAAATCAACACAGAATAGAAGAAGTCATAGACATAGATAGAACAATGGAAATATTTTCTAATGAACAATTAAACATCCTTAACCCTAAGATTATACGGACGAAATATACTATCCTTCACCAACTCGGTCTACAGACACCATAGAGTAGAAGCTCTACACCTACCAGACGGGGGTGAAGAGAGACTTACACTCATGACAGAAGAAGCAGGAAGACAGCTGCTCCACAACCGACATAATTATATACACTTAGGGCTAATAGTGTTTGGAATTAGAGGACTAACCCGAATGAAAATAGGAGCAAAAGTACTATTGGTCCTATATGATTCCAGATTCTCTAATGACAAAGAAAAATTCATCATAGGATTAATAGAAGTAGACATGAACAATAACAGTGGAATCACATATATATGTCCAAATTTCAATATGACAATAAAAAACTTTGTCAAACACATTAAGATAATAGCACAAGGGAAAGGATACGGAAACTTTCAGGGCAAAAATATACAATTAGACATAGTATTTTTAGGAAAAACCATGAACTACATGAATAACCATTTCAAAATCCAAATAAATGGAATGTTGGAAGCCCTTAGTTCTAAGTGAACAAACTTCCTGAAACCTAGAGAATATAGTTCAGAAGAACTGACTAGTCTAGAATGGAACCTAAAACTAGAAGAAGAAAACCCAATCACCAAACCTACACAGTCTATAATGTATAAAAACAGACGAGGAGAATTAAGTATCAGATTCGCAGGATACTTAGCAAACACAGAAGATGGAGAAGATGAACATGAACTTGAAACAAACATGATGAACAGAGAAGTGAGCTATCCCGAAATGCTTAAAATACTAGGAAAAAAACACCTAGATGAGGTAAAGAAAAGACAAGAAACTAACTTAATGAATAGAGAAACAAGAGGCATATTTGATGACTTAGGAGGATATGTGTACCAACCTAGTGACAAGAACAATATGACATTAAGAGAAATAAAACAGTTAGAAATACAAGAAAAAAATAAAGGCATACTAAAAGCAAATGAAATATTGACAATAGATGAAGAAGGAAATATTTTAGTCCTAGAAAAATCGGTACACGAACAAATGAACTTTATGAATACCGAATCAACGGCCACGTCTAGAATCCATACATATCCAGAAAGCACAATGGGTACTCTAGATTACGGACAAGGACATCCCCCTAGGAGACCTGCTCCTCCATATACCAATAACAACCCACTATTAAGAACATTAGGGAAAAGAAGGCCAACGGAACAAACCTTCTTTGGAACAGGATCAGTATTGCTAAACATAACTGAATGTGACCCACAATTATACGACACTTATCTAGAACAATGGATGGTGTCTGTACAAAGAGACTACTTGGCAAAACAAGAAATTGATGTAGAATCTGGAGAAGCCATGTTAAGAATCGGAGAAAATTATCTAGGAGAAACAGTCAGATCATCTTGGGAGGCTTATAAAAAGAAATTCCTAGAAGAAGTAGTAAAACTAGCAAGCAGAGGAAATAACATAATAAATTTTTGCTATGCAATCCACAGAATTCTTACAGCAAGAGATGCTAACATAGGCCTAGATATTCGACAAAAAGAAGCAACGAGAGATTTAGAACAAATACAACTTTTCGATTGGTCAATGATAAAAAAATTCTGTAATGACTTCTTACACCTAGCCTCTATATCAGGAAACTATTATAATATAGACGTAGGAGAAAGACTTTTTAGCAAGTTACCAGGAGAACTAGGTAAAGAAATACACAAATCATGGACAAAAATGCAAGTGCCAGAAGAATACAACAACATAGGAGTGAGAATACAACACATAATAAACAAACTCAAGGAAAAATGTACCTACATCCAAATACAAAAACAATTAAAAAATCAACAATATGGGTTCTGTAAACAAATTTATACCCCACAACAATACGGAAATAACCCACAAAGAGAACGAATAAACCCAAAACCAAAGAAGAAACCCAAACAAACTTATTACCTAAGAAGGAGTAAAGCCAGAAAGCCATATCTAAACAAAGAAAAACACGTCAAAATTTAACCCCAAGAAAACATACTCGAATCTAATAACATGCTATGCCTGCAACCAACAAGGACATCTATCATCAGCATGTCCTAACAGAAAAAACCTATTTACGAGAGAAGCCACACTAGTAGCCTGCACTAATGAAGATCTAGTAGAGGTACAGACAGATGTATCTGATACATCATCAATATATTCAAGAGTCACACGACTAGAGGAAATCCACAAACAACAGTTATTTGTTGGTAAATTCATTTTAAACAGAGACGAATAGGCACAAACAAATTTTGAAACAGATGAAATAGAATGAGATCAGTTACAAAAATTTGAGAATAATTACATGTTCAGACAGACCCCAATCCACTCAACGTGCACTCACATTTGGGACTTAAGATCTGGAGCAGATCACATACCATGCTCTGTCTGTGGATATTTTCCCTCTTTAGACAAGAGAGGAACTTGTAGAATCAGAGACAACAATACAGGTAACTCTGCTTATTTGAACAACACCATATAAGCATACCCGAATCCTCAACTAGAAAGAGTACAATGAAAACTACTTTGTTAGAAACTAGAATATCAGTATTAGAAATCAGGATAAACATCCTAGAAAATGAAATAGAATTACTTAGGCAGACTATACAACAGAGAGATTTTGAAGGATTTGAAGATGAACAGACAAACATAGTAGCCCAACCACAACCACTGTAAACAAATATGGTCTTTGTAAAAACACCAAGCATGTGTAACACCGGAAAATCTGTTGATTTAAGAATCCAATGTGTTCTAAACATACAAGGACATGAAATAAAAATTCAAGCCCTATTAGACACCGGAGCTACAAGTTCAACACTGGACCTGAAAGCAATACAAAATATAATCCCTAAGGACGTGATTAAATATACATCAGAACCAATGGTTAGCACCCAATTTGATGGACAACACCTAGCCTGCCACACATTTATAAAAAATGCACATATCAAAGTTTACAACAATTGCGGTCAATATAGCAGTGCTATACCCATACCACATATCTGGGTAAGACCCTTAAATCATCCAGATCTTCAACTCATATTAGGACTCCAGTTCCTCCTAGCAAAAGATAGAGCTCTGTTTCTTTCACCAGATTACGTATTCTTATTATCAAATCCCATAATATCCCCAGTCTATCCGCAATATCCCTCTTCCTATAGAGCTCCAGAAAGAGAGTGCAAATGCTCCGAAAACAGCAAGCAAGGATGTAGTTGTAAAACAAAAACCCAAGACACAAGCCTAGAAGAGCGTGACGAATTTGAATCAGATAATGACTTAGAACTAGAGATAGATTCTGACATAGAGGAACCACAGTTAATCGATACAACATACATACTGAAACAAATCAATACTTATGATTGTTGGTACTTATAATATCCACATATCTCCACAATGGTATGATATTGTCCACTTTGGGCCCAAGCCCTCATGGTTTTGTTTTTGGGCTTTACCCAAAAGGCCTCATACCAATGGAGATATCTATTTTCTTATAAGCACATGATCTTTTCCATGTCTTACCAATGTGGGACTTTGATTGTATTCCCCATACTCCCAACAACCCCCCCCTCAAACGAATGACCTAATTGGGCCCCCCCACAAAGCCTATCCCTCCTCGAAGTATTTTCTCGATGTCCGATCTTCAACCCACAGACTTCACTGCCTTGTTCGGTCCCGACCCAACTAGACTTCCTTCCGATGTCCGTTCTCTTGATCCGGGCGTGGGAGCTCAACTTCCTTCGCTCGAGGTTCATGGCTCGACATGGACCATGGCTCGATACGATTGTTGGTACTTATAATATCCACATATCTCCACAATGGTATGATATTGTCCACTTTGGGCCTAAGCCCTCATGGTTTTGTTTTTGGGCTCTACCCAAAAGGCCTCATACCAATGGAGATATCTTTTTTCTTATAAGCACATGATCTTTTCCATGTCTTACCAATGTGGGACTTTGATTGTATTCCCCATACTCCCAACAATGATGACCTGGAAGCAATAGTATCCAAATTAGAAAAAATAGAAATAATAGGAGAAAACCCTACAAAATATTGGGAAAAAAACAAAATATTATGTAAGCTAAACATAATTAACCCTGATGTAACAATCAAAGCACAAGAACTCAAGTACACAAATTGGGAAACAGAAGAATGTAAACTACATATAAAGCAAATGCTTAAAATGAACATCATAAGGAGATCCACATCTAGACATAGAAGCCCCGCTTTCATAGTGAACAAAAGTTCAGAACAGAAAAGAGGACAATCTAGGATGGTTTTTAATTACAAAAGATTAAACGATAATTGCCATAATGATGGATATAAAATACTGGATAAAGAAGTCCTTATAAACAAAATACAAAATTCAGAATGGTACTCGAAATTCGACATGAAATCGAGATTACGCAAGTTAAAATGCACCCGAATCAATAGAATGGGACGACATTCTCTTGCCCGTATGGGCATTTTGAATGGTTGGTCATGCCATTTGGAATAAAAGTTGCACCCCAAATATTCCCAGTAAGATGGACGAAATATTTAAGGATACAAAAGATTTTACGTGTGTCTATATAGACGACGTACTAGTTTTCTCAAAGAGCAAACAGGAGCATATGGCCCACCTCCACATGGTATTTACCCTTATAGAAACCAACGGTTTAATCATATCAAAAAAGAAACTACAACTTGCAACTAGACATATAGAATTCCTAGGAGCAGAGATAGGAAAAGGGACAATATCACTCCAACCACACATATCAACAAAGATATTAAACTTTCCGGATAAAATAGAAAATACCAAAGACCTCAGAGCTTTTTTAGGACTACTAAATTATGCAAGGCAATACATCAAAGATATTGGGAAAATCAGCGGACCACTCTATAACAAAACAAGTCCCAAGGGACAAAGACATTTTAACCAACAAGACATCGAGTTAGTCAGAACTATAAAAGAAAAAGTCAAAAACTTGCCCACACTTTTCTTACCCTTAGATACAGATTATCTAATCTTAGAAACAGACGGTTGTGAGACCGGATGGGGAGGTGTGTTACTCAGAAAACCAAACAAATATGAAAACAAAACCCAAGAGAGTTTGTGCAGATATACATCGAGAAAATTCCATGAGAAAGGACACCTGACATCATTAGACTATGAAATATTGGCGGTCATTTACTGTCTCGAAGCCTTTTATCTATTCATATGTGATAAAAAAGAAATAACTATAAGAACAGATTGTGAAGCTATAGTAAAATATCACGAGCAGAGTAAGACAAAAAAGCGAACCCTCTCCGCAAAAAGATGGATAAAATTTGCCGACACAATTATCAACAAAGGCATAAAAATTCAATGGGAACACATTAAGGGAACTAATAATTCTCTTGCAAATACATTATCAAGGTTACTAACATGATGAAATTGTAGATGGAAAGACAAAATCCCAGAACAATGGTCACACCCAAGACATGGGGACAAAATAGGACAACAACAAAAATCGGACCTCAAGAATTAAGAGTATACTCTCGAGTGGAGGAACAATTTAGAACAGAACATAGGCCATACATGGAGCCAATGCAAAAAACAATAATAGACAACATATGGAACATACCCACAGTTCCCGGAATAGCTTCTTACAAAATTGGAGTAATAAATGCACTCATTTATTATTTCCAACATATTAAAGACATGCACAACACAACAAGACAGACAGGAAAATATGTCTATTATGGTATCATGACAGGCCCTCATGTCGGGCTATACACATGGGAAGAAGCCGAAGCACTCCTACAAGGCGATGCTCAGGGAGAAGAACTCGGAGGGTTTGACTCCTTAGAAGTTGCTCTCCAAGAAATCAGAAAGGCAGTAGGGCCAACCTATTTCCTGAGCTCCTCAATAAAAAATAAACACCTCATGAAGGCAACCCCCCAACAAACATATGCAGAAACAGTCTCTGACAAAGGCAAATCAATAAAACCAGTCACAAGATCCATTGCTAGTCCCAAGAAGCAGCCCAACCAGATAGACATGTGCAGGTTCAACAGTCTTCCCACGCACCTAGTGCGTCATAGACATGACAACTACGGTGAAGAAGCAGAGTGGCGAACCTTTGCCCTACTACAAGAAGCACTACAATGGGCAGCCGGAAGTCGATCTCTGCCGGACCGCCGACGAGGTGCGCTTCCAACGCACCCAGTCCGGCGGCCGGAGGTGGCCGGACGGCGAAGCGGCAGCGGCGGTGAGTCGGCGTGTCACGGAAGTTTCTGTCGCGCAGCAGATCAGTTATATATATATATATATATATAATTCTCAATAAATGAAAAGACATAATCCTTTCATAATTTATTTCTTTTCATCATTAATCATCAACAGTGAGGACTATATATAATCAGTGCACGATTGGTTCTCCATCGTTCAATCGAAATGGAGATGCACAGTAATGAAACATGCACACTAGCTTCATAGTTTCTTCTTCCTCGAGTGTGAGTTATAGCCAACGTCTCAACTTGTCAAGTCATCGTCGTCATCGTTGACGATCGACTTCATCGAATCACGATCGATTTCATCAATTTGATCGAATCGATTGAATGCTGCGGTCAAGGCCGTAATCATGGTCTTTTTTCGATCGGAATTTGATCGAATTATGACCTCTAGCCCTACGATTGCTGGAGTCTACAATCGAGGTCGTTTCCAATCGAAATCTGGCCATAATCTGATTGGACTTTGATCTCGATCGGATCGCGATCGGATTCTAATCGAATTTCGATCGAGAACTACCTCGATTGCGGTTGCCACCTGCCGCAACATTGGCGACTACAATTTGGTTGGATTTCGATCATGATTCAATTAGACTCCGATTTCGATTGACCCTGAACTGGATTTCGATCGGATTACGGTCAAATTTGACTGTTCAATAGTGATGCTCGGGCGATTGCTTCACATAGAAAATATATAGTGACTATGTATTTTTCATTTTTACATATAAAATGTATAATAATCATCGCACACGATAATAAATTTATATATATATATATATATATATATTCATTCGATCGAAGAATGAATAAGTGAGATATCATGGATGTCATATATGAGTGTACTATTCTTATATATCAAAAAAAAAAAATGACAAGCAAAATCTCGATTATTTTAATTTTGGGGTGGCGTTGAATCGGCAAACTCCCTAATGTCAAAATGAGTCGCCATCGCTTTAATCTCCCCTCAGAATTGACAAGTGCAATGCAGTCGGTGGGGGCCCACATGAGGGTACTTTGGGCCCCACCGATGCCCCTTATTTAATTACCGCATCCAAGGGCGGAATCAAAAAGTCGGCCGGCACGGCCAAACAGAAATGGGCTGCGATAATAACTATAATTAGCATTTTTTTAAAAAAAATAAATAAAAAATTACAATAAATTTAAAATAATAATTAAAAAAAAAAGAACCAAGAATAATTCGCAAACGGAAATTTCTAGGGCCGTCCAAAGGTGCTAACGACGGTGGGGCCCCAAACTTTATCTTTAAATACCAATATTTCTTAAAAGGCTTTTAGCATTTCAGGAAAATATTATTTGCTAAAGCCTAAAGAAGCCGAGTTACCATATTTATCTTTACATTTTATAAAAATATTATTTATTATTAATTAACAATTTTTGTCCGTGTATAAATAATAAATAATTAGCTGGCATTAACCTGATTTCTTTTTTATTTGGTCAACAAAACCATATCCATTGGATGGTTACGGATGCGCATTTACTTGAATACCCTTCCTCTTCCTGGGCCGTTGGCCAGATTATTTGCGTGATATATTGGTAATTCTCCCTAAAACGTCAGGTCATAACGGTAATGTTGGCTTGAAGAATATGAGCTGGAGCGGTCGTGCCTTTAGTTTAGGCATAAAACGCCAGGTCCACGGCGTCGCTTTGGCCTAGGAAGATCCCTTCTCCCTATTCACACCGTTGGTTTCGGGCGCCGGGCGATGGCGGCGATGGTGAGGAGGTGGCTACCGTGGCCGCCGGCGAAGACCAGGAAATGCGAGGTGCGGATGGTGGTGCGCCGGATCGAGGGATTGCCGGAGGCGGGGGCCAAGGCTGTGGCGGAGGTGAAGTGGAAGGGGCCGAAGACGGCGCTCAACTCGCTGCGCCGAGGCGGGGTGAGGCGGGGCCGGACGAGGGAGGAGGAGGTCCGGGAAGGAGGCGTGGTCGAATGGGACCAGCAGTTCCTCACTGCCTGCACCCTCACCGCTCACAAGGGAGGCGATGCCTTCCTCCCTTGGGAAATCGCTCTGACCGTCTTTTCCGTGAGTGGGATGCTTCTCGGGAACAGATTCTCCTTTTTCCCGTTATTTCTTTGATCTTTGCTTGACTTTCCGTGAGGTCATCCCTCGCCTCTGCCCTTTTGTTGTTCCGAATATTTGAATTACACCTATATCCTATCTATCTAGAAAATATATGATCCGGTGATCATTTAGGTTTCGAACAGTTGGTTTGGAGAATTTTTTTTTTCTTTCAGATTTCTCAATTAATACTCGGCTTAGATTGCTCTGAAATGTTTATTGCCGTTACCTATTGCTTTTCCATGTTCTGTCATGGGTCTTTACTTTTCTCTGGTTTTATTTCCTTCTACGGCCTCTGCAGATTCAACTTTCTTTCATAATCATGAAACTGTATTGAAGGATTCCACTTCCTTTCTGTGGATACCCTTATTATCCCAATATTCCGTGTGTTTTTTTTTTTTTAGTTTTGATTTTGAACAACCCATATAGAATTGTGCGCAATCTTCTCAGTTCAGTACAAATTTGTAAATCTTCTCTAGATGGCTTCGATCTTCTATCTCTTTAGCAATTTCATTTTCATGTCGCTTCGAATTTTGGCTCCTGCATTCAATTCTGAGGCTGATTGGTGATCGCGCAGTTACTCTTTACAGTTGGTCCTTCCTTTGACTTAAAGGGAAGCACGTTGAATTAGAACACCGGATGTCTGATCTAATATTTTACGTCTGGCTTTTTTTGGCTGAATGCCTCCTCTTCAAACAATTTAGAAAATAGTTAAATACGTTCGTGACAGCGAGAGTTTAACTTTTGCATAATGTCTACTGTTGACTTTGAATTTTTTTATCGGTAAGTGTTTGCCTATATTTTAATTTCTTGTACATATCTCTACAACTTGATACTGCATCGAAGGTTCAATTTTAATTATTTTGACCTCTCTTTGCTTTTTCTCATTTTGTTGCAACTGTCCACAATCTTTTCCTCCTGCGTTCCTGATATCTCTTTAGACAATTTTATGTTGCAAAGTAATTAGTATCTTTTTTTCCTTTAGCTCTCTTTTTTTTTTTCTGATTAAGCATGCAACTTTTATGGGTTAAACTTTGATATCAGAGAAGCATAGATCTCACGTTAATTAAGTTTTTTTGGTGTTTACTGATAGGGTTTGAGTGAAGTTACTAAGAAAAAAGATGCTGTGGTTGGTGTGGCTTCTTTGAACCTGGCCGAGTTTGCTTCCACAGCAGATGGGAAAGAGCTAGAGATCATTGTTCCTTTGTCACCTATAAGTGTCGCTTCTGAGTCCCAGATAACATTAGAAGTACGTTTGCTTTTATCAATTTTTAGCAATTTTAAATTTATTTTATGCAAGTCAGATCTTGATTAAAACAATATAACTTAGATTTTCTAAAGATTTTTTGTGTTTCTATTCATAACTATTTTTAAACATTAAACTATTGTCATTTCAACACGCTAGATTGAGATCTTCTCAAAGATATATGCCACAACGTGACAGTAAGTTGCATGTATTACCTTCTACCAATGTTAATGTTTAGAGATAATGACAAAGTGACATCTTCCTTCTGCAGTTGACACTTTGCCTTTTGGAGTTGAGAAATGTCCCTGAATCAGTTGAAGTTTTGCAGAGTTCTGTAGTTCCTGTTCCATTGTCACCTCCCACCTGTGATGCTTTCCCTTCTGAGAAGATTGAATCTTCTGCTATTAAAGCTGGTCTTGTAAAAGTTAATATGCTAAAAACTTTACTTTTGTTTCGAAAATCCAAAAAAGCATGCCAGATTGGTTATGTCAGTGAAGAGAATTCTGCTCCTAGAAACATTGACAGACAACTAGAGTATCCATATGACTCGGATTCATTTGATGAAGATCATGAAGATGTACAATCTATCATGGATGATTCTGGCGAAAGGAATTCCTTCAGCTATGGAAATCTGACATCTGCAAACTGTATAGGAGGGTCATTTTATATAGACATGGTGAACAAACAGGACATGGTTTACTATAGTCACCAGAAATCTGATACCAGTTATTCATGTGTCGATGACACAAAAATGTTTGTATCCGATCAACTTATTTACTACATCTTCAAGAGAAGTATTCTTTCATGGAAAAAGAACGGGCTTAACTTCAAAACTCAAAAGACTAAAGAGGAGCCTCTTCTAAAGAAAGCAAATGTAGCAGAGGGTGGTGATGACATTGATTTTGATCGGCGGCAGTTAAGCTCTTTAGGAGACTCGACCTTTCTGCTGGTATGCTCACATTGTTTAGTTCTTTTATGATAACTTATATCTTCTCATATTGTAGTTAAGATTGTCGTGAACTGGCCATAACTATATCAAGATGCATGCATAAAGCATTGTTATGTCATGTAAGTTTACTTTTCTTATGATTTTTTCCTTTTGGAAACCGTCTTGACACAACGATAAAGTTGTTACCGTGTGATCTAGAGGTCACGGGTTCAAATCATAAAAATAACCTCTTGCAAAATAGGATAAGATTGCGTACAATATATTCTTTTTCCGAGATCCCGCATTGACGGAAGCTTCGAGCTCTGAGCTATTTTTTTTTAATGATTTCTTCCTTTTACATTTACTTTTTGTGTTTCATTTATCAAAGCCAAAATCAGTACTGTTTCTTTTTTTAGTTTAAAAAAATGGCATCCTATTCGGATTAAAACATCCATTTTCTTGATTCATGTAACATTGGAGTGCCTTTATAGTAATTTTAGACATTTCTACTAGCACATTTTCTTTGTCGAAGCAGAGCATTCTAGTCACATGAGAACTAATAAAAACTTCCATGCAATTGCAGAATTGTAATAGCACAAGCAGGCCATCGGTATCTAACTTTGGCGATGACGACTTTGTAGTAGGAAACTGGGAGCTCAAAGAGATATTCAGCCGTGATGGACATTTGAAGCTCACAACGCAGGTCTTCTTTGCCTCAATTGATCAGAGGAGTGAGAAAGCATCTGGTGAAGCTGCTTGCGCTGTCCTTGTCACCATTATTTCTGATTGGTTTCATGCCAATCCTGACACGATGCCGATCAAATCTCAATTGGACCAACTCATACGGGAAGGTTCTTCTGACTGGAGGATCCTTTGTGAGAACCATACATATAGGGAGCGATTTCATGATAGGCACTTTGACATTGAGACTGTTCTTGAGGCCAAGATCCGACATCTCTCTCTTGTCCCTGCAAAGTCCTTTGTGGGGTTCTTCCATCCTGAAGCCGAAGTGACTGAGGATAGCGAGACACTCAACTTCCTCAAGGAAGCAAAGTCTTTTGATGACATTTGGGATGAAATCAGCTGTGTTCGATCTGAACCTTCTTCTGCTGGTCCTCACCTCTACATCATTAGCTGGAATGACCATTTTTTCATTCTCAAGGTTGAGCATGACGCTTATTATATCATAGACACACTCGGTGAGAGACTTCACGAAGGGTGCAACCAGGCTTACATTTTGAAGTTCGATGACGCCACAACAATCCACAACGTGAAAAGTGAAGTCCAGTCAGCCTCTGATAATATCCAGCAAGAAACAAACATGGGAAGCACTGATTCAGAGGATGAGCTGATATGTCGCGGCAAGGACTCCTGCAAGGATTACATCAAGAGCTTCCTTGCTGCCATTCCAATCAGGCAACTCCAATCTGATTTAAGAAAACAACCTGCCACTTCCACACAAATTCATCAGCGGCTTCAGATCGACTTCCACTACACCAAGAGATTCAAAGAGCAAACAATGGAACCCCAACGACAACTAACCTTGGATCTTCTATATTCCCTACAATCAGAGTCTGAGCTCTCCAGTCCTACAGAGTCTGAGACTGAGCCCTCAGGGACAAGAGATACAGCAGCTCAGTTCTCATGGGACATAGTTTCATCCGAGTTGTCATGGCCTGCTGAACCAGAGCAGTCCATTTTTCTAACACCATCTGTAAATTTGGAAGTGGAGGTTGCCTAGCTCACTCATCCTTTCGTGTTCCATAGGATATCTTTTCCATTCCCATCCCCCACCCTTTTTTTTTAAAAAAAAAATTAATGTTCTTAGCGTTTTAACGAGGTAGAGTTTGTTTCTCTCAATTGTAAGTAATGCTTCTGACATATGATCTCCCTGTTGCTTATACGCAAGAAAATGTGTCCTCCATTTAACATCTAATGTTTAATCGAATTAAGAATGTTTAAAGAGTGGGAATAAGTCAAAGTTCTGATTATTTGTCTCATTAACTCGTAATTAATTCCACCTCTCATGAAGACACAGTTGCATATCTTTCTTTATGGAATGAATCATGTCTTTCTATAAAGATTTCTCTAAATGATTCTAGTTCTTCAATGTATGGTGACTTTTTTCATCTTATTTTATTTTATTTTTTGAGCTTGTTTACTAATACTACTTGAATCTCGATCAGAATATTTTACTTGATCCCTATTCATTTTCTAAATGTATAAATTTGTCTTGTATTCAATATGAAATGTAGAATACATAGACGACAGAATGACCCATAACTTTATGCACACTCGATATCATTATTTAACTTTAGCCCGAACCCGATATTAAATATCCAAAAACTTTCATATCGATCTAGAATCCGACTGAATTATTCAGCCTCCTCGGTACCTTGATGATCATCTGATGATAAATTTACCTTAATCAATATAGTACTTGCAAGTCAAGTCAGCATTCGAGTCAAGTTGGAAGTCCAGTTAGCGATAGGTACATTTCAGATCAGCTCGGTCAACAGACTTCAAATCAAATTGGTATATCTTAGATCTGCTCGGCCTATAAACCTTAGATCATCTAGGCAGACAAATCTCAGATCAGATCGACAGACCAATCTCAGATGAACTCAGTCGATAGACTTCAAATCAGATCGACAGACCAATCTCAGATTAGCTCAACGACCGCATCTCAATTTGACCTAGTGGATGAGACATGTTTCATCTATTCTGACTTCAAAGTTCTCGGGATCATGACAGTAAATCCATGACTAATGAACCACATATTCTCATATGGTCTTAGCCATGATCCCACGACTTTGGAAGGATAGGAATACACCTTCACGTGTTTTCTTCCATAAGGCTAAGTCTCCGGGAGCATCCGGGCCACGTTACCATGTTGTCCCTTCCACGTCCTCCACTCGCAGATATAAATATGCAGAAGGTAGGAGGAAAACAAATTTGCATTCTAAGCTAAAGAAAAAATTCCACTTTGTCTTGAACTCTTTTCTTCCTCACTTTCTGATTTGAACGTCGAAAAAATTTTATTGTAAAAAATCTCGGCCTCTCTTCTAACTCGTTTCGAATTCTTAGAGACTTCACCCTACCATCATGAACAGTTAGTTCAGCCCTCTCAAAGCCGAGCCATCGGGATCTAAATTGCTAGTTTGTTCATCCACACAGGACGCAAGAGAGATTGGTGAAATGAAAATAAACGAATTTTTTTTTTATCAAAAATAAACAAAAATGAAATTTTATAAATGGTTAATTACATTAATTGGCTCCGTGCGACGACCGCCGTGCCATGGCCAGCGGCACGGCCTCGGCGAGCGGCGTCGGCAGCGGGGTGGACACCGGCGAAGACCGGCAGATAGGGCAGGTCGGGTGCGCCTTCAGCCACGTGTCGACGCAGTCGATGTGGAACATGTGGCCGCATTCCGGCAGGAGGCGGAGCACGTCGACGTCCTGGTAGTCCGCCAGGCAAATCGAGCAGCAGGCCGCCGTCGACGGCATCCCCTTCTTCGCCGCCTCCGCGTACGCGACCTTCGGGCACCCCTTCAGCGTCGCCTCGTCGAGCCCCCCGACACACTCCGCCTCCGGCGGCCCCGCCTCCTCCTCCTCCCGGCTCCGACGCCGCTGCGCCGGGGGCGGCGCGGAGGCAGAGGAAGCAGCGCAAACACGCATGCAGAGGAAGGACATGAAGGTGATGGTGGTGATGAGGAGGAGGACGCCAGCGGAGACGCCGAGGCCGTAGACTAAGCTACTGAGCGGCGCCGGCGCCGTTCCGCCATACGAATTCGGATCCGAGCTGGTGCCATTGTTGCTGCTCATTAAGCAACCTTGTAATTGATCTAATCGATTTGCCGTCATGATGAGCCCGGAAGGGTGTTTTATGGATCGGATGTCCCAAAGTCAACGGCCGACTAGCCGGGTTAATTTACAATTCTAAGGGGTCAACGCAACGGCCTGCTGCCGGAATAATGAATGGCCAAAAATTAAAAGGCTACATCATCTTTAAATTTATCATTAATCTGAATAATAAATAAAAACTCCGAATGCAAATATTTGTTGACGGTCTCTCATAAAACACAATAAGTTGTATGTTGTCACTTACGATATATTTTTGCATCGAATTATTCTTTTTTTATATATATTTAAATTATTTTATAAAATTAAATTTTAAAGTATCGATAGCTTTATTAATCTCCACTTTCTCTATTTTTTTTTTTTGAATTTTAATGGATCGAAATCGATCAGTAGTTTTGTCTATTTTTTTTTATTTGACACCGGGATATCTGAATATCCGACTGACTTCTAAGAGTAATCAATTCTCCTCGTGGACTTTTAAGATATCTCATCAATAACTGAGTCGATAAGGTGCGAGTCCAAATGACCTCCATTAATCATCAAAGATAAATCAAAGAAGTGTTCATAATTTTTTTACTGTTTAATTCGGACCTCGTAGTCGTGTTGTCTCTGGACAATGGTCCAATATCGAAGTCATGTTTCGTCCGCGGAATAAATTTCTTTGTGGGCAGAGGTCGATTTCAAAATTTCATTGTCTGACTTTTCAATGACCTCTATCTATGTACTTATCAATCACACTCTTAATTTATCTCCGGTTAATAATCAGAGAAGGTCGTAACGTAGCCTTTCTATTTTTTTTAATAATGAAATTCGTTGATCTTAAATTATTAATTTAATTCTATTTCATTTGGGAAGGGCAAAGATATGATTAATTAATGCGGTGGAAGTGTGTGACAACATTTCTTAATCAATTAGTCCATGTCAATTAAAAACATCTTACGCTAATTAATATTTTGTTGCGTTTTTCCTTAAATTTTAAGGGGACGTTTGATATCTATTTTTTTTTTGTTGTTTATTTTTATTTTTTGTAAAAACGAAAAAATATATTTGGTTTGCGTTTTTCATCTCTATTTTTCAAAAAATAAAGGAGCATTTTTTGGAAAATTGAAAAACGAAAACTAATCATTTTCTGTTTCCATTTTCGTTTTTCAAAAAATAAAAGAATATTTTTTGAAAAACTAGAAAATAAAAAAAATATTTTTTATTTTCTGAAAAAAGAGATAATGAAAATAAAAAAATAAAAAAATTTCATTGAACTTAAACGCCCCAAAGTTACTCGTTTAATTGGGAGAGTCATAGATAATGAAGATTATTAGTAATCACTCGTTAATTACTTCTTCGATTTGTTTAATTAAATATTTAAGTAATAAGAAAGAAATAGTTTTATATCGACAAAATATTGTTATATAATATATATATTCTAGTTTGCTTAATCAATGATATATAACTTAAAAGTAATTGACCTTATAAAATTCTTACTGCATATGACAATAATCACGAATTTAAATCGCGAAAATAACATTTTACTATTCAAGATAAGATGGCATCTTCATAGAATTTTATATATCGAACTATCCTTTAATTTGTCCAACGGTCGTGTGTTCAGTCGGTATCGAGTGGGGTGTGCTACAGTGACTGCGCCATGGGCACCTGGCTCCGCTCGCCATCTCTCGCCACCACTGTTTTGGATAGTTGGCTTGTTCCCTTGGACCACAGCTTGGATCTCAATCGATGTCCCCTCCTCTATCATTTTCGATCGATCGGTCGTCGGTCTATCCGATCCGATCCGATTCGATTGGGCCAATCAATCTACCTAATTCGACTCGATCGGTCGACTGCATGCCCCAAGCCCAGCATTACCTTTGGCCCTCTTAGCTGATGCTTAGGCTCGCTTCTGATGCTGGACCAAAATAAAATAGTGTAAAAAGGCAAATTAAACAAATGTAATTTCATGTTTATATTTTTTTTTCATTCTTGTATTAATATATCGAATTTACTACATTAGAAAGTAAGTATTATGATATTATTTTATATACATACATACATATATATATTTTAATTTTTTTATAACTAATATTAAAAAGTGATAGTGAAATAGGGCTCGAATATTACTGTGCAGCACATTAAAAAAAAAAAAAGAAGAATTTTTGAATTTATTTATCTATCTATCGATAAATACAGATGATTATTCACATTCAGAGTCAGAAGTATAGATATTTTGAACTTTTGATAGTTTTACTGTTGAATTATTTTATCATCGCACTGAAAAATGGAGGGGGACCTTGATGGTATCATTCATATTGATTTTCAAGTGTTTATCGGGTCGAAAATAACCCTCGAAGTCTCACGGATATGATAGAGCAGTAAAAATAAAGAGACATCTCATATGAGAATGTAGTTCGATCGTCTACTACAATATTATTTGACGACGAAATTAAAAAAAAATTATTTGAACGATGAAATCGTGAAAAAATTACAATCGCTTCTCCGATTTATTTTTGATAGTCGATGAAAATCATTTGAATTTCGATCTTATTCGGTTTAACTATCGATGAGACATTTTGAAAGTCAGTGGAACAGGACCGTTCATTTTTAGAAATTAATATGATCGAATATTTGAATATATTCTCGTGCCAATAAAAAACAATAATAAATCTCAAATATCTATCTATTATTGACTATAAAATATATTAATTGATTAGTTGTTTTAAATAGTTAATTTATATAATTTAATGGATATCCTCGTGACCATTGATTATATTATTAATTACTTTAGCTTATCTAATTAATTATCTTAAAAAAGATTTGAAAACTAATCTATATTTGAAATTTAGAATTAAATAATTATATAATTAACGTTAATTTAAATGAGCTAGTTAATAATTTGATGATTTTTAATTTTAATTTTATTTTTATTATTTATTATCAATGTTATGTCAAATATTATTCTACGGACACAAAATTTGTTTGATTCCGAAGCACGTGAACTATTTATTTTAATCTGTATCTTTCTACCCATATTAGAGACCGATATTTATCCCGATTTCATTCTTTTGTTATCAGTTGATAGAAGTAAAAGCTATACTATCTAATTAGTTTTATCAATAGCCTTTTATTAATAATATGAAAATATAATTCTTTTTGTCTTTTTATTTTCCGCTTTAAAATGCCGAATAATGCAAATGAATAGATTGATTCCAAAATAGCATATCTAAATTATAAAGAATCCCATGGAAGTGCTAAATATACTATGTAAATTTTGATTTATTCTAATTCTAATATGTAAATAAATTACGAATATGATCTCATTAATAAATGCACAAGTTTCCGTGGGTCCCAATTTCATTGATTTTGGTCATCGGATTAAAGAATATAATTTTTTCATATTTTGATGGACGATGAAAAATATTAAAAGCGAATATAATTATCTATTTGATAATTAATTTTAAAATTATAAAATCGAACGCAGAAAGAAACTTGACGGTGGAAGAAGGTCCCGGATTTTCAGATTTGGTGGCTTTCCCTTCGCCACCAGCCTCACTGTGTTTTGTCTCTTTGTAACCAACCTGCCAATAATTTGGCAACTAGCCCTTTCACTTACTCTGCACATGCAAGCAAATTAGGTAAATATGGTGTTTTATCGTTCTCCATTCGAAGACCCAATTTTAATAATCGAATCGATTAAATCAAAATTTAATAATTTTTTTTTATAAATTGAATTTATCAAACTTTTCAATGAAAATCAAATAAATTAAACGATTTTTTTTATTATCAATCGACGATTGAAATTACGAGAAAAATAAAATAGAATTACTATGAAACATAAAATCACAATTTTTATATTACGATTCGAGACAATGATTAATAGGGTCGTAAACGAGCCAAGTCAAACCAAATTTTATCGTATTCAAGTTTATTTGATAAGATAATTAAGTCGAATTTAAAATTAACTAAAATATTAAAAAATCTGTTCAAGTTTAGTTTGGTTTTTTTTTTTTTTAGATTGAGTTTGACTTGAATTTAAATTTAACTGACTTATTTAATGAGTATTAAAAGTTTATTTAAATTTGATTTATTTAAACGTCATCGTATTTTTAAATCAAATTTCTTTATTTATTTAAATTTTTAATGTTTTAATCCTTATTTATAAATTAGTAAAAATAAGTTCATAACTAATTTTTAAATGAATTTGTCATGAACACTATTCACGAATACTATTCGCGAACATTAACGAGTCGAACACATATGTGTTCAAACTTATTTATTTAATTTATCAAATTGTTCAAATTCAAATTTGATTATTAATTTACTTTGATGCATATTAAACGATCGTAAACGAACTCTTTTCGAATCGAACACCAAGTTTATTCATGAACGCTTGATTCGTTTACGACTCTAATAATTAATATAAATCAACCATCTTATTTATATTAATTAGTCGACCGATATGATTAATTAGTCGCATCATTTTTTGTTTCGAAATCGAATCGAATAAATCGAAAAAATCAAATTTTTGAATAAATTAAATCAAAATTTTCGATTCTATCGATTTAATCAGTTAGTTCGATCTAGGCATGCTTATCAGTTCTTCGGTTCCGATTCCGATTCGATTTTAATCAATTCCGGATCCGTCGACATTGGAATAAGTCCGAACCGATTCAAAATCGATTCCGAATCAGTTCCGGTTCCGATTTGATTCTAATCGGTTCTGGATCCGTCGACATTGGAACCGATCTGAATCGATTCAAAATCGATTCCGAATCAGTTCCGGTTCCAAAGATTCAACTTTGTAACCAATTCAATCCGGACCGATTCCGAATCGGTTCCGAAACGGTTCCGGATCGATTCCGAAATAGTTCCGAATCACTTTCCTCGAACTTGAATTTCCAAATTCATCTAACGCGTTAGTGATCATATTTTTTTTCTGTCGCAAAATAATTTTACAGACATGTTAGCATGTTAAAAAATTCCACCTTTAAATTAGCAATCAGAATCAGATCCACATCGGAATCCGAACCGGTTCCGAATCAATTTTGAAATCGATTGAACCGGAATCGGACCGGTTCCGGTTCGATTCTAGAATCGGTTCATCCGAATCAATTCCGATTCCAAATTTAACGGATTGATTACGACTCGATTTCGAATCAAATCGATCCGTTAAGCATATCTAATTCGATCTAATTAAATTTTTGTTCCTAGACAGGATGATCGACCTCCCGTGTTGCCCGTATAGAGCCGTCTCCTTCGATACGTTGCAGGTCCTCCTGATACGGCAGCAGATCTCGGCACACAGGAGCAGCAATAATCTGAGCAACTACGGGGGTGAGCTGGGGCTGAGGCTGCACCTGCACTGAACCTGCAAAATTCAATTGTCAAACTGGTGACCACCAGCCTCGCATTCATTAGATGCACAGTAAATGTTGGGTCTGCTGCGGGCCTACTCGACTCTCGACTTCAACCGAACAAAAAAAAGAAGTGGACCACTCCGCAGAGGAATCGACTCGCGGGACCATTCTCGGCCACATGACCGTTTCATTCGAAGGGCTCGAGGTTCGGTCGGTTCAGTCGGTTATCGTATTGATTTAGCCGATGAATTGAATTCCGATCGAATCGAATTCCGATCGAATCGTATCGTATAGAAAGTGAGGCTCACCGGTTGGCAGTTGACGGATTGAAGCACCAGATCGGGGGGTTGCAGCATTGTTTTTCACTCCCGCTGTCCTTTTTTTGTCTCTTCTGACGCCGAGCATGGATTGGGGGTCGTTCCTTGTTCCATTGATTGCATGACCCTGTTGGGATGCCATTCCCACTCTATATTAACTGCTGCCCTCTGCGTGCGCCCAGCGACGCGAGTGGCGGAATGGAAACCTCATAATTGCGCTCGCAACGGCGGTGGGTTGACGTGACCCGACGGCAGCGGGAAGAAGGGGGCTAATTAGGAGGGAGGAGGAGGAGGAGGAGAAGGGGCGGGATGAGGGAGGCGAACGAGGGAAGCAGATAAAGCGGCGGAAGAAGGGGGGGGCGATGGCAGGCGTGTCGTCGGCGGAGAACGTGGTGGTGGTGGCGGTGAGGGCGGAGAGGGAGATCTCCAAGACGGCGCTCGCTTGGGCTCTCACCCATGTCGTCCGCCCCGGAGACCTCGTCACGCTGCTCGCCGTCCTTGCCGATCGCGAGGCCACCGGTGAGCTGCCGTGTCGCTTTGCCCAACTCGGCCTCCGGTCTTTTTTTTTTTTTTTGCTTCGTTTTATTTGATCTTCGTAGCGGTTTCAGGCTGGCGGCGGAGGTTGCTGTGGAGTTTCCCTCGAATCGGCGGCGATAACCGCAACCGCACTCGAGAGCGGTGCCAGATCTCCGCGTTGTGCTCGCAAATGGCGCTTCAAATCGATGGCCGAAATGAGGTGAATACCAAATCTCATACCGAAGATTGTTCTTTCCGCTGGTATCGATTAAATTTAAGCGCTCCTTTCGTTTCGATTATCCTTCGATCAGCGAATCGAAACGGGATGCGTGACGAGACAATCATGTCTCTATCGCCTTTTTCCTTCTCTACTTTCTCTGGTTCACTTTTTGTACCTGTCAGTTTTTCGATCGGATGCGGCCGTGACTTGAGACCTCGTTTGCGCAGATTAACGTGAGGATAAAGGTGGTGGGATCGGATTCCACCGCCCCGGGCTCTTCGTCGTCGTCGTCCTCCTCCTCCTCCTCCTCCGGCGGCGGCGTAGTGGTTGCGGAATCAAAGCGAGTTGGTGCCAACTGGGTCGTACTCGACAGGTAATACCCAAAGCCTTGTTCTGCTACAGTGGCCGTATTTACGCCTTTCAACTGTTCGATCATTTGCCCTCCCACTGTTACTCCATGTGCTGCTGCCATGCTCTATTCTCGCTTACGTGCATTGATTAAAAGACTTTGCTCTACAAGTAAATAATCTGATCTTAATCTTTTGCACGCCTAGTGAAACACACATTGTTTGCAATGTTCTACTGCTCTCGCTTTCTTTCTTTCTTTTTTTTTTCTCACTGAAGAACATGACAAAGTAACATGATTGGTTCGTAGCTCACTCTGTGATACTGATGGCTTCCTTGTAGCAACACTGAAATAAAACTATAAATGAGCATGTGCACTGCGTCTAGACCTATGCCATAGAGATACAGTTAAGAAGAGAACTCTGACAGCACAGTTCTTGCATTTACTTCGTTCTTTAGACTATTTAGTACGGATATCTACTCGTATATTATGTTTACTTTGATTTTGATTTCTTGGTTCAAATAATCAATTCTAGAAACCCTGGAAAAATAAGTCAACTTGGGACAACCTTGCCTAGATCAGGGAACCTTCCTCGTTGCCCATGTAGCCACTCATTCCCTGCCTCTTATGTCATTGAATAGATTTTGTTTCTTGAACATGTAAACCAAAAACAGACAAAAGGACCTTGGAGATGTGTTAAGAAAGGTGCAACTTCATTAATCAAAGAGAACATTGCAATGAGTTTTAGTTGTCAGAAAACTAACTTTCATTTTTTGTTTTCCTGAAAATATTGAATCATAAACGTACCATTAAACAATGATTCTGTATTAATTGCTTAGAATGTCAAATAGCTCACACCTCTTTTGAAGTTGTTGACAAGATCTTGAAACCTAATCTCGCTTTGGCCTGTAAGGTATGTAATGCAGTTAAATAATGAATTTATCAATAAAGCAACAACTTTTGAGTTGCGAGTCCCAACCATTTTAGCAATGGAATTTGTGCAAGGATTGCTTAGTTTATACTGAAAAACAACTTTTGAGATTCAGTCAAATTTTAATAAAAGGAAGCACTGCATGTTGTTTCCGTAATTTAAGATTCCTTTTGCTTGTTTGTCATCTGGAACTTACTGTTCTGTGTTTTTAATCCTACATTTCCTGTTTTCTCCTATGTTGTTATTTTGAACTTCTTATTCCAAATTCTAATGATTCAGTTATGTTTTAAATTTGATCCAACTTGAATTGACATTGAGGAAGGTATTAAGAACACAACCATATTTGTGAGCCATGTTTATCAGAAACTATATAAAATGAAGTTAAAATTAGAGAAAACAATCTGGTTTGGTATAGTTGATGTTAGATTTTGATCATGGCAGCTCATGGTCGGGTGAGCCATATAGCAAAGATGAACCTTCACCCACTTTGTGAGCAAAGACAGGAAAGGAATAGAATCTTCATGAACAAGCTTATATAATCTCATTTATATTTTTTCTATAATATAAATTTATAATAAATAAACATACTTGAACACTAATTAGATTAGCTCAGTAATGCTCATGAATACAACTCGTGAACAAATTTTCATTGAACTTATTTATTAACTTATAGATTCTATTTTTTTTAACTTTATTCAAATACATAAAATTAATATTCTATAATTTTAAACTATCTATAATATGGTAGAAATTACTTGATCAATATATTAACTAAATTATACTACACCAATTTTCTAGTTAAGCTCTTTAAAAAGCTTGAGCTCGATTAAATTTATAATAAGCAAGCTTCAACAAGCTCGACAAGAACATGAGAAAGCTTGAACATAAGCTTCAACAATCGGTCGACAGAGGCTTGTCTGTAATGGGCAGGGTCGATTTATGGAGAAGTCATGATCTTAAACTATCGACGATCCCACTCCTTTGTGCTTGCCAATTGGGGTCCTGATTTATCCACTCCTTTCACAATAGGAGCAATAGGTGGGGGCCGCTAATGCGACGGTTTCATATATATTTTTTTAACATAGGGAATAATCGATAAGTTCAGCTGAGCTCGACTTGTTTATCCGGCCTGTAATGTAGGGAAATGGGTAGACATGAGAGGCAAAAATTCATCTAAAGTTTAGTTAGGAGCCCTATGGTGAATTTCAAAGGGCAGGTGTGTGGAAATGAAGGGTGCCTTCTATTGTCATTGCTCGGGGCAGTTGATCAAGGAAAAGATCATCCTGCAATACCTTCCCTTGAGCTCATGGTAGTTTTTTTATTCCCTCGTTGCCTTCGCCCCCTTGTAAATATAACTCCTTTTCTACCTCTTTGACCTTAAGTTACTCATCCCATTCTTGTCTAGACATCGATTGTAGACAATTGGAATTTTTTAAAAGATTCATAATAAATAAAAAAAGTTGTATTTTTTTTTTTAAATTATGCCTTCAAATTTAATAGGATGACTTGCCCAGACGGCCACAATCTAACATCAGGTACACAGTTACTGTTGGCTGTCCTTGGGATAGTTATCTGATGGAAAAGATCATGCAATGATTTGAACCCACACGAGGATGCTTTTTACCTTGCGCATGTAAGCTTAATCCAACAGGCAGAGAGGCATCTTCTTCATCGTCATTCATGGCGGGCCGACGAGTGTACATAGCTGATGCTGATAGGTTTACAGAGTGTCTGCTGCTCTCATCTTGAGCTACTGTTGGCCGCTTCACGACGCTAATGGCGCCGTCTACTTTGGCCCGCAGATACATTAATGATCGAATTGTCGCCCTCGGTCGCCATGGCCACTGTCGCCCCACCCTACTACCTTCCAAAGGGATCACCTGCTGCAGCTTGGAATTTGTTTGCTTGCCAACACGTGATCCCAGAGCAGTCGACTTCTTATCTTTCCCCTAAAGTTTGTGAATTTAATTCGCATCGTCTGCATGTGAATTGTCGTTGAAAATCTGTGTGTTAGCGGAACTGAATTATCTTTGTTAATGAATTAGCTCATCTGGTTTAATTTGATGTAATTATGGACGCTTTGCTCAGGCAGCTGAAGCAGGAGGAGAAGCACTGCATGGCGGAGCTGCAGTGCAACATAGTCGTGATCAAGGGTTCCTGCGCCAAGGTGATGCGGCTCAACCTGGGGGGCATCCACAACAAACCCCTGCCTCCCTTCTCCTTGTCGTCCGCTCACATTTCCATCTGCAGCGAGAAGTTCCTGGACAACAACTGTCGAGCAGCTCAGGCGAAGACGGCGAGTAGTCATGCGCCGGTGGAGGACGTGCCGCAGCACCCTGTGGCCAAGAAAGTGGCATCGAGTTCTGCTGATGCCACCGCGACGGCGAGGGTGACGAAGGTGTCTTCGGCGAAGACGAAGTCTTCTTCATTCTATGTCCGCGAGCACAACCCTCTGTTCGAGAAGCTCCGCCACGGAGGGTTGACGCCGATAGAGGACGTGGGTTCGGACGGCGAGGACACGTCGGAGTCGGATGGTAATGCCGGCGGAGCGAGTCCTTCATCATCAGACCCTGCGACTGCGCACCATCGAGTCTACTGGATTCCTCCATCCGACCACCTACCGGAGCAGAAATCTCAGAGGAGCGGACTCCCAAAACCATCGTCTCCAGCTAAAACGAAGCAAGATTCCAGGATCAAGTACGCCAGATTAGAAAACATCTCTCCGTTCATGCCGCAGCCCACCTCCACCACCCCCGAACACGACCACTGCAACCTCGCCAGCTGCGCCCTACAGCTCCGACGTCAGGAGGCCGTCTCCTGTTC